>SJYQ01005738.1:63661-148224 GCA_006410935.1 Redunca redunca | reverse complement strand
ATCTTTCAAAGAGATTTCTTAATGACAATACAAGATGATAATGTTAGTCCTTATTATTTTTATAGACCTCTTTTTAAAGGATTACACAGGAAGTATTTGATACCTTAAGATGGACCCTTAAACAAGAAAAAGTTAAAAGTGCTTTATATTTTGGTTCTTTTACCATGGGTTAGTTGATTTTAAAAATGGAGTTAAGAAATCAATCATTTTTCTATGTCTGAAAGCCAGTATAATCTCCCTTTTTACCTCCACTAAATTTCTTTTAAATGATTTGACTGGATATTTAACTGTGGTCTGATCTAAAGAGGAGAAGAATGTATATATGTGTAAAACTGTGCCCCTTTGCCATACAGCAGAGATTGGCCCAACATTGTAAATCAATTGTACTTTTGTAAAAAATGAACATATAAAAATAAAAAGGAAATCTCTACTTTCACTCAGGGATTTTTCCTAGCCTATGGGGGATTTTCCTGTTTTTGTTAAGACAGTATATGGTCCTTCAAATCCCATGTGTGATGTTATTGTTTTGCTATAGTCAGTAATTTTTATTGTTTCAGACTTGTACTGTCACCTCTAATTTCAAATGATAAAATTGTTAGAAAGCTGTCAGTTCCTTACTTCATTTTGCTATCATCCAAATAGTAGCAAGAAAAAGTATATCACAAGAAGAGTTGGCAGCATTGATTTTGAGTTTTTCCTGCAGAATAGCAACGTGGTAAAAAGAGTAAATTCTTGGGATAGCAAAGCCAATAGCCCTACAAATGTCAGTCACATATGTGTACCATGTATGATACTTCCTGCTCTTGTAGGAACAAATGTCTTTACAAAGCTTGTCCTGTGTCTGTCTCTTAGATGATAAATACAGCTCACTGACTTGTTG
The DNA here is from genome assembly GCA_006410935.1 of Redunca redunca. Lineage (NCBI taxonomy): Eukaryota > Metazoa > Chordata > Mammalia > Artiodactyla > Bovidae > Redunca > Redunca redunca. The sequence goes on along the minus strand of SJYQ01005738.1, from coordinate 147,344 downwards.
TATGTCCCATCCCTTTTCTGTCCACTTATAGATGTACTCCAACACAGTCGCTTTCAGTGACGAGTTCATCGCACTGCAGCCATTGTCGAGGGCAAGGAATCAGCTGAGCAAACTTAGGTAGAGTAGGAGGAGTAGAACCTCGTTAACTCTTCTGCATGCTAAAGGTCAATTTAAAACTATTCAAAAGATGGGCAGAGGCATGAATTAAGAGTGGGGCATTTTTGTTAGCACAGCTCTGTCTCTAATTTGACCTTTGCTGTTACGTATGTTAAAACCTAAAAAATATCCATTTCTTTGAGATGAAAATTCAGCATAACAGGACAGAGATCTGTACTTTGTTATATGTTTTATACCTTAACTACCTTTCCTAACACAATTCTAATGCTTCTGCTTGTCATATTCGTATATAAGAATGCTCCTGCATGTTGAGTAATTTAAGCTACAGAAATTCATCATAAAATTTGAAGTTTTAAGTTTCAGTTACTTAGAAGTGAGAGTTGCCTATTTTTTATCTTGCCTTAATATGTGTTGTAAATACACATGCATATTTGTCTTTGTACACTGTAATGGCTGCTGAAATATTTCATATCCTTGGTACTGTTTAGTGCATCTATAAATTGAATAATAGATTTTGTATCTCATATACATCTTTATCTCCACCAACAGATTCATTCTGTCAGTTTCTGCAAAAAAATAATTAGTAATCCCAAGATGTCTTTTGATGGAACGGAATGAAAGTTTAAATCCTAGAACTTTCCATATTAAGATACCAAAGTTATATATTAACTTCAATTCCAGTCTGGTTTGAAGAGGAAAAGTAATAGAACTAAAGTTTTTTTCTTTGTTTTTAGTTTTGATACCCTTCAGCTTCTCACCCTGGATTTTTAATCATATCTATTTTTTAAATTCTTTTTTATTCTGTAGGTTTCTAATCTGTGTTCACTTGATCAAATGAATGACAAAGCCCTGCTTAAATAACTTATGTAACCCTGTAATTTTGAACTCTTCCAAAATTTTACCAAACCTTTTGATTTTATTATTCCTATTAATATGAGGGTTTTTGAAATATTCTACTTTGAATTACAAAGATGTATATTTTTAGATGATATATAAGTGGGAGTTTAAGTAGTAGTCAACTAAATTTCATGTTTAAAATGAGAACTAAAATGAAAACAAACTTGGAAGATTTACCTCCAACTTTGGTTGAGCCAAATATGTGTATCATTTTTATCTATATGTGCCTTCTGAAAACAGTGCGTACTGATCACATTTTTGAACATCTAATTATGAACTTAAAGGCAATAGGAGAACTCATTATTTAAAAGAACACTCTGGTAAGCAGTTTTGTGAGGATTTGACTTTTGCATTGTGAATAATCTTAATATTTTTATTAAATCATATTTTCACATATCATGGTGGCTCAAATCAAGCAACAGTTTTTGAGCAGTGATAGGCAAAAAAAGAATGAAGCACAGAGATTGTAAATTAAAGATATCCCACTCCTTAATAGTGTAATAAAATAGTAAGCTTCACATTCATTCATCTGTGAAAGAATACAATGGATGTAGGGTACATGAGTCACGTCGTATTTCCTACAAGTCACTCTCCAATCAGGTGGTGTAACAATGGGAGAGACCCTGTTGGGTAGTTGGTAGGCCTGAGTGCTAGCCCAGCATGCCCTTGGCACTGCACCCTCTATATTCTAATCGGATTAGTTCAACTCTGAGCTTCAAGGTTCTTCACCTATCAGATGACCATTTTACATACTGTGGTCTTCTTTACTTACTATCAGCATCAGCAAAAACCAAAAAGAAATATAATCAACCAAAAGTCAAGCAAAAATAACAATTGCTTACATGAGTGGTGAATGACCACTGGATGGGCATTTGCTCATAGCTTCATGAAGAAAAAGTGCCCACAAATATCTGTCTGCTGGTGCACCCTGTGAATTTTAAATGCATCTTGGTTTTTGAACTGTGTTGAACAGTATTCCTGAGTGTGGTCCATGATAACTTGTTTACTATTGTGACAGGAAAATTATGCATATGTTGAATGTCTTTAAGAGTTTTCAAATCTTTTATAAGGTTAGTATTGATACTTCTTAAGAACCATTAACACAAAGCTATTAATAATGTTTTTTTAAAATAAAAGAAAGCTCATTTTTAATATTTTCCACTCCCTTATAAAAAGCAAAGCTATAATAATAAGCTATCTTTACATAAACTTACTGTACTCTTGAAACCAAGAAATTCTACTTTATTATTTATGTATATAAGAAATTTACTATAGCATTTTTTATAGAAATAATTAGTCCTAAGACTGAGAAAACACATAGAATTGAGGGTAAAGTATATTTTATTGAGGACTTTTTTTTTTTTTAAGAAAGAAAGGTTAAAATTTTAAAATTAGCTTGGCTATGGGCACATATTCCTTAGAAGGTCTCTGATACTTAAAATATAGAGGGAATTCCCTGGCAATGCAATGGTTAGGGCTCCACGCTTTCACCTGGGTTCAATCCCTTGTTGGGAAATTAGGATACCATAAGCCATGAGGCGTGGCCCCTATGAAATAGAAAAGGCAAAGAATAGAAATTGATTTAAGTTAGTTAATACTCACTAAAGATAGTTTAAATTAAGGATTAAATTAATTTTGTTCAAGTCAAGCTTCCCCCTTACCCATATGTCTAACATTTGAAAGGCTATACGATTGACCCTTCCACTCTGCTGAAGTCCAGTTAGAGAAGTCCTCTGAGAAGGAGCATGAGAAATATGAAATGAGACATACCCTTGCAAAAGAACCCTAATTGTTGGTGGCAAGGAATTTGTTTAATAGAACTTGAATTTTACTGACGGAAAGCTGGTTTTAACTTTGTGCCCTGGATAACCATGGCTTTATTTTGTGTGCTCTGTTATATGCTCCTCAAGAAGCTCCTATTAGCTCTCTTTTGTGACAGTAAATGAATGTGGTGTTGTGTGAACTTTCATTTGTGCCTCACAGATTGTGGACCCTGACTTGCTGTTTTGATTCTGAATTTATCTACAGTGAGAGTATTGTTCTGTAATATGAGACTTGTTGCTTTTCTGTCCTTCCAGATGGAAGAAGATAAGGGTTCAGTCAGCTCAGCATATGAATTTGCTGAAAGCAAGCACAGAGGGGAGGACAGTAGGCACCTGCTAGCTGAGGCTTGCAGCCAGCAGGACAGTTCTTGCACTAGGTAGTACTGCGCTGGACCTCCCGGGGACATCCGCCGCGCTCTCAAGCCTGGGGCACGCTGTGGGAGAACTGCCCTCACATTCCAGTGTTTACTTTACGCATTCCTTCACTGTTTCTCATCTTTTGTTTTCATTTACCTGTTTTCCTTTTTTGTGTGTGATCTTTACATTTTTTATATGTCTGTCCCCGAATATCTCATTAATCTTCCTTTGGAGTTATAGTTAAATCTTACTTTACTTCAGATTCTGTCTTACTGTCTTATAGTCAAGAATTTATTCCTTTTCACTTCTTTTGAAAATATGTCATGCTGTTTCTCATTTCTGAAATCACTTTTCCCACTTTGTAGCTGTGTTTCATTTTATCCATGTTAATATAGTTAGACACTACATTACTTATCTAAGTCTCCCCCTTGAGTTGAATGGCCAAATGACTGAGTGCTTAGACCTGGTACTGAATAATTTTCTGTGGACTGATAACTCACCAAACTCTCAGTTCTTACTTTCCATTAGCATTCATAGTTACATCTTTGTAATAGGAAAGTGAATTAATAAAGACTTGATTAATTCCTCTCTTGAGAAATAAACCCTACCAACTACTTCTAGATCTAATTGGGATATGCAAAATACTTTAATTGGTAGTAACCAAGGAAGATAAAAATTCTTACCACTAGTAATTATATTTTTACTTGGGCTGTTTGCCACTTTGGATATTGTAATTACTGGTCAAGAAGGTGCTATTGTGTCATCTGAGATAATCCTCATAAATGGAGAAATTTAAAACAAAGCTACTTGAAGATTGTAAATCAGACAGTGGAACAGGTACAGTAATTTGAAAAAAATGTGAATTATATTGAAAAACATTTTTAAAATTAGATTCTTTTAATGAATTGCCCAAAATGGAAAATGCTGAACATTAGTCAACCGTCAGTCATCATTATTATTATTAGTTGAAAAGAAATCCAAAAGAATTCAGAATTTTTATTTTGTTCAGGGATATTTCATGCGATTATCTTTACAACATATTTATCTTATATTTTGATAAACAGAAAGATTTTTAGTTTTTAGAAAATGCACTCATTGGCTGAAAGGAAAACTCAGCTGAAGGGCGCACTGGTTAAAGGGGGAAGCTGGCTGGGATTTAGATTATGTCCTGGTTATTTCCTAGAGCAGATAATCCTTTTGGGTCCTAACTGTGCTAATACTGTGAAATTATGTCCTCTGTGATAAAAGTTCCCCAAAGGTTCAAGTTCAAATGGATATTTCAAAAGACATGTATCTGATGCTGCTTTGCATTAAAATGTACAGTATAGTTGAGAATTGGATTCATAGAATGCCCCTATTAAATAATAGGGACCTTGTTATGATTATTTTTCCAAAGGAATGATAAGTGAATTCTTCTATCATCCTGTGACATATGGTCTCTCTTCCTATAAATAAGAAAGCAGAAGAACCCTTAGACCATGGATATGATTTTAGTAAAAGTGCTGTAGGTGTTACCCTGATCTGCAGGTTTTTTTCTGCTTATCACTAAACTTAAATTGGTTGAATAAAATGTATGTTGAGTATTCTCTTCTCCTGTATTTCTGTCTTTGGCATATATTTTGAGGTAAAAATCACTTTTAAAAATAAGTGTTAAATAATCCCTCTTTTCTATATTTTCTTTCTTGAAATGGCATTTGTTTCTCTAATCAAAATTTGGTTAGCCTTGCCAAATCAGACAGAGTTATGCTGAGCCCTAAATGTTACCATGGGCCATAGACTCTCTTAATTATCTCCCTCTATGTCAACCTGCCTCTTAGGCTTTCATTGTTCTGTCATTTCTTTCTCTGGATTCCTGGGTCTACTCTGGATGCCCTTTTCCAGCTTGCACCTAGTAGCTACCGTAGGGTATTAACAGGATGCTAGGGCTACTAAACCTTCTCATTGTGGATCAGGGTACTTAAGTCCCAAACCTGAATTCTGCCACCACCAACAACGTTTTAAGCAGTTTCAACCAACTACAAGACACCTTCCTCTCCTTGTGTGACAGAGATAACATAGAAATACTACTTCATTTAACAAAGAAGCTAACTACAGAATAGAAAATCTAAATGGCCTATATTCAGTTATTTGCCACTAAAAGGTACACTTTTCTGAATGAGTAAAATTCTGTAAGCAGAATCAACATTTAAAAGGCTGATAATAATAAGGCATATCTGGTAAGTGTGACACTTTACAAAACTAATGTTATTTTCAAATCTGTGCTGACTTACTGAACAGCTTTTTCATCTGGAGGTCAAAAGGAAGAAAGATATTAGTATTGATATTATTTCTACCAAATAGTAATGATATGCTGTGTATGACTGATACTTAGAAAACTGATTTCTTAACATCAACTCTGCTGATGAGTTAATAATTGCTATTCAGATTCAGCATCTCCATTAAAATGGGAGATTTTATCATTTTTCACAGATACCTCATACTCTTATTCATCTAAACTACAAATTCCTAGTCAGATATTGTCTTTTTTTTTTTTTTTTTGGTAATCACATTATTAAAAGAGTCTCAGTCTTTTTGAAACAAGGAATAAGCCAAATTTATTACAATAAGCTTGCCTAATAATGTATGTTTATTTTCATACTTAAATTTAGGCAACACATATGGAAATCTCCTTTCTAAGGATCCCTAAAAGTCAGTATAGAGGTATTTTACTTGTAACTATCTTTCAAAATTGTTTATTTTATTTGGGGAGAAGGAAAAAGAGAGGGAGTCTAGGGAAGTAAATATGAACTTGCAGCATGTTTTGGAGAAAAAGGCCTTGAATAAGAGAAGCAGTTATTTAAATACCAGCATTAAACAGCTACCTCTTCCAACTCTCAATAAGGACTTGAAGCTGATAACTGGTTTTACGGGTTTTACTATTCTTACCTAAATTTGTAAATTGGTAATATTTGATGACTTTCTCGATCTTACATTTAAAAGAAAAACATTTCCTAAACAGGAACCTTTTTTTCTCACCATCATTATACTTTAAGGCTTCTTTCCAAATACCTCCTATAAGGCTAAGCAAGGTATTCACTTTGATTATGAAGTATATAAAACAATTTTAACACCAAAAGAACAGATGTGGTTAATAGTTTGATAAAACTTTATTTGATTTGATAGGTAAAATGTCATGAGAGTGACTAAAAAACTTAGAAGTGTTATGACAGTTTTCCAAAACTTGGAAGATTCAAGAAAGATTTTTGTAGAAGCAACAGGAGAAAATTCTAAATGTTTGCCATCATTGATGTGAAAATACTGGATATAAAAGCAGTAAGCTAGAATTTATTTCAGAAGGGAAGTTCTGTAAAGATGAAAAGTTCCACTAGCCTTATGTACCCATATGGGTTGGCTCTCCATAGCTGTTTCGCTTGGCAGCCCTTTTAGCTCTGAGTTATGTGGTTGTTTCTGAGAAGTGGCATGGAGAATGAGTCTTACCAATAAATCAAAATTTCTGATAAGTTAAAAGGTAACTTTTTAGTCCACTAAGTAGGGTCTCACTCCCATTATTTTGATTTATTTCTTTTCTAGTATTTAATAATAATCTTTTTTTTTTTTAAGGTAATGACCCCCCTCTCTTTACTTCGAATGAAATGAGACCTAAATGCTGCACCCTCAGTTATACTGGAAGCTATAATATGAGATCAAACATGTATATATGGGAAAGTGGTAGAGCTTGGAGGTTTCCTAGAGAACAGTATAGTGTTTGCAATAGGTGACTTTACAGAAATGCAATTAGTTAACCAGCATTCAGCATTTTCAAAGCAGGTGGGGGTTTTCCCCCTTAGGGAAGAAAAAGAAATGTATTTTACTTACTGTGATCAAATGGTGATCTGAGAAATCATTTCTTTATATACGTTTGACATTTTAAGATGTTTACTCTCTGTGTTGAGTTGCCCATAGTTTAATACCTGTCCTCAGGTTTTAAAGTAAAAGGTGATGAGTGCAAAGAAGGATAATTACCTAAAGTCAGATCCAGACCTAAGCACTGTTCTGCATTATCAATATGTGGACACTCAAATGCTGTTGACCTTATGGATGGTATCTTTAGTGAATCCCTGTCAGTTGGTTGAGCCCCAGCAGTTATTGAAGCACATGCTGTTAAATTAAGAACCAGACAAACTCCTTGTTCGAGTTTCTAGTCTAGTTCAGTGCTCTCCAGATAAATGTGGTGAGGGACCAGATTGTTTTCTTGTTTTATTAATCATTTCTAGTTCATCACAGGCCAATGCTTTTGTAAAATACAATAAAAATGAATTACAAGGAAATGAAATTTAAAAGATATATAAAATAAGCCCCAATTTTGAAATTATTAGATTGAACAGTTACAAAAATATTCTTGTCAGATTGCAGTAAAATTGTCTAATCTCTTAATCTCACAGACCAGATGCATTTGTGTTCTCATGGGCCAGTAACTGTTTTCAGACCAACAATGATCCATAGATCACACTTTGAGGCACACTGGTCTTTTTGCCAGGGGCCACGAGTAACAGCTGCTCTTTCAACACTTAGGCTAAATGTGTGCTGAATGTACATAATGCTTTTCTGCCCACATAATTACTCATTCTTTTTGCTTAGCCTGGAATGCTCTTTCTCTCCCATCTTCAGCTATTGAAATCCCATCCAGTCTTCAGTATGCATTTCAGATGCCATCTTTTTCATCAAAATACTCTCCCACTAATACCAACAACAGTAGCTGGTTTTGAGCTTTCCTTCCCCTTTTTTGATATTTGTAGTCTGCCTTATAATTATAAGAAGGCAGTATAACAGCATGGTAAAGAGGTCTGGGCCCTGGAATCAAAGAAACCCAAGATTCAAGCCCCAGCTGGGTGAGCTTGAATATATTTTTAACTTCTCTGTTTCCTCATCTGTAAAATGTGTTTAAGTCTGATGCCTATCCCAAAAGCAGTTATAAATGAGATAATCCATGAGAAGCTTCTTACCTAGTAATTGGCACACAGTAAGCATTCCATTAATATAACTGCCATTATTACTTGTTTCTGACTTACCTCCCACCCTTTTCTTTATTCTTAACTCAGTAGATTGTCCACTTTAAAAACCAGTGCAGTGCCTTGCTCAATGAAATACAAGGTGAATTTAAGTGCTTCTGCCATTTAAATGATACAAACAACCATTGGAGTAGAATCTAGAGAGAAAGAGGTTACTGATAGTTGGACAGGTGGGAGGATTTTATAGAAATGACAGTATTTAAACTGATCTTGGTGTTAGGAGTCAGCATGCTGCCCCTAATTGGTGACAGGCCCTGACCCCTGTTCTCAGGCAAGGAACACTGCCTGCTTGGCTGTGTGGACACAGGAGCATTTAAAGGTAGAGTAGGAAAGGCAGCCTGAGGTCAGGTTATAAAGGGCTTTATGGGCCTGTTTGAGGTGTAGTAGTTTCTCACTGAGCATGTGGGAGTTCTAAAGTTTTGCTTCCTACCGAGGCTGGTTTTGAGATGGAGGAGGCTAGAGCCCAGTGACCCAAGAAGGAAACTAGGAAACTGGTTAAATCCTGTTACCTAAACTAAGATTTCCTAAAATCTTCCACTGAATATTAATATTCCTCCTGGTATTAATTAATTAATGTTCCCTGGGGAGAGGGGAGAAAGGGAAGTTCCCCCAAAAAAAACCAAATTTGCACTATGTCTAACTCTCCCCCTGTAGACTGACCATACAAACATTAACTTCTTGGCAGTACTTTACTCACAAGGTGTTTAGATATTCCTTGAACTAGGGTTTCTCAGACTTAACACAAAACTTTTTCCATGCAATGTCTGTAAATATCTCAAAAAACACAGTTAAGATATAGTACTGTAAAGAGTCCTAAATCAAGAGCATTATAATGTTCTTGCCTGGAGAATCCCAGGGACTGAGGAGCCTTGTGGGCTGCCGTCTATGGGGTCGCACAGAGTCGGACACGACTGAAGTGACTTAGCAGCATAATGAAAGAACAAGTTGAAATTTGGCTATTCCTCAGTGTTCAGCAGATCCTAGGATGTTGATGCAGTCAGTTCATTGCCAAAAAGGAACCAAGTTGTCTCACATTGCCTGGTATTTGACAGGATTATTATGAACAGGGTTTTTGCTGGACCTAACCAGTTGTTTCCCTGGTGGTTCAAATGGTAAAGAATCCGCCTGCAATGCAGGAGACCCAGGTTCGATCCCTGGGTCAGGAAGATCCCCTGGAGAAGGAATCGGCAACCCACTCCAGTATTCTTGCCTGGAGTATTCCATGGACAAAGAAGCCTCCTGGGCTACTCATGGGATCACAGAGTCAGACACTACTGATCAACTAATTTACTTTCTTTCACCAGTTGCTTAGGTTCAGAATGCCAGGTTATTTATGTTCCATCATGCTTGTGTCTTCTGTCCATTGTGCCGTCCATGAATGTACCCTGTTGCCATGCTTGTACTCGACACTTGGTGACTCCCAACCTTTGTGAATTGCAGCACTCCAGTGAATCTATTTTTGTTGTTTTCCTTCCTCTATTTTTGAAAATTTGTTATGCGGTATGCTATACATGTAAAATAAATGAAAATAAGTTTGTTTAAAATGATAACCCTTGAGGAATTTGGGAGTACCCTTGACTGTGTCAAAACCAGGTTGAGAGTCATTGGACTATGTGGTTATACCATTTTTTCCCCTTATTCTAACAGGATTGAAATTATTAGTACTGTGGCTTTTAGTAATCTTGCCAGGTTGTTTATTCCTCCTTAATATAAAGCTTGCATACTTATAGAAATTAATTCAGTTTTAAATCTAAATAGTACTACTTATTTAATCAACTTTAATAATTTATCATCAGTTAATTTTTTAAAAAACAAGATGAGCTTATTATGGACATGTTTAGCACTTAATAGTTGCTTAGCAACTTAAGGCAAATCATGCTTTTTTCAAGAATTATTTATGGTGTATGTATATATATGGTGTTTAGAACTTAGCACATAGTAAACACTATGTAAGGTGTTTGCTGCTGTTGGTGTTATTGCTGAAGATTGGAATTCAGTCCTGCCTGGTTATTTCCTAGTCTTCAACATAATTTAAACTGCTTTTCTTAGTTACTGGACATTTTAAGTTGAAGTTGCAGGAGCAGTTTCACCTAAAATGTTCAAAGAAGAATTAAACTTCATAAAGTTTCTGAGTGGTTGATGTAAATTATATTGATCATAATATATTAAGATACTAAAATCCACAATCTTGGGACTTCCCTGGCAGTCCAGTGGTTAACACTCTGTGCTTCCAGTGCAGGGGACATGGGTTCCATCCCTGGTTGGGGAGCTAAGATCCCACATGCCGTGAGATGGGGCCAAAAGATAAATTAAAAAATTTTTTTAATCCACAAACTTTCCAGATTTATATAAGATTCAGCTACTTGTTTTATGTAACTATTTTACTCAACCTCTAATTTAGGACATAGTGCCTTTTAATCATTCTTAAAGTCTTCCATACCTTTCCATATTATATAAAACATGTATACGTTACTTTCAGTTTTAAAGTGCTTGTTTTTTTTTTTTTTAATGCTTTTTGGAAGTCCAAATCTATCAGTAACTAATATTTTTCTGCTTCACCTCCTCAGCTTACTGAAACAAATTCAAGTATCAAGTGCTTGGACTCCATGTGCTGTTTCTCAGAAGGAGAAACAGCGTGTGCATCTGTTGGAAGAATGCTGGAGCGAGTAATAGGAAGATGTAGTCCATCCCATGTCAGCAGGTGTGAAATTTCTCTAAGTAGCCTTTGCTGCAGATGAGTATCCTATAAACTGGAACAGGTTGAACCTACATCTCTAGACCTAATCAGTGAGCTCCTGCTTTTACCAGTTGAAGCAGGAAGTGTGCTATTTATTAGCACTCTTTGATGCTATTTCACTTTGTGGCTTTAAGATAGGGGGTTCTTTCATTAACAAAGGAAGAGAAAGCACCTTTGAAGAGACTTTTCATCTAATGAACAAAAAATTTTTGCTTTACAGTCTTTCTCAAATGTGGTGAATAGGAGTGTGTATATGGTACTCTTGTTTTTATAACTTTCTCTTTTTTGTTATACTATTTTATTTCCTGTATTTGTTTTGTTTGCTTTTTGTATTTATAAAATAATCTGCACATAATAGGAAAATCAAGAGATTTTGCTTTTCTTATTCTTCATGTATATTGTCTAGTAAGTCATTTGAGACTTTGGGATATTTATAAACATAAAGAAGGCTGTATTTCTGCTCTCCTTTTTATCCGTGTAATGAGGTTTTAAAGTAAGTTGTGGTTTTAAGTTTTTACTGCTATTTATGGTCTAATTAAAAGTTTATAAGTTAGAACAGGTCTTTAAATTATGGTTTAGAAGAATTTTGTTTTTGGTCCCTTCCCAAATGTATTTCTTGAATTAGATTTGCACTTTTGAATCATAACAAAAATACCATTATTACCATTTAAATTATTTAAAAGTGAAATTGATTCAGCTCTTTCTACATTTCCCCAAGAGACATGCTGTTATTTAGGGAATATTAAGAAATAGAAAATTGTTTCACACCTTGATGTTCTTTAAGTGAATGATATTAAAGTTCCAGAGTTAGAGCAGCAGTGCCTTCGTGCACATGGTGTGTTAGAGGTGGCTCGGATGGATGGTGATTTCCGCTGTCCACACAGTGCCACGTGAAGTAGTATCACTTTCTATATGTGCCACCCTGGAGAAAAGTGTGGAAAGACCCCATGAGCAGGAAATCAAGGGTGGAGGCAACACTGCTTTTATCTGTTGATAAAAGAATTTTTAATATTTGATTGGGTTTATGTTTTAAAAGTGAAGAGCATGACATTTTTCTTATTATATTCTTAATTATTATATATTATTATTATTATAAGGTACATTATTCTTGTGCCTTAGAATTCAGGTAACTTTCACTGGCGAACTTGTTCACTCCCACTTTGCCTTTAGTTATGGCCATTTCTTTATGGTACAGTTGCATTTATAAATAGAATTCTTTTAATATGTATATGGTTTCAGTCCCCATTTGTTGATTATAATGTGATCAAGAACATTTCTGTAACACTGTGACATTATTTTATAGTCATCTTATTCCATATATAAGAATTACTTTGAGCAGCTGAATTTATTGGGACATGTATGACTTACAAAACTGCATTATAAAATGCATTATAAGAAATAGTTCTGTCATGTACCCAGGCCAGTGAGTCTTCCAAAGGAAGTTCCAGAGAGACTAATATATATTATTTTACTTGTTAAGACAGGTTTACTGCACAGAACTAAGGTGGGAATTAGACTGAGATTACTATAGAGCTTGTATAATAATTTTTTATATATCTTTTCAGCATGAAATTTCTGTTTAATGACAATAAACATCTTCACTAACTACTAAAATAGACTAGAATTAGTTTTAAATAAGCCCAGAATATTTTTCTGCTTGACATATGTTCCCACTTTCTGGATATCAGCTATTAAGGTAATGTGCCCCATCACTCTTAACACAGCCATTTTGGCTGCCTTATCCCTTTGGAGCCTGCCCGAGGATTATATGGGGTTTCTTTCTGCGCGCTATATTGACGGGGTCTGGTCTCACCTGTGCTTTTTCCACTTCAGGTTGTATCTCTCTTTTTTCTTTTGTAAGAGTTTTTTTTTTGCTAATAAAATGTTTACAGTAGTGAATATCTTATATCTTATTTGACAGACTATAAGCAGCCTTCCAGTTTTGTTCAGCATCTCCAGTTATGTTATTGGTTACTACTGTCATTACCTCCCTGTCTTCTTCAAATGAATAATCCAAAAAGTCTTCTGAGATTTGTTCTATTTTTTTTTTTAGTGGATAAAATTATATGCAAAACCACTTCGTGCCTTTCTAAGGGCTATATGAAAATTACCATAGATCCATTAACATTATATTTAAACTTTGAAAAGTCATTTGTTTTTGTTTTTTACATGTAATTGTTTTAGTGAAGTACATTTGGCACTGTTTTGATTTTGGAACAGCTTCTATTCTACATCTCTCTCTCATGTCTAATTTAAAAGGTAGGACAAGGTTACGTCTAACACAAGATGTAGAATCCCTTGGATACTTGTTCCATTAACATTAAACATAAGAGATAATGGTAATCACTTGAGGAATATAATTAGTGCTTTCATATAACACATTTCTAATAAAACTAATAAAGTTTTACCATCCTTTATTCTGTTTACATTTTATTAATTGATATTGTCAAACAAATATGCCATATTGCAAGCTACGTTTCAAAGGTAGCATCAGGTGCTCTATAAAGGACATGCCATGCTGTACTCTGAAGGGCTGTGCTTCAGCAGTAAATGCTTTTCTGTATGTAATTTTCCAACAGTTACTTATCCTAATCAAAACTGTCTTTTAAATAGAAAGGAGTTAATAGTTAATATATAACTCAGTGTTTAATATTCTGTCAAATATGATATTTAACAATATAAATGCATATGTGTGTTTTGAAAAGATCAAAAATGAAAGACAGCTTACCTAAGAGGATTTTCTATGTAAGCAGTGGTTGAAAAACAGGAAAAGCTAGTATAAAATATTGGTTTAGGAGTGTTGTTTATGGTTATGTTTTGTCATCTGTGTCTGAGCATACTTTTCCTTGCCTGAATACTAAAAAATGTTCACAGTCTCATTTCATTCATTTATTTTACAAATACTGAGTACCTACTATGTACCAGGCATAGTTCTAGGTACTACAGAGACAGTAGTGAACAAGCCCTTAAAGGAGGGTAGATACTGTTTAAGTTTTCTGGAAACTAGTAAATGAGAGAACCTGTAAATCACTTGTATCGTTGTTGCTTGTTCGTCTTCCTCTTCGCTAACTTTGTAAAGTTTTCTAGATTCTAAACTTCATTGTGATTATGCTCAATCGATTTAAACTGAAACTACATACAAACTTTAGAGTCTCTAGGAAACAGATTTTTTGAGAAAAGTGAATTTGGGCCATTTTAATGCTACTCTCTTCCTCTAATATCTTTATTTAAGGAAAGTGTAAACCCCGAAAAAAGTTACATAAAATATATTTATTGTTAAGTGCTTTTAAGTCTTCTAAGAACAGCCACCTTTAACTTGGCAATTCTAAACTGTCCTTGAAATAGGTTAGGCTATTTTAAGCATGGCAGGCTATTTTCAGTCTTAAGTTTTTTAGCTGAAATGGTACTGCTGCAAATAAACTACTATATAATGAATTGCTTATGGTCTTTTCATTCAGACAGACAGTCGTTAACTTTTTACAGACCAGTAGAGGATTATTTGTTCTTAGTTAAGTGAAAATCCTAGTGATTTCCAGGTGTCTTTGATACCTGTTGAATATTTACCTTGTTCAAGCTAATTATGCTAAAATGTTTAGAATAGAATTTATAGCTGAAAAGAAATAATAATATAATATGAACATACTGTTCCTTCATTCTAAAGCTTTTGGTAACTGGGCTTTTTGTTTGTTTGCTTTTGTTATGTCAAATACAGCCTAGTTGCTTTTCAGTAAAACCAAATGTGCATAACTCTTAATAACATACTTTTTTCTTACTGAATTGTTAAGATTTTAAGAGTATCTCATGCTTTACTACCTAGAGAAATTGTTTTAATACTAGTGAATTTTGGCTAATATTTTTATATGATGACTAGAGCATTATTTTCCCAAATTTTTATATAATATAAATAGAATGTTTGGTCATTCAGTGCTAGTAAAAAGAACTTCTCTTTACCTTTTAAAAATGAATCAATCAGTGCTTAGTTTAATACTCAAACTGCATTTTGCTCCTAAGTTTTAGAGTTAATTTTTTTCTCAATTGATACATAGGTCCTGGTGAGCCAAACTTTTCTCTTATTGTTACTTTAGATCATGGAGTGCATCGGATCCTTTCTATACCAACGACAGGAGCATCTTGACCCTCTCCACAATGGACTCATCTACTTGTTAAAGGGGCAATAGTACTTTGTGGGAGCCATTTCAACTCCTTTCCTAAAATTGAGTGTGAGCATCCTGGTAATGGCCACACTATCTCTGTGGAATTACTTTCTGAAATCTCTGATTCTAGTTCATGCCCACTCATAGTTATAATGGCAAACAAACAAAAAGTGTTACCATGCACCCATCTCAGCCACCCTCTTAATTTAAACATGTTAAAATTTGTGAATAAAGAGACATTTTTCATCTCTTTATCTGGGTTGTCCCCATGTGCTTATGGGACTCCTAATGGCATTTCAGCCTTTTGCTAAGGCCACTGTATTTTAATATCAAGGTAGAAAAGGGAGCTAATTCCTAGTTAATTGTATTTTTTAGTATTAGCTTGGTTATTGAGTCTTCTATTTAAATTGCTTCTGTAAATTATGCTGAAAAGTTTGCCTTGAAAACTCTATTTTTTTATTAGAGTTATATCTGAAGCTTTTCATGGGAAAAGTTAATGTGAATAGTAAGGAATTTTGGTCCCTCAGTGACCCATGTTTGTTAATTCTTTAGGGCTTTCTAAGTTCACAGAACAGATTAGGAGAATGCATTTCCAACTATTATTTACTTGCACTATGGGTAGTATTGATAAATATATATCAGCCCCAAACTTTCTCTCAGTGTACTGTAACACAACCAGTTAAGTTAACCATATACATGCAAAAGGTATACCATATCATATATAAATCAAGTCCATTCTCCAAATTTCAAATTAATGTTTACTATTTTCATGACAATGTAAAGAACCTATAGTGGGTAAATTAGACACATGAGCATATTATTTAATGTGTTTATCATTGGATCTTTTGCATGCTTTAATTTGGTAAATATATGTCAATTTGCCTTTTTTGTCTATCTGAAGGCTTTGTTTATAGTATCTTGCAGTGCTGTTGTGAAGTCCAGCTGTATCAATAAAAGAGTTTGGAAAGTATTTAAATATTGCAAATACTTTTAATTATATGAAGCAAAATTTTAGGATAATTAAATCAGTTAAAATGAGAAGAGCCTCTTTTTGTGACAAGCTTAGAACTGCTTTTGCCTTTCAGTGAGCTAGCTCTTAGAATAAAGAATTTCAGATGAAAATCCTGTTATTTTTAGGTTAGTATGTTATCTAAGTTACACAGCCTACCACAGTAAAGTCAAATCTGCCCAGTGTCCCATTATAAGGTATGGCTATAGAATGTAAATGAAATAAACTCTAAAATGCTAGATTATATAGGATAATGGCTGCAATAAATTTAAGTTCTATAAATGATTAATCAGGTTTGTATGACTGCCATTAATTCACTGCAGTTCAGTACTTGATTTCCACCCTGAATTTAACATGATCCAGTGCTGTCATTTGTTTTGATAAAAAGTAATGTTGTTTTAAAATCTGGAAATGATTATTTAAGAACTGTTCCTAAGCATATGATTGAGTACATATACATTTAAAATTGTATGGGAATGGTTGCCAAAATTTTCTGAATATGGTAATTCATTTCTGTACACTTATTTTTTGCACAACCCTTCCACCCCTTTCCCATTTCATAAATATAAGACTTCTAGAATTGGGCTGGAAGGGAAAGAATCATACAATTAAGACTTCACCTTTGTTCACTGGTAAGCTATTTTCTTATTTGTCTGCTTCAATAATGCAAGGATATATTAGGTTATAAATTTCAGCCTAAATATTAATTTTTGCAAGTAGCCCATCTTTACCTTAGATCGGGTTTAGGAAAATGCTGTTATTCTGGAAATACTATAAAGGGATATAAACAATGTACAGTGTGTACCTTCACCAGTTCATGTTTCAGAAGAGGAAATATTGCAGAAAATTTTCAGTAGAGTATTAGTGGATGACAATGGCAAACTTGCTCTTAGAATGTCTTGTAAAATGTTCATGCAACAAAATGACATTTGGTAGGCAGGCATTGCATCTACTTTGGTGTTTATTTGCCATCAATTTAACTGACTGCTAATACTAGGGAAGGACTGCAAAGCCATCAGGCAGTCTCTGACCAACTACAGCAAGGCATAAACTCCGCCAGCCTATCTGGTGCTCAAAGTATGATTGATACAATTTTCTGCCTTCACTATTTGAAGTTATTTAGGAACTTTGTATCTGAAAGATAGCATCCACTGACATGCTTATCCTAATCTGTTGTTCAAAACCTACTCCCTTTAAAGGAATTCTTGTAATTGTAAGAAAAGGATTTTCTGTTATTTAAGAAAGTAACAGTGTTGTCTGCAAACTTCCAATAGTTCTGTGTGCTAGTCATTTTTTAAAACTGTTACTGCATAATGAGTATTTGTAAAAGTTCCTCCTTGCATATCTCTTTAAAATTATTTGGAAAGTACGATGTTAATAATTAACTTATTCTTATCTGCCAAAACCAGGTACGATGCTACATGTGTTATTGCTAGTTACTGGTCTCAAAATCTATTTGCCTCACTTGCTTGTGTCTGCCTAGTCTGAAGGCTGTAGCCCTGAAGATAGTAGCAATCACCAAGTCAGTTTCCAAAATTGCCCATCAGCTGCTTTAGGTGACTCAGCAATCCTGCCTCAACTTTGAACAAGCATTAGGCTCACACTGGAAGGAATAGAGTGTGGGCCAGGGGAACTATAGCTAGCTACCCAGGCTTGCTGTGGAGTTGAGAAGGAAAAAGGGGAGAATTAAGTTTGAATTTCTCTTCACTAACCTCCTCCTTGGGTCTTAATCTCTCTAATGTCCAGTGGCTTCCCAGACCTGATTCAGACTCTGGCACTGTCCTGAGTAGGAGGTTGCTGCTGCTACTGCTAAGTCACTTCAGTCGTGTCTGACCCTGTGCGACCCCATAGACGGCAGCCCACCAGGCTCCGCTGTCACTGGGACTCTCCAGGCAATAACACTGGAGTGGGTTGCCATTTCCTTCTCCAAGGCATGAAAGTGGAAAGTGAAAGTGAAGTTGCTCAGTCATGTCAGACTCTTAGCTACCCCATGGACTGCAGCCCACCAGGCTCCTCTGCTCATGGGATTTGCCAGGCCAGAGTACAGGAGTGGGGTGCCATTGCCTTCTCCCAAGTAGGAGGTTAAACAGAGGCAAATCAGCTAGTTAGGGAATACCTTTCTCCAACCAGGGTCATTTCTACTGCGTAAGATTGTGAAATTGGCCTTGTGTGATAAGCCTGAGACTCCTATCTAATAGGCAGGAGTCACAACCACCGAAATATTTACAATTTATACCAAAAGTTTTTTAAAATACACTACTATGAAAAGTTACTGGGGCTGGAGAAAAGGAAAAAATCATCCCATGTCTGTGTTTTTCCTTTAAAGATCAATTTAGGGTGTAAGCAGGTGTTAATAAAACTAACACACCAAAGAGTTATATGAAACACGTTTTGTTATTTTGGGCCCCCCCTTTAGAGATACTTTTATTTCTATCTAAAATGTCTTCTGTTTTCATAAAAACAGAACATTATTAAAGTGCTATTTATGTGAGATAACCTGAATGATATTACTGCAAAAGATCATAACTAATCATATGTTTGAAATAATGGTGATTGTTAGATTTTTATGAATAATAAATAGTTGGAAATACTATCATAACAGTTTAAAATTCTGGACCTCAGACACTGTGGCTATCTAATAGAACTTGTTATCTTCATTGTCAGTAAATGTAGCATACCTGTTGTGCAGCTCTTAGTAATTTTTTAAAGTTTATGAAATTATATTAAATAAAAATTTTCCTATATAAGTAAGTCTTTTTTCCATTATTTAAATGCATTTTAAACCTCTCTCTGCTCATCAAAACCAGCACTTTCAGGTTTTTTTAGTTAAATTTTACTGCATTAATTCTCCAGTAAAAAATGTTATTATATGCCTTTTACTAACTGCAGTTTTCAGAAATCCAATTCTTTTGTTACCCAGGTTGTATAGATTATCAGTATAGTTTTTGAAAGCTGTCTGTTTGAAATGTACCAACTGTAAAGACCAACACACTTCAACTATAAATGCATCGTTCATGAAAAACCAGCCAGTGTAAATTTGGAACTGCCTTCAATGAATAGAAAATTTGTGCTTTCTGGGACTTCCTTAGCAGTCATTGGTTAAGACTCCAATGTTTCCAGTGCAGGGAGCACAGGCTTGATGCCTGGTCAGGGATCTAGGATCCCATGTGCTGCATGGTGTGGCCAAAAAATTTTAAAAAAAAAAAGGAATATGTTCATTAAAATATACTATATTTATATCTGAAATATTCCACTGTCCTAATGATGCTCAGTCATTGTAAACACATTATGTCATTGGTGTTTATTAAAAAGGTAAGCTATTGTTTTTGTACATGTGTTAGTATTTGCAAGGGAAGGCAATGTATATATTTTTTTATTTCTTCTGAAATGAGATAGAACATGATCCTGGACAAGTCAATTTATCTAGGCCTCTGTTTTAAAAGGAGTTAAGGACTCAGACTATCTTTAGGATATTCAGCTTTTAATGTTTATTGTACAACATGTTGAATCATGTTCCTAATGATTAAGACATAGGGCAAGAAAGTAAAATTTTATGAGCAGTATTTCATCAGAACATGTAGTGAATTTTTGACGCAAAAACAAAGCTGTTGTATTGGGTTGGTTAAAAGGTTCATTCAGTTCTTTCCTAAGTTGGCTTTGGTAGCGCTTAGTTGTCTTTAACTTCATTCGGAACAATTTTGTTAGATTGTACTGTGACAGTTGTCATATAAAAGTGCATTTTAAAAAATCAAAATTGATGGATTTTTGTGTAACCATTTTAATATTGAAGATGGAAGAAAAAGCAATATTTTCAGCTTTATTATTTATTATGCTTTATTATTTTAAGAAAGACAAAAATGCAACTGAAATGCAAAAACAAAAAAAAAAGTGTGGTATATGAAGAAGGTACTGTGATCAGCATTATATACCATGCAGAAGATAGCCAACATACTAAAAATATCCAAATCAAGAGCAGAAAATAATTTGCACCTTGGTTATGTTCATTGCTTTGATGTTTGGGTTCCACATAAGTCAGATGAAAAATAAAAGCCTTCTTGACCATATTTCTGCATGTAATTCTCTACGGAGACATAATGAAAATGTTTCGTTTTTAAAACAAATTATGATGGGCAGTGAAAAGTGGATCCTATACAATAATATGGAACAGAAGAGATTGTGGGGCAAGCAAGATGAACCACCACCAACCACAACAAAGGCCAGTCTTCATCCAGAGAAAGTGATGGTGGGATTGGAACAAAGTCCTCTGTTGTGAGCTTTTTCCAGAAAGCTCAACAATTCCAACATGTACTGCTCCCAATTAGACCAACTGAAACGAGCCGTCAACAAAAAGCAACCAGAATCAGTCAACAGAAAATGTATAATCTTCCATCAGGATTCCACAAGACTGACTGACTTCAGTGACTGGACAAAAGCTGTTACTGCTCGGCTGGGAAGTTCTGATTCATCTGCTGTATTCACCAGATATTGTACCTGTGATGTCCATTGATTTCCATCTTTACAAAATTCTTTTAATGGAAAATTTTTTAACTCTCTGGAAGACTGTAAAAGTTACCTGGAACAGTTCTTTCCTCAAAAAGATAAGTTTTGGGAAGATGGAATTTTGAAGTTGCCTGGAAAATGACAGAAGGTAGTGGAACAAAATGGTGAATATGTTGTTCAGTAAAGTTCTTGGTGAACTTTATTTTTACATAGAAAACTGAAGAAACTTTTTGGCCAGCTCAGTAAATTAAAGTGACTTCACATATCTGAACAGCAGAAGTAGCAGATTTTAAGGTAAAATGGTCTGTATTCAAGTAAAATCTGTGGACAGTGAAGTGCATTGATTTTAGGATTACATTTTATCACTTTTGACAAATGTGTATATCTCTGTAATCCTAACCCAGATAGAGAACCTTTCCATCATCTCAAAGTGTGCAGGAAATTTCTCTCCTTTTCCACCCTTGGCAACCATTTTTTTCATTGTTTTCTGTTCACATAGACTAATTGTACGTGTTCTTGAATTTCATATAAATGGAATTGTACATTTTCACTTTTGTATATTACTTTGTTTACGATGTCAGTGATATTCATACATCTTGTTGCATATATCCATAGTTTGGAGTATTTTTTGCTACTCAGCAGTGTTCCTTTCTGTGAACATCTCACAATTTATCCTTTCTCTGGTTTATGGATATCTGAGTTATTTCCAGTTCAGGGTGATCATAAAATTATTATGAACATTCTTCATGGACATGGTTTTATTTCTATTAAATAACAAGTAGAATTGCTGGGTCATAGGTAGGTCTACGTTTAATTTTATGAGACACAGTCAAAAAGTTTTCCCAAGTGATTGTGGGTGCCATTTTATGTGCATTTGTGTACAATAATGTGTTTCAGTTTTATTATAGCTCATGATTTTAATTTGCATAACAAATGACATTTAACTCCTTTTTATATGTTTACTAGCAATTTATATTTTTCTGAAATATCTCTTGACATCTTTGGCCATTTTTTTCAATAGGCTGCTTGTCTCATTACAGAATGGTTGGAATCCTTTTCATAAGGATGTAAGTTCTTTGTCAGATGTATGTATTACTTGCATTTTTCTCCGGTCTGTGCTCTGCCTATATATTTTCTGACTGGTGATTTGAGGAGCCAGGAGTGTTTTATTTTGATGAAGTTCTTTTTTTTTTCCCTTGATTATGTGTTTCTTGTGTCTTATCCAAAATATTATCAACCCCAAGTTCATAAAGGTAATTATGTTTTCTTCTGAAAGCAGTCTCATATTTAAATTCACGATCCATCTTAAATTCATTTATGTAAGGATTGAAGATCTTCCTTCCTCCTAACCCCGTAAAAATATGTTTGGTTTAGCTGACTTGGCTGAAAATGTTCTCAGTCTCCATTGAATTCATTTGGTGCCTCTTTAAAATTAACTGACTGGGGAATTCCCTGGCAGTTCAGTGGTTAGAGCTCCAAGCTTCCACTGCAGGAGGCATGGCTTCAATCCCTGGTCTAAGACCTAAAATCCTGCAAGCTGCACAGTGTGACCAAAAAACTGAAACATATATAGTACAAGTGTAAAGTGAAGTAGCTCAGTCATGTCCAACTCTTTGCAACCCCGTGGACGGTAGCCTACCAGGCTCCTTCCTCCATGGGATTCTCCAGGCAAGAATACTGGAGTGGGTTGCCATTTCCTTCTCCAGGGGATCTTCCAGACCCAGGGATTGAACTGGGGTTTCCTGCATTGTGGGCAGATGCTTTAACCTCTGAGCCACTGTGGGTCTACTTCTGGACTCTATTCTGTTCATTTATCCTCATACCAGTAGCACAGTCTTGATTGCCATAGCTTTCTGCCTAACTTTGAGATCTGGTAGTAAGTTTGGCTATCCTATCTAGGTTCTTTGCATTTCTATATAAATTTTGGAACCAGCTAATGAATTAAAAGAAAAATCCTGTAATGATTTTGATTGCTCTGAATTTATAGATCATTTTTGAAATCACTGACATCTTAATATTGACTCTTGTATTTCATGAGCATGTTATCACTCTCCATTTGTCTTAGGTCTTTTAGGAAGGTTTTGTAGTCTTCAGTGTAGAAATCTGGCAAACTTTTGTTAAACTCCTAAAATTTTTAAGATTTTTGGTGTTGTGGTAAGTAGAATTTTTTTAATTAATTCCAGTTACTCATTACTGTTCTATACAAATGCAGTCAATTTTGTGCCTTTAACTTTGTAACTTAACAACCTTGCTAAATTCATTCAATTTTTCTAACTTTTGTGTAGAACTTTTTTGATTTTGATATACACAATTAAGTCATCTAAGAATTGTTTCGATTTCCATGTCTTTTTATCTCTTGTTATCACCTTATTGCACTGGCTAGAATTTCCTGTATAATGTTTAATAGATATGCTGAGAACCATGAATAGGTGTTGAATTTCAAAAATTATCCATTTTTTTCCTCCACTTTTCAAGATGATCATGTGATTCTTTATGTTTTAGTTTGGTAATATGGTGAACTATCCTGGTTGATTTTCAGTGTTAAACCAACTTTGTATCTCTGAGATAAACTTTACTCGTTTATGATGTATTACCCTTTTACATATTGCTGTTTGATATGGTAATATTGTGTTAAGGGCTTTTGTATCTGTGCTTATGGAAGGATATAGATCTGTAATTTCATTTTCTTATGACATCCCTGTCAGGCTTTGGTATTAGGGTTATTACACTGGCCTCACAACAGTTTGGGAAGTGTCCCTTCCTCCCCTTTGTTGGAAGAGTTTATAAGGTTGATGTTATTTTTAACTCTTAATATTTTGAAGAATTTACCACTAAAGTCATCTGGACCCAAGAATAAGTGGGGTTTGGGGGCATTTCAGTGAGGATATTGTGAATCATGACAGATACAGGATTATTCATTGTTTCTTTGTGAAAAATTTGATAAGGTGTATCTTTTAAGGAATTTGTCCATTTTATGTAATTTCCAATATTTCTGACATAATTCAGAATATTTTAAACATCTTTTTAATGACTATGGGATCTGTATTATGTTTCTGCTTTCCTTTTTTATATTGGTAGCTTCTTTCCTGATTTTTTTTTTTTTATCTGACAAATCATGCTAGGGTTTTAATCAAGTTTATTGATTTATTTCAAAGAACCAACTTTTGGCTTTTTAAATTTTATCCATTTATTTGTATTGCTTTATGTTCTCATTTTTTTTATTCCTTTCTATTTTGGTTTTAATTTGCTCTTCTGTTTTGGCTTTTTGGAAGCTTAGACAATTGATTTTAATAAAGACATTAAAACTATACATTTCCCTCTATGTACTGCTTTAGATGCATCCCACAGATTTTATGTTTTTGTTGTTATTCAAAATCAGAATATTTTATTTCCTTTACAATTTCTTTTTTGACCCCTGGATTATTTAGAAGTGTTTTTAAATATTTGGGGGATATACTTTTTTTTCCTTCCATTCCCTACACTTTTTCTTAATAGTGTTAGGATTTCCAGTTCTGTATTAAAACATTTGTGGTAATAAGGATATGTTAATCTTGTTTCTTAGCTTAAAGAGAATGCATCTAAGGTTAACCCATAACAATTATAGACAGGTGTTGAACTTCATGAAGTGATTGTTCTGGTTCAGTTAAAATTATCATGAAATGTTTTACTCATGTAGAGAAGTATATTGATGAATTTTTCTGATATTAAGTAATCCTTGCATTATTGGCACAAATTCTGCTTATTCATGATCTGTTATTTTTAGTGCTATGTTGGATTCATTTAACTATTGCTTTATTTAGGATTTTGCATCTGTGTACATAAACAAAATGGGCCTATTTTTATTCTCTTGGTATGGATTTTTTGTTTATGAGATGGGAAGCTTCCCACTTCCCCATTTTCTGGTTTCTGCAACAACTTGCATAAAACAGCTATTGAAAGTTTGGTAGAATTTGATAGAATAAAAACATTTAGACCTAAGGTTTTTTGAGAGGACAGGTCTTTGACTACTGTTTCTAATACACTTTTTACAGTTGATGAATCTATTCAAATTATTCGTATACATTTTATATATTTCTAGGAGTTTATCCATTTTAAATATTTCAATCTATAGTTCATAAGACTTTACCTCCATATGTCTGAAATAATTTCTCCTTTCTGAGTTATTTTCCATACATTCTTTGGTTTCTTTTTTTTTAATTGAGGTATAATTGACAGATAACATTAGTTTCAGGTGTACAACGTCATTTTATATTTGTACACATTGTGAAATTGTTAATAAGCCTAGTTAACATCCCTCACCAAAGACAGTTATAAAATTTTTTCTTGTGATGAGAACTGTTAAGATCTCTTAGCACTGTAAAACTTGCAATACAGTATTTAGTCACCATATTGTCATTACATCCTCATGACTACTCTGTAACTGAAAGTTTGTACCCCCTTTTGACCCCCTTCTTTCATTTCACCCAACTCTTAAGCCCCCACTTGTTACCAGTCTTCTCTATGAGTTCAGTTTTCTTGGGATTTTTTTTTTGTAAGATTCTACATATATTCAAGTTGGCTCATATGATATTTCTCTTTCTCTGTCGGATTTATTTCACTTAGCATAATGCCGAGCCCATCCATGTTGTCTCAAATGGCAGGATTTCTTCTTTATGGCTGAATATGCCTTTATGTATGTATGTATATTTTCTTTATTCATTTATTATTGAGCATGTTTCCACATCTTGCAAGTTGTAAATAATGCTTCAGTGAATGGTTGTGGACTTATCAAGTTAATGTTTTTCTCTGGAAAAATACCCAGAAGTAGAACTGCTGGATCATAGGTAGAAGGTCTATACCGTTTTCCATAGAAGCTACACCAATTTACATTCCCACCAACAGTGTACCAGGGTTCCCTTTTCTCCACATCCTCACCTGTACTTATTTTTTGATAATAGCCTTTCCAACCAGTGTGAGGGGACACTGCGGTTTTGATTTGCATTTTCCCGATGATTAGTGATGTTGAGTACCTTTTCATGTACCATTTTTCTGTCTTCTTTGGGAAAATGTCTGTTCAGAGCCTCTGCCCATTTTTTTTAACTTGGATAGTTTATTTTCTTGCTATAAGTCATATGAGTTCCTTATAAATTTTGCATTATTAATTAACCCTTTGTCAGAAATATGATTTGCAGCTGTTTTCTCCCATTCAGTTGTTTTTGTTGTGTTGATGACTTCCTTTGCTGTGAAGCTTTTTAGCTTGATGTAGTCCCACTTTTTTATTGTGTTGCCTTTACTTTTTATATCAAATCCAAAACATTAATGACAATACTGATGTCAAGGAGTTTACCACCTGTTTTTTTTCTAGGACTTATATGGTTTTAAGTCTTAGATTTAAATCATTTTGAGTTTTTTTTTTTGTTTTTGGTCCAATTTTCCCAGTACCATTTGTTGAGAGATGCCTTTGTTTTAAATTAATTGACCACAGGTGTATGGGTTTATTTCTGGGTTCTCTGTTGTGTTCCATTGATCTATATATGTTTTTATGTCAATACCATACTGTTCTGTTAGAGCTTTGTGATATATTTGAAATTTAGGAAGCATGATGTTTCCAGCCTTGTTCTTTTGTCTTAAGATGGCTTTGGCTATTTGAGGTCTTTGATGGTTCTATACAAATTTTAGGACTGTTTGTTTTCTATGTCTGTCAAAAATTCTGTTGGAATTTTTATGAGGATTGCAATACATCTGTAGTTTGCTTTGGCTAGTATGGACATTTTACCAGTAATCTTCTAATTCATGAGCACAAAGCAGCTTTCCATTTATTTGTGTCGTCCTCAGTATCCTTCAGAGTCATAGTTTTCAGTATACAGGTCTTTTGCTTCCTTGGTTAAAATTTATTCCTAGATACTTTATTCTTTTTGATGCTTTCAGAAAGAATTTTTTTCTTCATTTTCCTTTTTCATAGGTGTTATTCATGTATAAAAACACAGATTTCTATATATTGATTTTATATCCTGCAACTTTACTGAATTTATTAGTTTTAATATTGTTGGTAGCATTTTTCGGGTTTTCTGTACATATGTCATCTGCAAAGGTATACTTATTTCTGAGTTGGATGCCTTTTCTTTTTCTTGCTTAATTAATTGCTCTGCTTAGGACTTCCAATACTATGTTGAATAAAAGTGGCAAGAGGGGACATTCTTGTCTTGTTCCTGCTCTTAGAGGAAAAGCTTTTCAGTGTTGAGCATGTTATCTGTGGATATGTCAAATGGCCTTCTTTATGCTGAGGTGAATTTTCTCTGTTCCTGCTTTGCTGAGAATTTTACCATAAATGAATTAATTTTGTCAACAGCTTTTTCTCCTTCTATCAAGATTGTTGTATAATTTTTATCCCCCATTTTGTCAATATAGTATATTACATTCATTGATTTGCAGATGTTGAACCATCCTTGGATCCTTTTAATAAATCCTACTTGGTCATGGTTTCTGATCCTTTTAATGTATTCTTGAATTGTTTGCTGGTATTTTGTTGAGGGATTTTGGCCTGTAATTCTTCTTCTTGAAGTGTCCTTTTCTGGTTTTGGTACCAGGGTGATGCTAACCTTGTAAAATTGGGTAAGATTTGGTATTAATTCTTTAAATTTTGGTAGAATTCACTAGTGAAGTCATCTGGTCCTAGAGTTTTTGTTGGGAGGTTTTGGATTGCTAATTTAATCTCCTTACTAGTAATTAATATACTCAGGTTTTCTATGTTTCCAGGAATTTATCCATTTCTTCTAGGCTAGTCAGTTTGTTGACATATATTCATTCATAATCTCTGGAGAAGGCAGTGGCAACCCACTCCGGTACTCTTGCCTGGAAAACCCCATGGACAGAGGAGCCTGGTAGGCTGCAGTCTATGGGGTTGCTAAGAGTCAGACAAGACTGAGCAACTTCACTTTCACTTTTTACTTTCATGCATTGGAGAAGGAAATGGCAACTACTCCAGTGTTCTTGCCTGGAGAATCCCAGGGACGGGGAAGACTGGTGGGCTGCTGTCTGTGGGGTTAGAGTCAGACACGACTGAAGCGACTTAGCAACGGCATCAGCATTCATAATTTCATGATCCTTTGTATTTTTGTGGTGTCACTTGTAACATCTCTAACATTTCTCATTTTAAGTCCTTTTTCTTGAGTCTAGATAAAGGTTTGTCAATTTTGTTTACTTTTCAGAGATCCAGCTCGATCTTCTCGGTTGTCTTTTGAATCCATTTCTTTCTATCACCTCATTCATCTTTTTCTAGTTCCTTTCTAGGCACTTCTCACCATGAACTTCCAATAACTGTATTCCGTTAAGTTTTGGTATGTTATATTTGCATTTTTGTTTGCCTCAAAGTATCCTTTTTTTATCCTTTCTCCAGTAACATGTTGTTTAATCACATATTTGAAAATTTTCCAGGTTTGTTTTGTGACTTTTAGTTTTATGTCATGTACTCAAAAAAATCTTGATACGATTTCATTCTTCTCAAATTTATTAAGACTTGATTTGTGGCCTAAAATCTGTCTTGAAGAATGTTCCTGTGCACAGGAGAACAATGTATATTTTGTTGCTTTTAGATGAAATGTTCTACATACATCTAAGTTCATCTGGTTTAACATGTCATTTAAAGACAATGGTGTGGTTTTTTTTAATTGATTTTTCTCTCTGGATGATGTATTTATTGATGAAAATGGGACATTGAAATATCCTACTATTACTGTATTGCTCTCTATTTCTATAAGTCTTAATATTTGCTTTATATATTTAAGTGCTTCTATGTTGGGTTTATAAATGCTTACAAATATTATATCCTTTTGTTGGATTAACCCCTTTATCATTATGTAACGTCCTCCTTTGTCATTTATTACAGCCTGTTTGTCTCATGTAAATATAGCCAAAACAACTTTCATTTGATTTCTATTTACAAGGAGTCTTTTCAGTCCTTTCACTTTCACTTCCAGTCAGTGTGTCCTTATACCTTAAGTGCATTACTGGTAGGCAGCAAATAGCTCGTCTTGGATTGGTTTCTGTCCATTCAGCTACTCTGCATATTGGTAGGTATACACTCATTGGCCATTTGTGCATTGTTTTCAGGCTGTACTGCAGTTCTTCTGTTCCTTTCTCTTCCTGTGTGATTTGATGGTTTTCTTTTGTGGTGTGCTTAGATTTATTTATCTTTTGTCTATCTATTACATGTTTTCCTGTGTGGTTACCATGAAGTTTACGTATAACAGAAGTCTTTGCCATTGCTAACAACTTGTTTGAACACATTCTAAAACTACGTTTTTACTTTCCCCCAGATACATTTCAGGTTTTTGATATCACATTTTACTTTTTACATTGTATATCACTTTTTTACTACTTTAGTCTTTAACCTGTATGCTAGCTCTATAAGTGACTTATGTACATAGGAATTAAGCTTTATATAATCTAATTAAGCTTTCTATGTCTTTTAGTGATTAAATTTATAAGAAATTTTTAATTTCTAAGTACTTGGGGTATAGAGTGTGTTCTTTGACTATTCTGTTATAGTCAAAGAACATACTCTGTATGATTTCAAACCTTGGGACTGTATTAAAAGCTAGCATGGGATATATCTTGGTGAATGTTCCATGTGCGCATCCAAGACTTTGTTTCTGGAGAATAGAGGGCAAACTGCTACCCCAATATTGGAGAGGTAAGCAAAGACTGAAAAAGAAAAAATTTGGGACAGTTACAAAAGGTATAACATACGTACACATGGTAATAGAGAAAGAAGAGATATTTGAAACAATGACCGATTTTTACCCCAAATTAATGGCAGAGACCAAACCACAGATCCAGGAAATTCAGAGCTCGCCAGTCTACTCTGAAGAAAGCCAGAGATTAAGAAAAAAATATCACCAGCGTAGATTTCTGTACTCTGCAAAACTGTTCTTTCAAAAGTGAAGGATATTTTCTGAAATAAAAATTGATGGAATTCATTCACCATGCAAGAAACATTTAGAGAGATGAGTGTAATATAGGTCAAAAACTCAGATCTGTATAAAGGAAGAGCAATGAAGGAATAAGTGATGGTAAAATAAAAACTTTTCTTTTTATTTTTAATTGATCTAACAGGATAACAGTTTCTTCCAAATACCAACAATGTATTTGATTATGTATGTTAATGTATATGCTTATATATAAATGAATAACAGCAGTTGTACAAAGAAGGATTTAGGATTATTTTGTTACTATAATGTACACTACCTGTAATGAGTTATTTCATAGTTGACTTGGATTAGCTATAAAAGTATATACAAATTCTATGGCATCCACTAAAAAAGGTGGGGGAAAAAGTATAGAGGAGAGAAACAGAATCTTAGAATATGCTATTAAAACTACAAAAGCCAGAAAAAGAGAACCAAGGGCAACAATTAGAAAATAGTAATGAATATGATAGGTATTAATATTACCACTGTATCAGTAATGAATGTCATTGAATGTACCAGTTTAAAAATAGATGGGTCTTGGTTTTAGATCCACTCTGACAAACAGTATGTTATCTACAAGAAACCCATTTTAAATATAGACATAGATTAAAAGGATAGAAAGAAAATATACCACACTAAGGCTATTCAAAAGAAAGAGCAGCTATATAATTTTCAAGAGGAGCAGGCTTCAAAGAAAGAAACATTATCAGTAATAAGGACATTAAATAATGATAAAGGGGGTAGTTCATCAAGAAGGGGTTAATGTGTATGTGCCTAAAAACAGCATCAAACTATATGAGGCAAAAACTAATAGAAATAGATAAATTCACTGTCGGAGATTTCAACAACCTTGATCAGAAGTGGACAGATCCAGCAGGCAAAAATCAGTTAAGGATATAGCTGAATTAAAAATCAATCAACAGAATAAAATGGACATCTGTAGACTGTTTTATCCAACAACAGAACACAAAGTCTTCTCAAGCTCATAAATATTCACATCTGGGACAAAAACCCCTTTAAAAGAACAAATTATGTAATATCTGCTCTCAGAACTTAATGCAATTAAACTAGAAATAAGTTACAAGATAACTGGAAAATCCTAAATGTGGAGATTAAGCAACACTTCTAAATAACACATGGGTCAAAGAATAAGAGAAATTTAAATTGAGTATTTTGAACTAAATGAAAACGCAACTTAGCAAAATTGGTGGGATGTGGCAGAAGTGCTTAGAAGGAAATTTATAACATTTAAGTGTATACATTAGAAAAAAAAAAAAGGAAAATCTAGAATAACTTCCACCTTAGGAAACCAGAAAGAGAAGAACAAGTTAAAACCAAATCAGCAGAAGAAAAGAGATAGATAGTAAGAACTAGAGCAGAAATTTGAGAAGGCAATGGCACCCCACTTCAGTACTCTTGCCTGGAAAATCCCATGGATGGAGGAGCCTGGTGGCCTGCAGTCCATGGGGTCACTAAGAGTCGGACATGACTGAGCAACTTCACTTTCACTTTCATGCACTGGAGAAGGAAATGGCAACCCACTCCAGTGTTCTTGCCTGGAGAATCCCTGGGACAGCGGAGCCTGGTGGGCTGCCGTCTATGGGGTCGCACAGAGTCGGACACGACTGAAGCGACTTAGCATCAGCAGAGCAGAAATTAATGAAGTTGAAAACATATCAATAGAGAAAATGAATGAAACCAAACTCTGGTTCTTTCTTTGAAAAGAGCAATAAAATTGATAAAACCTCTAGCCAGGATAACTTAGAGGACACAAATAACTAATACCAGAAATGAAAGAGGACATCACTACAGATCCCAAGGATCATTAAAAGGATAATAAAGGAATATTATGAACAACTCTGTGACCACAAATGTCACCAACTAAAATAAACTGACCAATTCCTTTAAAAACACAATTGTCCAGTGCTCAAACAAGGAAAGAGGAAACATCTGAAAAGGCCTATATCTACTAAAGAAAGTGGATTTATCAATAGTAACCTTGCAAAATGGCAACAAGGCCAGATGGGTTCACTGGTGAATTCTACCAAACATTTAAGGAAGTAATTATACCAATTCTCTTGGAAGATAGGAGAGGAAGTACATTTTACACTCATTCTTTGAGCCCAGCATTACCCCTAATACTGATATCAGATAGACATTATAGACATCATAGGAAAAACCTGTAGACCAAATATCTCTCATGGGTGGAGAAGATCCCCTGGAGAAGGAAATGGCAACATATTCCAATATTCTTGCATGGAAAAACCCCATGAACAGAGGAGCCTGGTGGGCTACAGTCCATGGGGTCATGAAGAGTCAGTCAGACACAACTTGGCAACTAAACCACAGTGTCTCTCATAAATATACATATAAAATCAAAATTTTAGCAAATCAGGAGGGGTGCTTCAGACTCACAGCAGCATTTCCTCTCCCTTTTGATTTACAATTGGACATCCATAACCCAGAAAAAGTATCTACACAGCACACACCATGTGACCCGAGAGAGAGATCCATCTACCTGACATCCAAAAGTGGGTGGATTGGGATCTCAGAGGAGGCAGAAGACCCAGAACATTCGTGGCAATGGTGGGCTAGCATGCCATTCTGGCAATGGAGATGGAAGGCAAAGACAGTGAGTGGGTGTCTCCCTGGTCCCACATGCTGGAGGGACCCACTGCTCTTGAGTAGAGGTTACAGTGACTGAGGAGAAGGAAAGGGAAAAGAAGGTAAAAACCTAAATGTCCATTGACAGAGGAATAGATAAAGAAGATGTGGTACATACAATGGAATATTATTTAGCCATTTAGAAAAGAATGAAATCATGCCATTTGCCGCAATATGGATGGACCTACAGACTATTGTACTAAGTGAAGTCAGACAAAGACAAATATATTACTCACATGTGGAATCTAATTTTGTAAAATGATACAAATGAACATATTTACAAAACAGAAGCAGTCTAGCAGACTTACAGAAATCAAAACCAATCCTGTGGTTACCACAGGAGAAATGTTGAAGTGGGATAAATCAGGAGCTTGGATGAACATAACTCACACTACTGTACATGCTCAACATGGACCTACTGTGCATAGGGAATTCTACTCAATACTCTATGATAGCCAGTATGTGAAAAATCTGAAAAATGAGCATATATTTATGTATAACTGAATCACTGCTGAAACACAACATTGCAAATCAACTACCAATAATACTAAAGAAAGCAGAGAACTGAAAAGATGTATTTTCTGCTGTCTGCCACCAGGATTCTGGCAAGAGGACCACCCACAAACATATTCAAGGGTCCCTATACCAGGCTTTAGCCAGCCCCAAGTGCCAATGATATATGTCACCCAACTCTGCCACTGCCCTTTTCTCCCCTATATTTCTCTCTGCCAACTTTTTCTTTTGTTTCTTTACGTGCACACTCCCAACCCCTTAGTGGTGAGTGAACTTTGAGAAATCAAAAACTTGTGCTATAGTGCAACATTCTGAAAAAAAACAAAGGTTCCTAATTGCCAACCTGTTGAATCAAAGTCTTACCTAAATAAGAAAGGTGTTCTCTACTTCAAATGCAGCAGCAAAGGCACTTTTCATCAAATACTATTGAAAAGAATCATGGTATTACAGTTTCACAAAATTTTTACAGGAACTGAACCCAAGACACAGAATATTGTGATCTAAAAGATAAAGAATTCAAAATAGTTGTTATGAAGAAATTCAACAAGCTATAAGAAAACTGAGAAAGGTAATACAATGATCTCAGGAATAAAGTCAATGAGTAGAAGGTATACCAAAGGGATTGAAATTCTAAAAACAAAAATTCCAGGGCTCAAGAACTTAGATGAAGAATGCATTAGAAAGCATTGAATATAGGGCAGGTCAGATTGAAGAATAAGCTCCAGGATAGCAATATAGAAGTGTTTCAGGTGGAAAAGAAGAGAGAAGTAATACTTTTTTGAAATGAAGAAACCCCATGAGAATTTACAGACTCCATTAGAAGGGCCAGCATTGCATTAGTGGGTATGCCATAAGGAGGAGAGAGAAAAGAGCTGAGCACATGTTCAAAAAAATATAGCTGAGAACTTCCTAAACCTGGGAAACTGGATATACTGGTCCATGAAGCGAATAGAACATCTCAATGAAAAAAGGACCTCCAAGATGAAATCACTGCAGATGGTGACTGCAGCCATGAAATTAAAAGACACTTCTTGGAAGAAAAGTTATGACCAACCTAGATAGCATATTCAGAAGCAGAGACATTACTTTGTCAACAAAGGTCCGTCTAGTCAAGGCTACGGTTTTTCCAGTAGTCATGTATAGATGTGAGATTTGGACTGTGAAGAAAGCTGAGCACCGAAGAATTGATGCTTTTGGACTGTGGTGTTGGAGAAGACTCTTGAGAGTCCCTTGGACTGCAGGGAGATCCAACGTGTTCATTGGAAGGACTGATGCTAAAGCTGAAACTCCAGTACTTTGGCCACCTCATGCGAAGAGTTGATTCATTGGAAAAGACTGATGCTGGGAGGGATTGGGGGCAGGAGGAGCTCTTCAAGGTGAGATTAAAAGGCAAAGAAGTACACAAAAGTGATAGAATTGAAAAACTAAAAATTTTTAGAATAGTATATGAAACAATTACAAAAGTTAAAAGGACATTAAAAATTACTATAGCTACTAAAACTTAGTAACAAAGTCACAGCATAAAAAAAGATAATTTGAGAAATCAAAAATATAAAAGGGGAAGAGTAAAGGATGGAACATATTTAGAAAAATGGGAATAAATTGCTATCAGAAAAAAAAAAAAAAGGACTACTGTTTCTATGAGATATTTTATGTAAATCTCATGGTAACTACAAAAAGCTACAGCAGACACACAAACATGGAAGAGAGTGAACAAATCACCACAGAAAATCACCAACTTACAAAAGTGAAGAAGAAAACAATGAAGACACAACCAGAAGGCAAAAAAAAAAAAAAAAAGGCAGTGGTAAATCCTTATATATCAATAATCTCCCTAAATATAAATGGGTGGAACTTATCAATCAAGAGGCACAGACTGGACGGGTTAAAAAAAAAGACAACTATTTGCTGCTTGCTGCTGCTAAGTCGCTTCAGTTGTGTCCAACTCTGTGCGACCCCATAGACAGCAGCCCACCAGGCTCCCTGGTCCCTGGGATTCTCCAGGCAAGAACACTGGAGTGGGTTGCCATTTCCGTCTCCAGTGCATGGAAAGTGAAAAGTGAAAGTGAAGTCGCTCAGTCGAGACCGACTCTTAGCGACCCCATGGACTCCTCCATCCATGGGATTTTCCAGGCAAGAGTACTGGAGTGAGGTGCCATACAGGAGACTTATTTCAGCTCTAAAAACATACACAGGCTCAAGGTGAAAGAATGGAAAATGACATTCCAAGCAAATGGAAACCAAAAGTTGGAAAACAGTATGGAGGTTCCTCAAAAAATTTAAAAATAGATCTAACATATGATCCAGCAATTCTACCTCTGGACATATATACCCAAAGGAAATAAATACAAGATTTTAACATGATAAATGCACCTCCTTGTTAATCACAGCATCATTCACAATAGCCAAGCTATGGAAACAGGACTTCCCTGGTGGTCCAGTGGTTAAGAGTACACTCGTCAATGCAGGGGACACAGGTTTAATCCCTAGTCCAGGAAGAAAACATGCCAAGGGGCAGCTAAGCCCATGTGCCACAACTACTGAGTCCATGAGCCCTAGAGGCCATGCTCTGCAACGAGAGAAGCCACCACAATGAGAAGCCTGCACACCACTAGATAAAGCCCAAATGCAGCAACAGAGACCTCAGTACTGCCAAAAACATGTTTTTAAAAAAAACCTAAACTCTTAAAACTGAGTAGTCAAGATTTCAGTTCTTCCTAAACCGATCTACACATCCAACATATTCCCAGTTAAGATTCTGCCAACTGCACTATAGAATGTGTAGCACGTACGGCTATAGAATTTGTATTCTACAGTTGCTGAATGTTCTATAAACATCAGCTGTGATTTTCAAATCAGTATCTGTGTGTGTGCGTGTGGCTTTTAGACAGTTCTATCAATTACTGAATGAGTAATAAAATCTCCAACTGTAATTAATTGTGAATTTGCCCATTTCTATCATTTTTTGCTTCATACATTTTGAAGGTCTGTTATTAGGAGCATACACATTTAAGATTCTACTTTGATGAACTGATCTTTTATCAAAGTGAAATGTCCTTTCACACTACCTTTTTTATGCTTGTTTACATGATATATCATTTGTAGTCCTTCTATCTTTATATTTAATGCATGACTTGTATAAAGCATCTACTTGGGTCTTGCTTTCTATTCCAAAAGTCTCTTCTAGTTAATATAATCATTAATATATTTGTATTTAAACTTTACATTCTTGCTCATTTCTGTTGTTTCTTGTGCTTCTTTCCTGCCTTCATTCAGGCTTTTTAGCAGTCAGTCTCCTCCTAACCTTATGGTTATACTGTTTTCAGTGGCAATTCCTAGGATTTACAAAACATCCTTATAATGCTCGGTGGTAAAGAATCTGCCTGCAATGCAAGAGCCACAGGAGATTCGGGTTCAAACACTGGATTGGGAAGATCCCCTGGAAGACGAGATGGCAACCCACTCCAGTATTCTTGCCTGGAAAATCCCATGGGACAGAGGAGCCTGGCAGGCTACAGTTCATAGGGGTCACAAATAATTGGACACAACTGAAGCAACTTAATTAGCATCCTTGCAGTGAATATTATCTCACCTCATTTATAAGACTGTTACAATAAAATTCCATTTACTCTTCCAATCCTTTGTATTACTGTCATGTAGTTTACATTTATAAACTCAACTAAACTTTTTGCTTTAAACAATTAAAGAAATTAAGTTTTGTATAAGTATTTTATAACGCTTTCCAATTCCAATGAATATTCAAGACTATATTGAAAGTACTATATTTTATTTTTATATTACTTTCAATCCTGAAGGAAATCAGTCCTGAATATTCATTGGGAGGACTGATGCTGAGACTGAAACTCCAATACCTTGGCCACTTCATGTGAAGAACTGACTCACTGGAAAAGACCCTGATGCTGGGAAAGATTGAAGGCAGGAAGAGAAGGGCACAACACAGGATGAGATGGTTGGATGGCATCACTGACTCACTGGACAGGAGGTGGTGATGGACAGGGAGGCCTGGCATGCTGCAGTCCATAGGGTCACAAAGAGTTGGACACGACTGAGCAACTGAACTAAACTGATGGCGTAAGTTGTACTTTTCAGTGTCCACTGCCTGAGAAAACACACATAAGGATGTAAAGATCCCTTAACACTTGCAACAGTATCCTAGAGGTACACCCTGAAGTAGAACCACGCACACGTGTGCTGAGTCACTTCAGTCTGTCACTCTCTGGGCTGTAGCCTGCCAGGCTCCTCTGTCTGTGGGATTCTCCAAGCAAGAATACTGGAGTAGATTGCTATGACCTTCTCCAGGGGATCTTCCCGACCCAGGGATGGAACCAGTGTCTTCTGTGTCTCCTGTATTGCAGGCAGATTCTTTACTGCTGAGCCACTGGGGAAGCCCCCAGAACTACCCTACCCAGCATTTAAAAATGTGTGTGCAGTTTAGACTGTCAAACTAGAGAGGCAGTCTTTCATTTCCTGGGGTAAAATGTACAGCTCAGAGATCCAGTGCAGGATTTTCCTGCCCAAAAATGTTCAAGTATCTGGGTATCCTTTGGAACATTACTTATTTTCACTTGTTTGAGAGAGTAAGAAACATTCATGTCTAACACCAGAATACTTTATTTCCCCAGATTTCTAATCCAATGGTCTCTCATTATGCTACATGACAGCAGCATCTATACAAACCATTTCAATTAGACAGTTTTCCTTCCCTCCTTACAACTCATCATTAAATCATCTGACCCCACCTTTAAAATATATCCTTAGTTTGCCCACCTCTCTTCTACTATTGTCACACTAGTTCAAACCAGCATCACACCTTGTCCAGACACCAACCTCCTCACTGGGAATCATTCTCAAAACAGCAGCCATGTTTGGTTGCTTTTAAAAGGAAAACTCAAAAGGTTTTTCTTTCCTGTTTTAAAATCTCCAAAGGTATCTCATTGCACTTAGAAATTCACACTCCTTGTGCTAGCTCACAAAATCATATGCAGTGTGGCTCCTGCCTGCCTCTCACCTCATGGCCCTCTCTGCTCCTCAGCCACCTCACTGCCTTGCCTTCCATTCCTCAAACTTGCCAAGTTCATTCATGCTTCAGGGACTTTGAATTACTGTTGTTCTCTGCTAGATCTAGATCACGTGTGTGGCTCCTTTTCTTTTGGAGCTCCAGCTCTGCAGAATCCCCAGAAGTAAGACTAGGTAGTTACCTTAAAAATAAGTAAACTAAAAAAAGTTTGTGATCCAGTGAGCTAAATTTTCTTCTCCTCACGTCTCTAAGCAAGTTACAGATTTGGTTAATGAATCTGGAAATAAAAAGTACCTGAGAATCCAATTCATTAATTTTTCTTATTTCCCTTGGAAAACCTTCACACTAAGTGCATGTAGTATTAGGCAAGGCTATACTGCTGCACCAGACACCCAACAACAAAGAGCCTTAAAGAGAAGGAGTGTAACATTCTCTGATTACATTCTGTGGAGAGTTCCAACAGGAACTGTACAGCATGACAAAGTGGGAGTTGTTCCCGGAATGCAAAGATGGTTCAACATATGAAAATCCATCATTCTGATATGCCACAGTGACAGAGTGAAGGACAGTAAACCACATGATCATACTAACTGATGCAGAAAAGCATTTGATAAGACTCAATACCCTTTCAAATAGATGGGGAAACAGTGGCTGACTTTTATTTTTCTGGGCTCCAAAATCACTGCAGATGGTGACTGCAGCCATGAAATTAAAAGACGCTTTACTCCTTGGAAGGAAAGTTATGACCAACCTAGACAGCATATTAAAAAGCAGAGACATTACTTCACCAACAAAGGTCCATCTAGTCAAGGCTATCGTTTTTCCACTGGTCATGTATGGATATGAGAGTTGGACTATAAAGAAAGCTGAGCGCAGAAGAATTGATGCTTTTAAACTGTGGTGTTGGAGAAGACTCTTGTGTGTCCCTTGGACTGCAAGGAGATCCAACCAGTCCATCCTAAAGGACATCAGTCCTGGGTGTTCACTGAAAGGACAGATGTTGAAGCTGAAACTCCAATACTTTGGCCACCTGATACTGGGAAAGATTGAGGGCAGGAGGAGAAGGAGACGACAGAGGAAGAGATGGTTGGATGGCATCACTGACTCGATGGACGTGGGTTTGGGTGGACTCTGGGAGCTGGTGATGGACAGGGAGGCCTGGCGTGCTGCGATTCATGAGGTCGCAAAGAGTCAGACATAACTGAGCGACTGAACTGACTGAACTGAGTACCCTTTCCTGTTACCCCACCACCACTGTCAAAAAAAACCAAACAAACAAACTAGTAATAGAAGTAAACTACTTCAGCATAATAAAAGATTTAAAGATCATGTATATGAAAAGTCCACTGCTAACATTATACTTCACTCACGAAAGATGCAAAGCTTTTCCTCTAAGATCAGGAACAAGGTAAGGATGCCCACTCTTGTCACTTCTACAAGTTACCTGAAGTCCTAGCCACAGCAATTAAGACAGAACGAAATGAAAAGCATCTCAACTGGAAAGAACCAAAACTGTATTTGCAGATATTATCCTTCATGTTGAAAATCCAAGATTCCATACACACACAAATTGTTTTAATATAAAGCAAAACAAAAGAAACTGAAAGGGAGAAATAGACAACAGTATAATAAAAGTAAAGTGAAGTCGCTCAGTTGTGTCTGACTCTCTGTGACCCAGGGACTGTAGCCTACAAGGCTCCTGTGTCCGTGGGATTTTCCAGGCAATCGTCTTAGAGTGGACTGCCATTTCCTTCTCCAGGGGATCTTCCCAACCCAGGGTTCAAACCCAGGTCTCCTGCATTGTAGACAGACGCTTCACCATCTGAGCCACCAGGGAAGCCACCGTAATCAAAGTAGGGGACTTCACTATTCATTGTCATCAATGGATAGATCATCCAGAGGACCACCAGAGACACACAGGACTTAGTAACATTTGAACAAATGTTTAACATCTAGAATATCAAAAGAACCCTTAACAACAACAAAAAAATAAAATACCCAATTCAAAAACGGGGAAAGGACTTAAACAGACATTTTTCCAAAGATGAGATATAAATGGCCAACAAGCCTGTGAAAAGATGCTCAATATCACTAGCCAGAGGAATATCACAGTGAGATATTACCTCAATTCATTAGGATAACAAATACAAGAAAGGGGGAAGGAAGGAGGCAGCAAGTGTTGATGAAGATGTGAAGAATCTGGAGCCCTTGTGCACTGCTGCTGAGACTAAAATGGTGCAACTGCTGTGGAAAACAGATTATAAGTTCCTCAAAAAATGTAAACAAGAAATGGCACAGGAGCCAGTCACAGCACTTCTGGGTATTTATCCAAAAGAAGTGAAAGGAGGGTCTCAAAAAGATATTTGCACACTTATGTTCACAGCAGCACAATAGCCAAATGTCCACTGACAGATAAATGGGTAAACAAAGTAAAATGTGACAATGAAATAATATTCAGTCTTTAAAAAGAAATGAATTCCTATTGCATGCTGCAGTGAGGATAATGCTTGAGGATATTATGCTAAGTGAAATAAGCCAACCACAAAAAGATAAATACTGTGATTAAGACTCCATTTATATGAAGTACCTGAAGTGAAGTGAAAGTCGCTCAGACATGTCCGACTCTTTGCGACCCCATGGACTATACAGTCCATGGAATTCTCCAGGCCAGAATACTGGAGTGGGTAGCCGGTCCCTTCTCCAGGGGACCTTCCCAGCCCAGGGATTGAACCCAGGTCTCCTGCATTGCAGGCGGATTCTTTACCAGATGAGCCACCAGGGAAGCCCTATGAAGTACCTAAATCAATCAAATTCATAAGACACACTAAGTAAAATAGTGGTTACCAGGGGATGGAATGTGAAAGTGTTTTCAATTCTATTTCTAGGAGTAGAACTGCTGAGTCATATGCTAACGCTATGTTTAACTTCTGAGGAACAGCCAAACTGTGCTCCACAGCTGCTGCACCATGTTAACATTCCCACCCCTGTACAAAGGTTTCAGTTCATCCACATGCTCTTCAACACTTGGCCTTTTTACTAAAGTAATCCTTGAGGGTGTGAAGTGATAACGCACTGTGGTTTTGGTTTGCATTTCCCTAATGACTAATGTTGTTGAATATTTTTTCATCTGTATATACGTTCTGGAGAAAGATCTATTCAAATTCTTTGTTCATTTGTAAATTGGGTTATCTTTATTGTTAACTGTAGTTCTTTATATATTCTGAATACAAGTCCCATTATATTTTTAAAGTTAAGGGAATGTCTATTGATATAATTATTATAGCTTTCTATACCACCCTTCATTAATTTCCAAAATATCTTCAAGTTATAATATTTTTTGATGAAGTACATCAAAGGTTACCTTAAACATAAATTGCACAGAAATTTTAAAATATAAAGCAACCAATACATTTTCAAACAAATGAATTTCAAGCTGAAGAGAGACAGGTACGGGGACCCATCAGTTAAAAGAAATTCATAGACATACAGAACATATGGACCTTATTATGAAACCAGACTTGAACTGGAAGAATAAATTATGAGACAATTTAAAATGCTGACTAGATAATTACTAAGAAATGGTTAACATTTAAGCATGATAACAGTGTTTTGGTTATCTTTAGGAGCTTTATCAAACATACATACTGAAATATTTACAAATGAAATTATTTGCTACCTGGGACTTGCTTCAGAATAAATCAGGGTTGGGAAGATGGGTACCATATAAATAAATCAAGATCAGCCACATGAATTGATTGTGTTGAAGTAGGTTCATTATACTAATCTACTGTTGTATATCCTGAAGTTTTCTATTACAAATAAACACTATTTCTATTATAAATAAACATAAAAAATGTCTACTGTGTTTAAGAGCAAAAGTGGCTGGAAGCAACTAAACAATATCATCTAAAGTTTTACAAACTTAAGAAATTCCTTCCCAGAGGAAACGAGCTCTGGGAAAATTAATAATGAGACAGACATGTCTGTGCAATTATTTATACAACATTTTAAGTATTGCCACCAGTCATAGGCTACCTGGGAACTTACATCACGCACTGTACACAAAGCAGCACAATGCAAAAGCCATCAGCATCACTCAACCTACACAGTTCATTTCCTCACTGGAGGTCACTAAGGGACCAGAACCCCCACTGGACAAGTGCAGTAACTACCCTCACTGATTTGCAGAAAATACTACCTTCAACCAGATATATGTACATAGCAAGTAATTTTATAACAATCCCTCAGGCCACCTTATACTCAACTAAATTGCCATCCAACAGACACATGAATTAGGATAACTAGATAAATATAACTTGTACATTTAAAATACAGATCTACCAGAATGACAATAATAAAAATAAATATATTCACAAGGATTTAGAACAACTGCAACCCTACATATTGTGTTAGGAATATGTTTAAATGGTACAGCCACTTTGGAAAAGTTTGGCAGTTTAGAAAGTCAAACATAAAATTTTGAAACAATCCAACAATTACACTCCTAGCAATCTACCTAAAAGAAATTGAAATATATGTCCACATAATGACATATATGGGGAATATTCACAGATTCATAATAGCACAAATGTAAACAGTCCAAACCTCCATCAATTGGTGAGTGAATGAACAACATGTAGTATATCCACATAATGGAACACTACATAGCAACCAGAAGAATTAAGTACAGTTCATATGGATGAACCTCATAAACATTATGCCAAAGGAAAGAAGCCAGAAACAAAAGACTTCAGATTCTATGATTCTAGTCACTTGTAATTTCTGGACAGGGGAAATTTATAGAACAGATCAGTGTGACTGCCTAGGTCTTGCGGTAAGAGCAGGAACTAAGGCAAAGGAGCATGAGAGGAGCTTCTATTAAGGCCGATGGAAATTTTCTAACACTGGATTGTGATGGTTTCAGAACACTATAAATTTACTAAAATTTAATGAATTTACTAATATTTACTGAATTGTACACTTACAATGGTTGGATTTCGTGGTGTGTAAATTATACCTCAAAAAAGCTGTTGCTATTGAGTACCACTACAAGTCTTATGAATGACTATTTTAAAGCTCTGGCTTTCATTACATATAATTTCAGTACAATGAATTCCAACACACTCTCAGGATTAAGAATATTGAAAACTAAACAAGTATTTTCAAAAGATTTCATGTACACACATCTCTAAATCTTACTGATCAAATATTGTTCTTTTACCTCTGTGTCATGTAACTACGTAACAAAAGCACTGTCCAGAGCTTACCTTAGCATTTCTCCTTAGCCACTAAGCTTATGCCCTACAGTATTCCTTTTTGTAAAAATCCCATTTGGCATTGCCCAAGTTTTCCATTAGATCCAAAGTTTTCTTAAAATATTTCATAACCTGAAATAAAATTAAGT
Source organism: Redunca redunca (assembly GCA_006410935.1). Taxonomy (NCBI): domain Eukaryota; kingdom Metazoa; phylum Chordata; class Mammalia; order Artiodactyla; family Bovidae; genus Redunca; species Redunca redunca. The sequence continues at coordinate 104,135 of SJYQ01005738.1, read as the reverse complement.
TATATTAAATGTGTGCCTAAATATATATTCTAAATATAAAATGAATATTATCCTTTTTTTTTTCTTTGCTTTGCTCATTAAGCCACTCACATGTTGCCTCTTTGTTTCCAAACTTTTTGTTTTAAATCAAGCTTTGTTTTTACTATTTTTGGTTCTAAACTACTCTACACTTTAAACTCATTTGATGGATTCTTCTCTTCAAAGCAGTGCTACTTTCCATAATCAAGCCTGCTTTAATTTCAATCTGACTCCATCTCTTCCTATTCCACTAAAAAATGTTCCCTCTAAGCCAGTTATTAAAAACAGAAAAACACCTTTTTAACCATTTTTCCCCAGACCAAATCTCATATGCAATGCCAATAACATACAAGAGATATAGTAGAAAGCTTCCGACCTCATGAAATACAGCAGCCTCAAGGTGTTTCTTGAAAAACAATGCTTTAAAAGTTACAAGCTACACTGATTTCTGCACAGCACAAACATAAAAGATAAGGTGAAAATAAATAAGCAATACTTTTAAGAAAAACTTGGATATACTTAGATTAAAAAATATGTTTTAGAAACTCAGTTTTTAAAACAGATAATTATAAAATGATTCCCCAAATATCTGTCTTTAAAACTCCATAAACACATTACTTTTTAGGAATTCCATCTTCAACAACAGCTGTGCATTTTTTTTAATCATAATTTCCTTATTTATGGCAGATTAAAAAAAGACGAAAGAGAAGTCAAAAGCCACATTAACACAAAACACTGAGCCTAGTGGAAAGTTGTCAAATAAATGAATTTGTCAGCAAGAAATGCCAATTACCCAACAGGCAGTAAAGAAAATAGATAGCAAGAATGCTCTGGTAAAACCATTTATGTAACTGTATTGAGTTTAAAAAAAAAAAAAAAAACAGAACTATACGCCTCCAGAATCAAATACAAATCAAGCAAATATTCAACCAAAATGGCAACAAAGAGTAACGGTAAACCTGGAAAAGGGGATTTGTACTATTGGGAATTTTCAAATGTAAAACTATAAAATATAAACCACTTCCCCTTCTGAAATCAAAGGTAAAGGTATCATAACTTCACCACATTTCTATAAAATAGAAATTATTGCTATATGATTGTAAAAATGGAGGCAAGTAAAGAGTTCAGATATATACTTGTTTATAATCAATTAAATGATGAACCATAATTTGAACCCTAATTATCACATTATGTAGAAATCACAATCTGGTATTGTGTGCTCAGTTATTAAGATAAATGTTAAATAGTTCACATTTTAAAAACATTTTATCATTACATTATCAAATTTTGATAAAATCTTATCAAAACATCTATGTATGCAATATAAATCATGTTGTTAAAAGTATAAAGTAACATTTAAAGAAAACTGCTGAGGTGTCAAATAAGTATTTTCTATTAAATATATACAATTTAACATTTAGAACTCCATAAATTAATTCTTGCTAAAAGTTGATTCAGGTTTACAAAGGCATACCTTGTGAACTATAAATTTCCCCAGCACCACTTTCCTTTATTCCAAAATTCTTTCATTAGGTTTAACTTTCTTCTGTCGTTCATATGTAAAAGTTACAGAAGGTTTACAATACGTAGTCTTCATAGTAACATGTTTTAAAAAATCTAAGCAAAGTGCACGTTAAACTGGCTACAACTACTCAAACCTCTTGATTATCATCAAATAAAAAATAGATGAACACTTCATTCACTTAAATCTTTCTGAGGAAAAAAAAATAGTATACCTTGCTTAAATAAGAATTTCCCAGTAAGGGTATTATATAAAAGATTTCCCATGTTATTTTATTAACTCTCTCACTCATTAAAACTTTTTAAAAGTCTAATGAAGAACATATACTTACAAAGCCATATTACACAACTACAGTACTGTTAATTAAAATAAAGCAGCCCAGTATAGTTGTAAACATTTTAAATATAGTAAACAAGACTTGGCATGTCTTTTCTCCCAAAAACTTGCCATTACAATGCTCTTTCCATAAATAATTATCCTTTCTAGTAAAGTTTTCTGGTATATTTTAGTCTTTAAAAGTATTACACTGAAATAATATGTGAAAAGATTTAGTCATGGCAATTTCACTGAAGCTTTTATTGCCTCTGTTGGTAATATGACAGGGATGTAAGAAACACAATTGAACTTACAGAGATATGCAGATGATAGTCACTAAAGATAACCTTGATCTCAAGTATTTTTATATGTGGGCACTTCTAATTTTATACACTTTACTATTTAAAAAGCATTACATTTTAAAATGTGTACCTGTTTTGACATTTGGCAAAAAGGAAACTGTACCTGTGGTTCAGTTTAAAACAGAGAATCAGCATGGGGAGTTAACCAAAATGAAGACTGAAGCACTAATTAATTAAAGCAATTCAAGTTGTGTGTGTGTGTGTGAGCATGTGTGTCCCTTTCAACCTGTCAATCTCACTCTTTCACACACACTCACACACACATGGCCATTATGTGTAAGCATTCTTAGTACAAAATATTCTCTGTAACCAGACATTTATCCTCAGAAAAATCACACCACATTAAATCAGTCTTCTCTTTCAGGCCCTAGTAATAGTATTGTTTAATTCTAAGATGCCATCATAGAGTTAACAACCTTAACTTTTATGCTACATAATTATATTCAAAGCTTTATGTATTGTTTTGTTTATAATTACACAGTAATTATAAATGTTTAGTACCAAACTGATGACAAACACTATTTTGTTGAAAAGGTCTTGCATTTAAAAGGAAAAGTCTGTAAAACCCAAGGCACTAGGCCACGAACCAGTATCAGACTTATGAAAAACAATTTATATTGGGGAAAAAAAGCTAATCGGATCTCATTTCAAAACACAGCATACTGGAATTAATTAATCAATTCAAAAACAATACCGCAACTCAAAATCTTTAAGACAGGAAACAAAATAGTACATATATATATATATATATCTTTTTAAAATATTTCATAATTGAAGTTCCTCTTAATATTTACAAATACGAAATCAGGAAATACTGAAAGCAGCAGGATTCTTTTTTCTTTTTTTTTTAATAACCAATTCCAGTAACCTGAATAAAAATTTTCAAAATTTTCTTTTGATCGATTCATAGTTTTGAATTAAAGTTATGATTAGAATATTAATATCTATGAGAAGAGCTGTCTAGTCAATTTCAAAATCATGTAAATAAAAAGTAGTTTTAATGTATCAGTTTCTTAAAATCATTTCCACATCTACATTATAATGTACTGCTTTTTGAAGTACATTCCTTTGATAATTTCAACATTAGACCTTACAGAGTGCCTGGATACACCAAGCAAACTCTACTCCTGCTAAAAACCAGTCATCTAATCTCTGAAGTTTTATGTTTTTTAAACCGGCCTTAAAGAAATGTTTAAAAAAGCAATAAATCCTTCTTCACATGTCAAGAAGTGAACAGAGAAATGAGCATTTTCAGCATGAAAGCAGTTCACAGGTCTTGTAATAAAAAAAATAGATACAAGATACAGTTCTGCTTTGATGTGAAAAATGAGCTAATCTGAGTGAAATAAAACATAGTAGAAACTAAATAATTTATGAAAATAGAAACCAGATTTGTATTTTGCATCAAGTGCATGCTTGCTTGAAAATCTTTGCTCCTCAAGTATTTGGCAACCACAGTGATTAGCAGTTAAAACAATTTCAACAAAATAAGAAGTCATCAAAAATGGACTATTTGTCTGAAAGAGCAGTACCTATATTATAAGAATTGAACTTCATGGCTCATTACAACCATTTTCAAAATTTAATTCCTACTTCTTATTAATTAAGAGAATTTCATTTGTATTCCATAGTGTGCTGACAAAAAAAAAACCCTCATGCCTAAATTTAGAATATTGTATTATGTAGCAATCTAAAACATTCAAACAAATTAAATAGTTTAACTTACTTAACAGGCATATAAGCATTTCAAAATCATAATGAAATCCAATTATGAGGTGCATAATGTAGACGGGAGTAGAATCTAACATTATGCAGATGTTTTTCTAAATAAAAGCCCCTGTAAGACAACTATATATAAACAAGGGTAAGATAAGTGCAGACTAGTTCTGTGGAACCTTTTGAAATCGAGGGTCTAAAACACAATAAAATTTTGGGTAGGCACACCAAATTATCCTAAAATTTTTTCATGTTGGCTATTTTGACTTTTTTTTCATCAGATACTCAACTCACATTAACAATACATGTAATTTGCCAGAAAAAAAAAAAATCCCCCCATACCAAAACACCATTCCAGATCCGGTACACTTAAATATATCACTCTTACTGGAAGTGCTATCAGCATAGTCTTTGCAACTAGCCCAAAGCATATATTTAAGAAGTTTTTATAAACTGTGATGTTCATATGTTTAATTCTTATGCCAAACTTGTTTTCTGATGAAGACAGCATTGTGCTTTATGCAAGAATGGAAACTTCAAAATAATCACCATAAAGCTTCTAAGACTTATGGGAGAATAAACTAGGATGGTCCACAGATATAAGATGAAATCCACAATGTTGGAATAATAAATGTTTAGAGCGGCCCAGACTAGAAGACAAGCCCAAACCACCATTAGAAGAATGAAATACGATATGGTCCAAGATGTATCCTTAAAGTTTTGTCTCAACCCTCAGTCTGAATTGTGAGGATTGATCTTCAGTTCAGTCCAGCCAGCAGAAATTGACTGTGCAATTTTCCGTTGTATTTATTGTACAGACTATGTACATTCTAGAAGGTTCCTTCAGTGCTACACTGTTGTACTTTTTGTCCCAGCAATTTGAGGGCGTGCAAATTCCACAAAATCATCAATAAGAACAGGCCATGCTCCTGTGGGGGGGGATATGTGAAAAAGGAAAGAAACAAAAGCAGAAATAAGGCTAGTATTTTAATAGAATCCTTATTTTTTCTTAAATGTCTTCCCTATAATTGTTAAAGCATATCATTATAAATATCCTCACTGATAAGACCTCCAAATTTCTAGCTCTTTAGAGTTTCAACCTAGACTATTCCTTGCATTTTCTCTTTTCTATTATTCCAACACTTGATCATTCTCTGAATGATAAAAAATAACTCTCCTGGTGATTAGTAATATATGGTTTTCTGAAGGCCACTGAAGTAATCTGGTCAAATCCGGCCTTGATATGATGACACGTTGCCAGTGCTGAAAGCATATTAAGTTGGAGTTAACCTTTTTCTGCATTTTAGGGCAATCTTACAAAGGAAATTAAAAGCAAGGATCAAACACTAACCTATTTCATGATAATAAATTACTAAAGGATTTTAAATTATATATATGCATGCTCTATACATCTTCTACGGCAACTTCCAAATCAGCAAGTTCTCCACTTTTGCATAAAGCCTAACAGAAAGCACAATCATCTATTATCAGTCATTTCTCAATTCTTAAAGAAAACAATACATGACAATGAAAACAAAGATAAGGAAATAACATTACCTGTGGTTAGGTTAAATAGTTCAGGACACTTTTAAGGAGACCACGGTTACTAAAAATTTTTCAAAGAATACCTGTCTATTCAAAAATATCAAAATACATCTTGCTAATTCTCAAAGGGAACCAGGTAAGTACATGTGAAAAAAATCAATGTAAACTACTACCAGTTCCAGAAAACAAAAATATCCTGGTAGTGGATGGTAGAGTTACCTTTCTAAATACATGAAGAAACAGCAGAAAAGTATTCAATCAGTGAATATTTACTGAATGCCAATAGTGCTACAGTAGGAAAGTAAAGTCTATTTCCATGTGGCCTAAGTCACAAAACTCAAGGAGTTTACAACAAGCTCACAGACAAAACAGACAACAATAAAAAAAATAAATACAAGTACTATAAAAGTACAATAAGAAAAGAGTAAATTCCTAAAGTAGACTGAAAATCTGAAACATGAATGAAAATCACTCATGCCTTTCTGGAAGGCATGAATACAGATTTGGTATTTAAGGAAATAATACAGATTGGTAAAAGAGGATGAAGGCATTTTCTACATTCAGAAGAGCACAAATAAAAGCTCAGAAGAGGGAAATCTAAGAAAAACAGAAGTAGACAAGAAGTTCCAGGGTGTATGATCAAAGATATTTTTAAAGAACTGGTAGAGCAAAGTATTCATTTACCTTCTTCATCATAATTAGACATGTCATCTGCAATCATTGTACTGAAGTCTAAAAGAAGATTCCAAGTATCTTTTGGTATTGATCTTTTATGATGTTCCTATTAAGGAAAAAAAAAAAAGCATCCAATTCACTAAAAAGAGTTTTAAAAAAAAACAGTCCAGAAGAGGCTGAATACAAGAATTCAAAACAACCTATGTAATAAAATTCTGGAAATCAAATTTCTCATTCTACGTCCATAACATGCTCTGAAATGAGTTAGGCATCCTTTGAAATGTTAATTTATCTTCAAACAAAGCAAAAATTTAGAAAACACCAAACTGCAGAAAACATGAACTTACCAACAAAAATTTATTCCATAAGTCTAAGAATTTAAATCTTCCATTAAGCACTAAATTCCAGTAGGCAATGGCCATTTCTAGATCTGTAATATTAAAAATAAATTATGTACTTCAAATGCCAGGAATATTTGTCCCTGAAAAAAAACACCAAGTAAGACAAAGATAGCCTTAGTTAAAAAAAAAAAAAAAAAAAGGCTTGTGTCCTGAATACTTACATAATAAAAATTTCCTATAGATTTAAGTCCAAGCTTTATATCCTGCTTCCATCACCAATGCATGGTTCCTTCAGGGCAAGAAGGGTATCACTTACCTCATTAGGGGTTTCTGAAGTTTAAATGAGATAATGTAGGTAAGCACGTTTGACTGTCATAACTACTGAAATGTTAATGTACACCAGACCTCAGCCCTTTTGACATTTTGGACCAGATCATTTTTGTTGCGGGAGGCTATCTTATGCATTACAGCATTAGCAGTATCCCCGGCCTCTACACACTAGATGCCAGGAGCAGTTTCCTATCCCCAATGGTGACAATCAAAAATATCTCCACATATTGCCAAAGATCCCCTGGGATGCAAAACTGCCCCGAGATGAAAATCACCAATGTACATGTATAAGCTGTAACGCAAAGAGGTGCTATCCACAATCCTAATTAATCTTACACTCCAAGTTGTTGGCTCACTGATCCTGACCTCAAGGAGACCATTAAGAATACTGATTAAAAATTTAAAATCAATAATAAACTAAGATCTGTCTTTTTAACAAGTTTGATGAAGAGGATATAAACGACTATTTAACTGGAGCAGAGAAGGGTAAAGAAGCAGTATTACTGCATGACAAAATATGTATCTGTCTTAAAAGAGGAACTAAAGTAGTTATGTCAAGCTTTTATGAGTAAATTTACATTTCCAGGACAGGAAAAATTCCATCCCAAGTAACTTAAAAGTTCTTTTGATATGATCTCCAAACTACTCTGAAGAATCATAAGAGATTAAGACTCCAAAAACAGGCTCACATCCTACCTGAGAGAAAAACATAATTGGACATAAGGCAAAAAATCTACCATCTTCACTAGATCCTAAGCTCTTCAAGGATAGGGACTACATAACCCCAAACTAGCACTGAAACACACAGCAGGCATTCAGAAACTGCTGAATGAACAAGCTTCCTATGGTTCTATTTACAAATATGTACTCACCTCCAAATCCATCATTATGTCTTCCCTCAAACTCAATGGAAAAGGTACCTCTTCTTTTCTCCTATCCAAGGTTAAGCCCCTAACACCATTACTCTGGATCCAATATGCCATCCTGCCTTTCAGTTTACAGATTAGTTTTCTTTTCTCCTTGTATCCTCAACTCTGCCCTGTCTTCTGGCTTCCCCCTCCACAAAGGAACATACTCAAGTTATCAACTATCTTTAAAAAAAACTTTCTTTCTTATATTTCTCCATGCCCTTACTAGCTACCCTCTTTCTCCTTCCCTTCACAGATCATCTTGAAACAGTACATGGAGTCTACTTTTATTTTTAATGTGCTCACAAAAACATGTCTGAAAGTCAAGTTCAGATCCCCATGTTTTATGAGAACTAGAAACAGGACATCAGTCCCTGATCACAAATCCTTTTTAATCTTTGCAATCTTTAATGCTCTACACCAAATATTCCTTCCAGGTTCTTTAATTTTATTATTTTCCTTACCAATCAAAGCACAGAGATAACGTGCAGTAAAACTGCTGTCACTAGCCTGTCTAGTAGGATCTGCTGTTATTAGCATGCTTAATGACACCCTTCTTCACTTCAAATGCATTAAATTTATGAAAACTAAGCTTATTTCTGTGTTTGCATTTTTCCTTTTTAATTTTCAGAAAATAAGAATGAGAAACAATGAAATATTCAAGTAACTGTAAACCCTGAGACACCTATAAATGCCCATTTCTCAGCTGATATACTAATCTAAGAATCTTACAAGAGTAGAGGCATATATACATGATCTTTGAAAGTTCAGGTTGTAAAAGACGAGAGCTTTTTGTAACCTACATTCCTTGTCCAGTTTCTTTACCCCCAGACACTTTAATTCTAGAAACCAGTGTCCACCTCTGTCACTCACCCCACTGAAAGTAATCTCCGAAGGATCCCCAAGCCCTTCTGGTTGCCAAATAAACCTTAATGGCCTTAATTTACTTGGCTCTCTGCCATATTGGACAAAATTGAGCACATCTCCGGGACGGAACTGTCGCTTCTTTTAGCTTTAACAGTATTACTCTACTGACTTTCCTCTGTCCTTTCTGGCTTTATTTTCTTTTCCTTCTCCTCTTCCTTCATTCATCCATTAAATGTCGATGTTCTGCAGCACTGAATGTCAGTAATAACCACGTCTACTTCTCTCAGATTTTTCAAACCTTTACCTTCTTTCAAGTTGTATGCTCAACCATCTCTAACAAGTCCTAAAATCTGAAACTTCTCTATATATATTCTTGATTCTTACATCTAACTGCCTAAGGATATCTTCAACTGGATATCTGCAAACAACTCAAATTCAACAGGACTCAAACTCAACTCAGTATCTTCTACAGATCTACCATTTCCTTCTCTTTCAATGAATGTTATCACTCTACAGTGTTTCTCAGTGAAACACAATTTTTCATCGTGAGGAACAGTCGGTCCTATGCACTGCAGGTCCTTGAGCAACCCCCTAATCCTGAAAGAAACCCTGTCATTATAACAATACCAAAAATAGCACTCACACATTACCAAACATCCCCAAATGGGGGTTAATACTAATTTCCTCATCACACTTTCAAACAAAGCTTTCTCATTTTGGCTTCTAAGTGCCTTTTAAATCTCTCTTTTCTCCATCCCCACTTTCAGGGCCTATGTCAGGGTCCTTTTCGTTTCTAGCTTCATAACCAATTTCTCTTCCTCTAGTTCCGCCTCTACTCCTTTTAAAGGACCACACTGCTTTCAGATGGACCTTGCAGGCACACAAATTTGGTTTCACTTACATGTTAAAAGTCTTCAATGATTAAAACAACAAGATACCACCACACACGTTTTGGAATGCTCAAAATCCAAAACACTGACGATATCAAATGCTGGTGAGGATATGAAGCAAAAGGAACTCTCAGTCACTGCTGGTGAGAATGCAAAATAGTACAGCCACTTTGGAATAGTTTGACAGTTTCTTACAAAACTAAATATACGCTTACCATATGATCCAGCAATCATACTCCTGGTATTTTCCCAAATGAACCGAAAACTTGTATCCACACAAAACCCTGTCCGTGACTGTTTACAGAAGCTTATTCATAACTGCCAAAACTTGGAGGCAACCAACATATCCTTTAGTAGGTACACATATAAACTGTGGTACATCCAGACAAAGGAAAATTATTCAGTGCTATAATGAAATGCGCTATCAAACCACAAAAAGATATGGAAGAAAAATTCATAATAATGCTATTAAGTGAAAGAAGTCAATGTGCAAAGGCTACACACTGTATGAGTCCAACTAAAAAAGGCAAAACTTTGGAGACAGTAAAAAGATCAGTGGTTGCCAGCAGTTAGGAGGGAGGAAAGGATGAATGGAAGAGCACAGAATTACTTCAGGAAGAGTGAAACTTTTCTGTATGATGCTATAATGGTAGATACATGTCCTTATACATTTGTCCAAATTCATAGAACATACAATATCACGAGTGAACCCTAGGGTAGGAATAAATTAGGAGTTTGGGATTAAAATATACACACTATTATATATGCAGTAGAGAACCAACGAGGACCTAGTGTATAGCACAGGGAAATATATTCAGTATCTTATAATAATCTATAATGAAAAAAGGTGTGTGTGTATAAACACACACACATATATATCTGAATCACTTCGCTGTACACTTGAAACACAACATGTAAATCAATTATATTTCAATAAAATTTTTAGAAAGAAAAACAGTGAACCCTACTGTAAAATTAAAGTTTGGATGATAATGATGTGTCAATGTAGGTACAACTGTAACAAACGTACCACTCTGGTAGGGATTTGATAAAGGGAAAAGGTATGTATATGTGGGAGAACGGGTAATTGGGAAATCTCTATCTCCTGCTCAATTTTGCTGTAAATCTAAAGCAATTCAAGAAATAAAATCTACTAACTTTTAAAAACTCTACACTGTTTCCCATTGCCTTCAGATAAAATCTACATTTCTAGTCAAATGGACTTACTTGCAGTTTCCCAAAGGTGCTCTGTCTCTCACCTCCAAGAAATTGAACTTGCTAATCTTTCCACACTCAAGATGGCTTTTCTTTTGGTTTTGAAATAATATATTCATTCTTCAAGGATCAAACATCATAATCTTTGTGAAGACTTTGCAAACTCACCCAGACAGACAAAGATGCTCCTAACTCCATGCTCTCAGAGTAAGCAGTCAATAAATGTTTTTGGATGAAACAGGAATACTCAAATATTAATAAATTTTTATTAGGAGCTGAAACACAGAAGATTACATTTTACAGGAATAAAATGTCAATTGCCACAAGCATGTGAAAAACTGCCTGCCCTTTAGGGACTTCCCTGGTAGTCCACTGCTTAGGACTCAGCGCTCTATCTGTCTGGGCCCTGGGTTCAGTCCCTGATTAGGAAACTAAAATCCCATAAGCTGCACAGCACAGACATTAAAAAAAAAGAAAAGCTGTCCTTTAGTGAGAAATGTCTGAATGACAGAGAGAACAGCTCAGCCAGAGAAGTGGTTTAATGTAGTAGTTTAGCATCTTAAATCTCAACTCTTCCCCTAATTAAGCAGCCCTGGGCAACTAAGCTCACCTCTCTGTAATTCAGTTTGAAATAATGATGATATAGTACCTACCCTCATGAGATTGTTGTAAGAATTAAATGAGAGAATACACATAAAGTATTAGAACAATCTAATAAATAATATGTTCTTACTATTGTTTGAGTTATTTTTAAAATTATTATTATATATTCTGAAGCAGTATGGGGAAGAAAACAAACTCAATAATGTAACAAGAAGCAACAGCAGCAATTAGAATAAACAGAAGGGTAACACAGAGGGAAAGAGACACAAAAGTCCTAGTAATAGTATTACCTAAAACTGAGATACTTGCAGAATGAAGCCTTAAGCCCTTATAATAAAATTAAAAATGCAAACAGAGGTAATCCCAGTGTCACTCTTTCACAGAGAATCAACAAGGGCCATGTGCTGCTTCATAAAATCAGCTGAGTGCCAGATAAAAATGGACATGAACTGAGACTGAATCCAAAAAACAGTCCCTAAAGGGAAACAAAACGTTGCCAACTCACTAGGGAGGATGAATGGTGATTTAAAATCCTATTCACAAAGTCTTAATTTACCTAGAAATATCTATGTTAGCACAACATAATACAATAAAAAGAACATAAAATGAGGAGTCAGAATCTGAGGTTCAGTCCCAATTCTAACTCTAAAGTTATGTGACCTTAAAAGTCAGCCTCTCTGACTCTGAGTTTCCTTATCTTAATGACAAAGAGGTTGTTTTACTTAGCTCAAAGTGTTGTTATGAGAACCAAATGGGATTGTGTAAATAAAAATACACATTAAAAAACTCTATAAAATTATTTCTAAATATTAAATGTTTAATAAATGTTAAAAATTTCTAAATTCTAGGTGAACCACAACAGTTTATAAGAAAATAACCTATAGACTTTAATAAGTTCAGGATAAGTCCTAGAAATAATATGGCTATTAAAAAACAAAAGCAATTTTTTGACAAATTAATAGAATAACAGTCTTGCAAAAAATAACAGACCCATGTTATAGCCTCCTTCTGGAGTATTATATTCAGCTTTTAAGAATTCTATTTTGAGAGAAACCAAGAAACTGGAAATGTTATCTAGGGGTGACAACAACAGGAATAACAAAGGTCTTCTCAAATGAAGAATAGTTTGGAATGCTGACTTGGAAAAAATGAGAAAGGATAAATGAGAAAAATCTTGAAAGGGTTAGCCTTCCTTTGTGCTGCTGCAGAGGACAAATAAGAACAGTGGTAAAAGTTGTAAAGACAAAGATGACATAAGGAAAAATAACAATAGTATTCTGTGATAAGAATGAACCACTTTCTAAAATTACATGTGTTCAATCCCCACACTGTACGTTCAAACATAAAAGCTAAATGAGCATCAGGTACAGATGCTACATTGCACAGGTTAGATTTAACACAGTACTTATGAGATCCCTTTCAAATTTAAGATTCAGAAGACTACCAGAAATGGCAGGTGACTGAAGCAGACGGTGACAAAGGAAGTATCCTATCCTGGTGTCATAAGAAATAAGGTTCCAGAAAATGAGAAAATATGGGGAACAACAGCTCTCATTATAGCTAGCACAGCTATTTATAAATAAACCACAATGCTGTCACTGTCACTCTCTGCCAATTTGTTTTGGGCCTCAACTCTTCTCCTACGATCTCCTAATTCCTTTCTGCCAAATATCATAATTTAAGAGCCCTGTAAACTCTTAGAAACACTGTCAAGAAAACTTTCTTTTTAATTAACTTCAACTAGCAAGTCATTACATTTCCTGACACCCAACATCACTGGAAAAACAGAAATTATGATTTGTCTTTTACGACATTTTTTTAAATTAAGACTATAGTTTTAGGTTTATGGAAGAACTGAGCAAAAAGTACAGAGTTCCCATATATCTTTATCCCATGCATGTACACTATGTCACTTCAGCCATGTCCAACCCTTTGAGATGCTATGGACTGCAACCAGTCAGGCTCCTCTGTCCATGGGATTCTCCAGGCAAAAATACTGGAGAGGGCTGCCATTTCCTCCTCTAGGGAATCTTGCCAATCCAGGGATTGAACGCAAGTCTCTTGTCTCCCGTCAAGAGGGTTCTTTCTCACTAGTGCCATGCTACTACCTTCCCCCATTTTTAAGATATTGCTTTGTGTTGTGCTTAGTCCTTCAGTCACGTCCAACTCTTTGCAAACCCATGGACTACAGCCCGCCAGGCTCCTCTGTCTATGGGATTCTCCAGGCAAGAATACTGGAGTGGGTTGCCATGCCCTCCTCCAGGGGATCTTCCCAACCCAGGGATGCAAGGAAGGTCTCCCTCATTGCAGGCCAATTCTTTAATGGATGAGCCACCAAAGGAGTCCAAGAATACTGGAGTAGGTTGCCTATCTCGTCTCTAGAGGACCTTCCAGACCTACGAATTGAACCAGGGTCTCCTGCACTGCAGGCAGATTCTTTACCAGCTGAGATCCCAGGGAAGCCTTTAGTGTATTTATTACAATTGATGAGCCAATATTATTAGCAAAAGTATATTATTTTACATTAGGGCTCACTTTGTGCTGTACATTCTACAGTTTTGAGCTTTTTTAAAACAACTTTTAAATTGTGGCTAGGTACACATAACATTTATAATCTTAAGCATTTTTCAGTGTATAGTTCAGTAATGTGAGTTACATTCCCACTATTGTGCAATGAATGTCCAGAACTCTTCACCTTAGAAAACAGAAACTCTACACCCATTAAACAATGTTACTTTTTTCTTAAGCTCAATACTTACTACAGAATAAAACAATTTAAAAATCTAATTCTTCAGTATACTTTTCTCAACTTTTCCTGTAATCTAAAATTCCAATATACCATCATATTAACATAAATATGCTATAAAGCAGCTATAAAATGTCAATTTTACCTTCACCAAATACAATAAAAACTAAGATTCAATATCAAAACTACACAGTCACCCAAAAATATCATTTATACTGTGCTCTAGTGAGAGGTAGAGATATAACTAAGCAATATGTCAGCCCCATTTAAATCAACATCTGATAATCACAACATTTTCTCTATTTGCATCAAAATATTGTGCTACGCTTCTAAACACAACAGAAATAATTATTTCAGTACACACATGTAAATTCAAACGCTTCAATCAATTTTTATTTGTGGGAAGAGAAGAGGAGACTAGAAAAAATAATCCAGTTAACAGGTGGCCACAGACACAAGACAGAGAAATTAACACTGGGTATCCCAGCTTATTTTGTCTGCAAAATGAGGACTTTTCCTGAAAGAATAAAATCCAACCGAAATTAACTGAAAAGACAACTTCATCATTCCAAATTTTGCTTAATAGATATTTTGTAAATCCTTAATTCAGTCACATTTAGTCACTCTTTGGGTCAATTCTCCAGTAGAAATGTTATACATTCATCCCTTCCACTAGCTTTCAGTCACGTCCTGTGGGTGCATGCTAGGTCGCTTCAGTCGTGTTTGAGTCTCTGCGACTCTATGGACCATAGCCAGCCTGGCTCCCCTATCCATGGGATTTTCCAGACAAGAATACTGGAGTTTGTTGTAGTGCCCTCCTGCAGGGAATCTTCCCAACCCAGGGATCAAATTCGCGCCTCTCCTATATTGGCACGTGGGTTCTTCACCACTAGCGCTACCTGGAAAGCTTTCAGTCACTTCCTTAGTCTGATTCCATAATCCTTTTCTCATTTTTTCTCACTAATCTAAAGAATGATTAATACAAGAGGCCCCTATTAGCCTCTCCAATTACCTTATCTTCAAAAATCAACAAACTCACTCACTTCCATCATTTAACGTGCTATGCCTCCGTTTCTTCATCTGCCAAATAAGGATAAGTGTCTAGCACTCTGAGTGGCACATGGTAGCTGGTGAATTACTGAATGAAAGAATGAGTAACTCATAAAGTTGTTAAACATGAAATTAGGCAGTGTATGTAAAGTACTTAGCACACTGCCAGGCACACTGTGCCACCATCATAATCTTCCGTGCATCCCCACTGCCCACAGATTCCAACTTAAGCCCTTCTGTCCTGTTTTTAAAAGAAGCCTTATTAAATGAGTCTTACCATGTCTCACCAATTTATGCTCCAAACAAGCATTTGCACTAAAATCAAATCATTTTCTCTCTTCCACAAAGAAGCCAAGCTTACTTCTGAAGCTTGAGACCTTCATTTATAACTACCCTCTCTCTGGAACATCTTTCATCTTCACTTACCCAGCCAAATATCAAATCCCGAGGAGGCACTTCCCAACCATTCCTGCTTTCACTCGTTTGTCCTCTTATCTAAAACCGTCATACTCATATTTGTTATTTTGTTTTATGTGCTACTGTCTGCTTTCTCTGAATGATCTGCCCTGAAGCTTTTACTTCCACTTCCTTAGCCATCATCCTCAGAGCAAATGTGTGGTTATTTCTACCGTATAAACTGACTGACCTAAACTGTTAACAGTGGCTATTTGGGGACAAGATGATAAATAAAAATCACCTTTTTATTCTTCCTTACAGTTTCCAAATACTTCAAATCAAAAAGAATAAATTTACAAAAAAGAATAGAGTCACATTCTAAGACTCAGAAATTTTAAAATGCTATTTCAACAGATACACAGTGAAAAACTTATGATCCTAAGATCCTACAGTATTTTCTGAAAAATACACAAGCAAACATACATACCTATGTCAGTGGAATTTTAATAACTATTGCCTGTATTGTAGTTCTTAAAAAGCATCGGTGTCATATACAGTACCTAGAGTAACCCTCTTATTGAACAGGCAGGTATTTCTTCCTAACTAGAAGGTCATTGTTGCTCATTGTTTTTCAGTAGCCGATAACAACTTTATGCTCAAAACCAAACTTTCAATTACAAAACAAAAGTGACATGGTCAATGTAGATGAATGCATTTGAAACACCAAATATAATTTTTAAAAATTCTTACCTAAACCCTTTTGTCCTGGATTCTTCGCAAAATTAAAAGTAAACTGGTAGAAATCCTTAAATCGTCCCGGTTCTTTCAATTCTTGCTCCATCTTGGGTATCTGGGCCTTTAGTTTTTCTATGCTGTCACATCTATACAAAATTAAGTTTATAAAAGATAAGCTTTTTCTTTATAAATCAAAAACTTATTTATTCCTCTAACAGGTTATTTCATAGAACTTTTTAAAAATCCATTAAAATATCATCTTTTTAAATTATATAAACAAGTATGGGATTAGCTAGAAGAAGAAAAGTTCTAGAGTGATTAAAGGTTAGCAATAATCACTATTTTTAAGAGAAATGGGCTATGACTTTTAATTATGTATTCATGGGACAGTCAACACACATCCAAATGGTAGAAGTCAGCTGTAGTGAACAGATGAGAATGTAGAGCAATCAGCTTTGCAATCATCAGTTTAAACTGCAGTAGTATTCCTTACATGGTAACACACCACAGGTCTAGCTTCCAAACAAATTGAAAGCACGGTCTCTTGGCTAGGTGAGGAAACAGGCATTCCTCTTGAGAACTTTTCATTATATGCAAAGTACCATCTCCAACTGAAGTTATCTCAAATCAGTATTAAGCTTTTTCTATATCTAAAACCATTCAATTTCCAAGCAGCTTAAATGGGTTCAAGTCCTACTTTCCTTAAGGCAGAAATCTTCTATCTGTTATAGATTTCCACAAACCAATCACTATACTTTTTTCCTTCAAATCATTTTTGCTTTTGTTTCCCTTTCATGGTCTTTGTAACACCTCCCAGATTATTTGTTGTAAATTAAAATCCTGCTTTGGAAGTTCATTACATTTTACATGAACTCACTTTTAAATGAGGGGAAAAAAGAGTTCCAGTGAAACTGGTCCCAGTATAGAAAACTCCAGCAAGTTCAGGATAAGGCTGACTTTGGCTATAAAACAGTGTCGAGACCAGCTATTAATTTACTGTTTCTTAGCTTTAAACTCACCCTTCTTTGCCCTACTTTGTGACTGTCTGCAGTGGACTACAAACTGTGAGACTTCATTTTTTTCCTTGTCAGGGGCTCACCACTAGGTCCTACCAATAGAGGGCGATGAAAGGCTGGAAGCAGAGGAAGGAAGTTTTCCTAGCCCAGTCTGTTTTCCGCAGAGAGGAGGGTTTCAGTGTACTGGGAGGTCCTAGCAGTGTACACCAGTGGTGGCAACCTGCGTGGCTCTGCAGCAAGTAACCCTCAGAGCTGGCCTCTTCTCCGTCAGAGAAGCAGGCAGCATGCTCCAGAAGTAGCCAGACACTGTCTTCTGGGGGCAGAATCTTAGCCTTGTGGGGATCCTCTTTAAGCTTCCAAGTTTGTTCCCTGTTTCCTTCTCTCAGCTCCAGGGGTGGTGACAGCTTCTTACAGTTGCCACCTTTGTTATACTTAGAATTTTCATTTACCCCATTTACAATTTCTAAAATTTACCCTGTTCAAATCGCTGTTATGGTTTGTGTGTCCAGTCTGGACCCTAACTGATTACAATGTCCTTCAGGCTCTCAAGAATCAGAATGACTGAATTCAAATCCTGGCTTTCATACTACCTAACTCTCTAGTTTCTCTCTACTTTTATTTCCTCATCTCTAAAATGCGGGTATAACCACTACTACAATCACAAAGCTGTTGTGAAGTGGTAGGTGAAGTACTTACTTAGCTAGATCCTGAAATGAATGTTCAACAAATGTTCAGCTTTTATTATTCAAAAGCACTCACTTTTAAAAACAGTAAGGACAGCCTGTCACTGATCACAGACTGAATACTTTCAGAGCCTCATTAAATGTAGCCAACTAGTGGCCACAGGTAAAACCTCTACCTATGAAATTTCAATCTATTTTTAACAAGACATTTAGCTAATCAGTTGTCAAGGTTTGTGTAGAACAAAAAGTAATTAGTAACTTCCAAGATTTTTAAATTCTAGGAGCTTGTTTACAAATTCAGAGTTCACTACCTCACATTAGGAAGTAACTTAAAACTTGCTCACTTCACTTACCCACATAAAATATTAAAGCATAGTAATTTTAATACTAGTGAACCTCCCTTAGAAACAAATGATAAAAGCATAAAGCAAATAGAACAGAACAGGCTGTACTAACTACACAGATAACTTGACATGGGAAGAACTAGCATATTAGCCCATTTCTATTTACAGCAAAGTCTGGGGCACAGATCAGTTCCACCTAATTTCATACGAAGATTATACACGCACCCTAATTCTGTCATGCCATCCATGAACTCCTGTTTGGAGAACTCGCACTGTGTTGCTGCTCTGAACTTCCACGCGATGATCAACACACTGATGCTGGCTGGATCGAGGGCCAGGTCATCACAGAACTGCTGTATACCATCTATTCCAATTTTATTTTCATCTTGAGGATCTTTAAAAACACCAGTGCAATATGAAATTAGTACCATACTTTCTATGGTATTCCTAAAACTGAGAAAAGGAATGCTTTCTGTTCCATATTTTAAAATGATCACAACAGACCAAAAATATGAAGAAATATTGTTTTAACTGTTATTTTCCCCTGTAATATTTAAAGCCACTTTACCCCTGAAACAGCATTCTTAAACAGCAGAATAGGCACTAGATAGGACCTGGTTTTTTAAAAGTCTCATTTATTCATATGAAAAGAGTCCCATACTTACACACCACCAGAAAATCTGACATTCCTATACAGGGAAAAAAGGATTTTTACTGAACATATCCACATTTTACAAAGGCACTCTAAACAGTATTATATACAGAAATTCTTTTCTCCTTGAAGTTTAATTTCACTATAGAAATCACTTCTTAGAGAACATCAGAAAAACCAAACTGTGTGATTTAATTCTAATCACAAGACAAACATCTGCTATTCAAATCAAAGAAAACCCCCAACTATCAAAATTTACTTTTCAGAAAGCAAAAATTTAGATACAAATAGAAGTACTCATACACTTTGTCAAAAAATAACTGTGCACATCTTTTGACTTTGGGACAAGAGCTATGCTTAAAATATCAATATAACCCCACCTTTGGGAAAACTTTGGAATATTTCTATATATATATATTTCTGCATAAAGGACACAGAAAGTTGAACACCGGGCCATTAAATATTGGTTCTCTCAGAAGAATAAATAAGTCAAAGACATAGAAACTATTGACTTTTTCTTTTTTCAATCTATTATGTATTATTTAACTTTTTAAAAGTATATAGTACTTTATAATTATTTAAAAGTTGTTAAAATTATTAGGCAGGTTTCCTTAAAACTGGCTCAGCTGAGTTTTACGAAAATGAGGGGAAAAAACCTAGTCTCCCTAGTCCCCATTCTCAAACTGAGTAACAGAGGAGGAAAAAAGGAGGCAAATAAAGGGGAAGGAAAATAAAGACACTAAGAAGAAATTTTAGTGAAGAGAGGGAAATAATTTTTCAGATTTCTTAAATTAATTCTAAGATCTACAGAGCACTGTTAGACACATCTACACGATTAATGTCCTCTGTATTATTTGATTTCTCACAAGAGGCATGTAACTCTGGAAAACCTGGTTCAAAATATTTAAAGTCACAAACACTCACCTTTGTATCTACTGTATAGTTGTTCTAACTTCTTCCTGTCCAATGATCCTTTTACACTCTCTCGTATATAAAGTTCAGGATTTTGAAAAAAATTGTCTGTTGCAACATCTAACTTCCAGTCATTTTGAGACAGACAACTTACTGCTGTTTTTTCACTAGATTGTGTGAAGATCATAAACTGACGAACTTTATCCTTCTGCGATGATTTCAACTTGTTCTATTGAAACCAAAAAATAAACTGAAACTCTGTAACATCACAAAAGACTAAGTATTTCTATACTGCTGACTAAATCATTTTTAGCAATACATGTGCCTCATAAAATAAAACATTTAGCTTAATGTTTTGATCTATTAATAAGGCAAATTTTTAAAAAATCTAAAACACAAACTCGCTGTCATTCTGGAAAAGAAACTAGGACAGAGGCAAAAGAAGTTCACCCACCCTGCATTTCTCCTAAAAGTGGGTCCTGTGAGCATGTATAAAGGCTCTAGGAGGGAAGCAGAGCTAACTCTCAAAACCTAGCACGAAGCGTCAAGGGATGCTGAAGGAGTGGTGGGGAAGATGACATTATTTAAGCCAGTCAGAACATTCAAGTGACCCTGAGGAACAATGAGATTAGCAGATGTTTGCTGCAGTCCTTAAACACATTGTAAAGGATATGGGGTACAATTCTTTTCAACCTCACCACCCACCCTATTCACCCCGCAACCCCGGTTTTCTTGCTATTTTTTACCAAATGTGACAAGGCAACAGAATATGAGGTACTCTACATTTCTCTTTACAGGGGTCAGGAACCAAGATAATTATCAATAGAATTTCCTCATATTTTCAATCAAACCAGAAGCAGTGAAATATGAACAAGTACCTGCATCCTCCCAAACAAGGTAATCTTTAGTAGAATTCTCCTTCTTTCACCATGAAAGAAATTACCTTTCCCTTGGCCTGAGCCTAGCAGACATTCTCTCTAGCCAGACTCTACTGTAATAACCTTCTCTCACTGGCCTTGTGTTGACACATACTCATTTCTCATCTGCCCTGAGTCCTAAGCAAAATAGAGTAGGGCAGTTAGGCCCTCCACTCTCTCCCAGTTTCAAGGGCCACATTCTTCGTCTCCTCATGCAAGCTGTCTCCTGTGTAATTTCAGCCTCCTCGCTATTACTCTTCCCTCTTGCAAGTCCTAATACCATCTCTCAGCAAAATACTTGGGTTCTTCCTGAGCTATTATTGCCAATGAAGAGAAAAAAGCATGTGAGTAGGACACACATTAATAGAGTGTTCTGTGGTTTAAGCAACACATCTGAGAACCCAAGCATTTTTGATCTGACCCAGACAGACAAATCACAAACCTCAATCCCCTGATTGTACAGATGAAGAGAACAGACTCCAAATGTTAAGGAATTTGTTAAAAGAAAATCACCCAGGTTATTAGTAGAAATGGGTCAAGAACAGAAAGATCTCATCAATCTGAGTTTTACTAATCTTTCTATAAACCACACTGCTTACTGTACATATTTATAAACCTTTTGAGGTTTTCAGGAAAAAGACTAATGAAGATATAAATATTTCCACGTTTCACACAGTAAAAATAAGGCTATGCAAAAATCAAATATGAAAACCAGCCCCATCTTTAATACCCTGGAGTCTAATCTGTCAGCCATACTCTTCTCTCACTGTAAATGTGTTATTGCTTAGGATTACACACTAAAATCTCAACCTCCGTTCTCCATTAAAATTGAGAAACTATAAATTTACTAGTCTCCTGTTATTTCATAAATAAATCTAACACTTCTGGACACCATATAACTCATATCCCATTATTTGACACGTCTCTCAAATGTCTAGGAGTCCCAACTTGAAAAGTATCTAAAGATGTTATTCAATTGCAACAAACCCACAATAAAATCAAATGACAAGGAAGATACCTGTCTTAATATACTGTTGAACTGAAAGGAAACCACTCTGATTTCAACTTTTGCTACTGAAAGCTAAATTTTTAAAATGAATATACCCTTTCTAAGAGATATAATACATGTAAGTGATATAGTATCTAAGAGATGTAGTATATGACACATGTTTTAATCCTTTGAAGAATAGGGAAGTACCTGAGGGTCATTATGATCATCACTGACCACTGTATAATGCTGCACAAAGTGCTGGAGATTAACCTAGAAGGATAACAATTACAGGCCACAATCTAGAAATAGCTTAATTAAGCATTTCCATCTTCCTAAAAGTTAAGAGGCAGCAAAGCAATCAAGATTATTTGGGGGGGGTGGCAGGGGTGTATCATACAGTATTAAATCCCATGTTATTTCCTGAGGCTTGAATGAGTTTTGAAGAGAGGGAGGGAAAACACAGCTTAAGTCACTTCTGCCAGTCAAAAAGTTGTTCATTGTACTAATGACTTTCTGTCAGAAAGCAAGATATTAGAAAATTGGGGGGACACAGATAAAAAACAGTCCTATCCATAAAAACTAACAATTATATACGTGAATTAACTCCATTTCATATCTTACTTGAGATAAAAGTATAAATAATGTCCAGGTATATGCAAACAGAAATTATTTTAATGGGTTTAAATTTCCAGTATATGGGGCAATATATTTTAAGAAAAAGGGCTGCAGCTACCCACTTCCAACACCACAGAGGCTAATGAGTGATACCTCACTGAGAACTGATACCTCAATGAGAACCGACAGTATGAATTTCTGCTAGGCCAAGTCGTAATGAGCAATTCCATTGTGCAAAGTCTGATGAGCACCCTCCCTTTTCTTGTACTTTTAATGCACTCTGACCTTTCCTCTGTCAGCTCTCTGTGCCTAGAATAAATCTTACCACCTGCTCTCTTACTAGGGAGCATGTACTCAACTCTGTAGTCCCAAAGGCTGCCCAGAGGAAGCTGGAATGGGCTACACAGATCCACCCTTTCCCCAAGCCTATTTAGGAGAGCTACAACACACCCATCCCCTTTGCCCAGGCCACAAGGGGGCACCAGGCAAGGAGTTCTGATTTTCACAGTACAGATCAAAGGTTTAAATTTCTATCAACTTGAGAAAGAGGAAAAGGGTATTCAGACAGCAAAGAAGTATTTTATAAGGGATGAGAAAGTGGACAGAAAACTGAGGTGGAAGAAAAAACAGATGGAGTGTCTCTATTTCTACTATAAACCCAGTGGGTATCTTCCTAAGAGCAAAAGCATGACAACTACAATGGTTCAGCACTCAAATGTAGTACACGCTATTTAAGACTTACTTAAAAGGAACAAACTAGGGGGCGGTCACTTAACAAGATTAAGCAGTACAATCTTTAGGACTCAAGTGCGAAAACTATCGCACTTTAGAGATTACCAAATTTTCAAGGAAATTCAATACTGGCGAAGTATGTAAAATGTATGAAATCCAGAATATACCCTAATTATTATGGCATCCAGTCCCATCACTTCATGGCAAAAAGATGGGGAAACAAAAACAGTGGCAGACTGTATTTTTGGGGGCTCCAAAATCACTGCAGATGGGTGACTGCAGCCATGAAATTAAAAGATGCTCCTTGAAAGAAAATCTATGACCAACCTAGGCAGCATATAAAAAGCAGAGGCATTACTTCACCAACTAACGTCTGTCTAGTCAAAGCTATGGTTTTCCAGTGGTCATGTACAGATGTAAGAGTTGGACTATAAAGAAAACTTAGCACCAAAGAATTGATGCTTTTGCACTGTGGTGTTGGAGAAGGGACTCTTGAGAGTCCCTTGGACTGCAAGGAGATCCAACCAGTCCATCCTAAAGGAAATCAGTCCTGAATATTCATTGGAAGGACAGATGCTGAAGCTGAAACTCCAATACCTTGACCACCTGATGCAAAGAACCAACTCACTGGAAAAGACCCTGATGCTGGGAAAGATCGAAGGCGGGACGAGAAGGGGACAACAGAGGATGAGATGGTTGGATGGTATCACCAACGTGATGGACATGAGTTTGACTAAGCTCCGGGAGTTGGTGACAGACAGGGAAGCCTGGCGTGCTGCAGTCCAGGGGGTCGCAAAGAGTTGGACATGACTGAGCAACTGAACCGAACTGACCCTAATTATTTCTAATTCTAGCAAAACAAAGGGGTAAAGAGACAGGAAGGAAGGGAGGGAGGAAGAAAAAGAGAGAAACACTGTGTCGTGTAATAGAAAGCTAATAACAATTATATCCAAGATTACTGAAGTTAGAAATACTATAATCTGAACAGTAAAAAGCATCTACTTACTCATCTTTCCAAAATTAAGAAAAAGTGGTTATCGGTATATATTGTTTAATACTTAAATCTAGCAGATGTTTGCGATTTTTTTTTTCCACTCAAGAACTTTGGAATTAACATTTAAAATAACAGTTTATCTAGGGGGAAAAAAAATCAGACAAATACTTTGGACATAGCCAAGTGAATGAACTTAACAGTCTATTGCAATAGAATAGGGACTCAACAAAGCTCTAAAACAAAAGATGATAATAAAGTTACAAAAGTACTTCCACCAAGAAAAACAATGAACATGGAAAATTATTTTCTAGGTAACGATTTCAAAATAAAATAACTTTAACGGGTGGCATTTTTAAAACAAAAAATTAAGATTTTATTATTTCTATTATTCTGAATAGAATCTCACCCTTAAATTTCAATCTCGCATCCTTTAAGTTTCAAATTCAGTCTAAACTCCAGAAAGACAGACACCAAGGCCCTTATATTTTTAAAAGAATTAATTTTCTAACTCAATTCTAGTTATCTCAGGATTTGATGAGTCTTACCTCACAAAAGACAATGTTTTAAAAATTCAAACACTGTAATGATCACCCATAATTTTCATTAAAAGCTCTGGACGTGGTTCTCATGTATTTACCATATAATTAACAGTTTAACTTCATCTGAAATTTAGAAGAGCTGGTTTAAGTCCAGAAAATCATACTCTCTATATATGATACATAGTATCCAGCAGATATAGCCAAATGTTACCAACATCCCAAACCACTCATCTATAAAAAGGCCTTCTCACAGATTGTAGGTCTGAAATCAAAAGTACAAGAAAAATCAATTCAACTAACCAGACTACTTTCTATTCCCAGAGAAGACTTTCACATAGGGGCAAAGTTCTATCAGAAAGCCAGGCTAAGAATCTAGGTAGGAGTCACTAGAAATTCTCTTCCCTTCTACCTGCAACAGAGAGGCAAGAATGCAGACTGTCAAATCAGACTGGTAGGATTTTAATCCCACCTGTGCCTCTTAATTGCTGTGTGACTTTAGGATCATTACTTAATCTCTTTGTGCTTCAGTTTCTTCATTTGTAAACAGGGTGTGAAGGTTATCTGAACTAATTCAAGTTAAACTCTTAGAACTGTAACCAGAATATAGTAAGGACTCCTTACAAGTCCACAAAGAATATACTCCAGAGAAAAAAATAACTTTGTGTAAGATAGTAATAAAGAATAACAACTACCATAATCAAAAAAGTGAAAGCTAACATTTGAGCTCCTACTGTGTGCCAACTCTGTGCTAGGTATTTAATTGTTAAATAATTAATTGTCCAAGCTGCCTATCATTGATTCTTTTTTTTTTTTTTTTAACCAATGCGGAGATCAAGCCTCAGAACTCCTTTTATCTAAAGACAGACTTACCCAAAACGTAGCAGAACCAGAAATGAAACCCTGGTGCCTAGCTTCAAGGCATGCAGTTTTTCCATTTATTTTACACTGTCGTCAAATGAGAGAGAAAACATAAAGGGCAAAAGTGCAACCACTGAGCAATTACTGTGTGCACTGTGGGGAGAGGGGAATTGTGAGCACTATTTCTTCACCTATTTTTATGGAAAGTTAAATAACTAATCAACTGGCCTTTTTCCTTTCTAATGTAAAAAATTTTCATTCTGACCAAAAATTGCACGTTAAGCATTCCCTTACTAACCAAAAGACTAATTTAGGGGTAGAACTTCCTTTTAGGTTTTTTGGGGAAGAGGGATAGGGGAGAAGAGGTGGATAGACTATTTCTAAGAAAAATGTGTTTACTGTCCTGTCATAGTCTATTTTACAAAACATGGCCACAATCTATAGCTTTAATTATACAAAGGGGAAAATTAGGAAAAGTCAGGGTTCCCTTTTCCAATTAGAAAGTTCAAAACTCAGAGAAGAAAAAAACTGTACAGATTATAGCCAGAAAATATAATCAAATGTGTACAATTTCAAATATTAAGCAAAACAAAACCCCAAGGCCTCAGTATTTTCATAAATTATAACCTGCAGTTTAGAACAGTTACTTAAGGCCTGTGGCTCTCATCATTCATCTGTATACTTCCTGCACTTGGAATGACAGTTAAAATGAACTCTTCTTAGAGAAATGCTGCACTAGCTCTAAGTCAAAAGTGGAATAACGTACTATACTATGTAATCACTGTACCTAATGATGTTTTATATAATGGCAATTCATCTGAAAAAATATTTCAGAAGTACACTTGTAAGATCCAGACTGGTTTTATATGTTATTAAAGGATTTTCCTCAAAGGTTTTTAAAAAAATGTTCCCTTGGTGAAAGTTTAAAGTATTTTTCTCCTTCCCATCCTCAGAATTATTTTTCAAAAGATGCCTACCACTGTAAATCAATCAATGTTTTGATTCTGGTTTAGAGAAGACTGTTCTTACTATTAAAAAGTTATTTTTGCTAAAATTCTGATTACCTTTGATAATAGGACAGAAATAACCTCCTTAAAGTACTTGTGTTAGTCATATTTCAACTCATGTCTCAAAACTTAAAGCCTGAACATCTAACAAGCAGGCAAGGCAGCTAATTTAAATTTGCTCTTTCTCTCCACAAACATCTTTTCTAATAAAATCTCATAGTAACAAAAAAAAAAAGTAAGGTGAAAACAAAACAACAAAGAATTAAATGAGATTTTAAAGTCTCCCAGTTAAACAAGTTATAAATGATTAGCATTCAACCATCATGGATATTTGTTTCACAAAGAGAATAAATGATCCTTGAAAAACTAAATCTCCTAATTCTAAAATTTGGTGTCTACTCAATTCCTAAACCTAGAAATATTAAAATCCTTGAATAATAAATAAGTGCTCTGAATGTCTGCTGAAATACAAATATCTTAATACTACAAAGGAATAGGCCATGTACTTCAACTTAAACTCTGTTGCTGAACACTATTCACTGTTAAGGGATTCGAAGAGGACTGCAATAGAATTCTCTAGCAAAAAACTGTTTAAAAGTAAAATCTCTCTTAAAATTTTACAATGCAAATAGGCAGTCTAATCACTTTTCAGTTCAGTTGCTCAGTTGTGTCTGACTCTTTGCGACCCCATGAACTGCAGCACGCCAGGCCTCCCTGTCCATCACCAACTCCTGGAGTTCACTCAATTTTACTGGGTACTAATTATATAAAATGGATTCAACAAAATGAAGAAAGACACTTCAGTGGCATTTTCCCCATTTGTTCTGGCTTTTTCTTAGGTGGGGATATACATCTAAAGTGACTAGGTAAACTAGAAAGTCAGCAGGTTATTCAAGAGCTTGTTTGTGTCCACAAAGCAATTGAATCCTATTTGGAACTATCTCTCATCATCAAATGTCATGGCTAATACTATCACAACTTGAGCAACACACACTCAAATTTAAAAGGGGGCTTTCTCACAGATTTTCCTTATGCTTGACTCAACTGATGAAGTCATAATCAAAAGAGCTACTTGACTCAAATAAGCTCAGCTCTTTTAAAACTTAAAGTCCCACCACCACGAGTTAATTTTACTTTCAACTTTTTTACCATATGTACCAAAAGAGTTCTAATTTTTCAAGTACTTAAGTGTTTACATCAGATCATCTGATTTGATATGGAAATAACTAGGTCACTATTCAATGTAAGGAAGAAACCAGAGTGAAATAAAAAAATTCCACACTCATTCGGAAACGCTGTTTGCAGGGTTTTTTTTTTTTAAAAAAAAAAGCAGGGGTAGACGAAGTGTGTAACCAGAGACCAGGATTCTAATCCCTGCTCTCTCACATACTGGCTCTTTACCTTGGACATCTCTTTAGAAACACTGAACGTCCTTTTTCAGACATGATACAAGGAGGTAGCAATATTTATCTCACAAATTGGAATGGAGATAAAAAACTGCTGTGAACTGTTTGACTAGCAGAGGGTATGTTCTCAATAAACACTAATGTCCTTCCTTCTCCCGAAAGGCCCAGTTTTTTTGCATAGTCATTAAATGACATGCCAACTACTACATACTCAAAAACAATCTACAGAAGGGATTGTACTGTGCTGTTTTTATTAACTAGCATGGTTAGGTAAACTTGATGTTCAACTAGTATTTATTAAATATCGGGCAGTCACCTTACTCAGAATTCAAAACTCTACACACAGAAGCTGCATTTCTTCTTGTCTTTAAAAACTGCTTGGGACATAATTATCTGTAACTGTAACAGGACACTATGAGACAGTAGAAGCAAGGTCTATCATGCCATTCAGAATCCTTCACTGGCTTCCCATTTCTCTTGGAGTAAAAACACAACATCCTTCCAGTGTCCACCCGTGCCCGTCTCCACTCCTTACCACTCAGACCTCATCTGCTCCAACGCCCAACATGCCCCTCTCCCCCAACCACACTGCTCCAGCCACACTGGACTCACTGTTCCTCAAACTCGCTGACCACATTTCTGGGTGGCTTACTCCTTCATCTCCCAGTCAGCTCAAAATCTACTTCATCAGTGGTGCAAACATCATTTTGCACCCCCAATTCTACTGTGCCCCAACACTCCCAATTCCCCCCACCCAACTGCTTTTCTCCCAAAGCACTTTACACTTTCTAACACAGTAAGGAAGAAAATATATATACTATGCTTATTATTTGTCTCTCCCTAGTTAAAATGCAACCCTCATCAGGGCAGGGATTTTTATCTCAAGGAAAAAAAATATATACATATATATATATATGTCTGTACATATATATACATATATGTGTTTGTGTATTTATGTGTGTGTATCCACATCCCCAGTGCCAGAACAGTGCCTGGCATACAGTAGGCATTTAAGAAATAATTATTAAAATTAATTAAGGCCCTCCCTTAATCTACTTATGTATATGAAAAACAATGTGAAATAGGAAGACAACATTGAACAGGTCTACATTAATCTAGACTTACAAATTCTGACATTTGTTGAAAATATAATCTTAAATTTCAAAGTCCACACATTAAAAAAAACCATTAAAAACACAGTAAATTAACAGCACTAACCACTCATCTGAATTTTGTTATTTAACATTTTCATTAATAACACTTGGGTTTTCCTCTGTTTAAATGAATAAACTAACTTCAAATCAATTTTCAACCATTTCGTTAGATTTCATGTGAGCTAAGACTATAAGTACCGCAAGTACTGGCAAAAATAGCAAAACCAGGGAAAATTAGTTTCAGTTCTGCAATTAATAATTTTGCAAACTTGAACCTCAAAACCTCTTTGATCCTCAATTTCTTCTTCTGTAAAAGGGAAGTGGAGTCAATTAGATGATCTCTGAAGATATATTTCAGGTCTAAAAATTTCATGATGCTGTGAGTCTAGTAGGTTACAGTCTACAACTTTTCACACATCTAAGAAAAATCATTAAAATCAAACATTTTAGCTGAATGTACCTTTATCAAATCCTGTCCTCTTACAAATAAGAAAACAAGCCAGAAGTCAAACACTTTTTAAAAAGTTTCAGGAGTAACAAAATATTGTCTAGTTTTGGAGCTATTTTTGGCCTCTATGGGGGTGTCAGGTAGGTTAAATGAACAAATTTTTTTCTTACACAAAATAGATATAAAAAAAAAATTCAGATATTCCATCATTTAAGTCTGACCCCAAATCCCAGAAGTGACAATATAATATGTGCTCTAGAGATGGGCTGCGTTACATACACTGAGAAACATTAGCCCCAAAATTGTATCAAGAAATAATTGTACGTATAATAAACTTACAATGAAAAACTAGAAAATTCTTATGGCCTAAATTCTTTTAGGGCCCGTGGTGATTTAGCTTCCAAACTAACAAAAGCATACCAAGACAATTCTGGTGACATGATCTGAGTTCAGCCACAAAAAAGTGTTTTAAATTAGTAATATCTTCCCATTACTAGTGTAATTAAATGAGTTATGGCTAAGTTCCAAAACTAGCTACTTCAATAGCAATAAAGGGACAAAAGCTTACAAGTCCCGATACAAGTTGAACTCTCATTTGAATCAGGTGAATCCTGAATTCACAAACAGGTAATGAGCATTATCAACACCTTGGATTTCAGAGGATAATGGTGATTGGAGGCTATTATGAACAGAACGCATTTCGATGGGCTCACAGTGTTTACCAGGGAATTACATTTCATTACTTCAAGCTTACTCTTATAAGCCAAGCGTCTGGAAACTTTAGGAGTAACATCTATGACCGTCAAATACTTAAGAAATTGGAAACTGTTTAGCCGCCCTGCTGATCTTTGAACACTGTAACATCAATCTAAACGTTAACCAGTACTTTATGACAAAGTTTTCTTACAAATACAAATGGTCACCTTTCATGGAACTTACCGCAGAACCTAGGTCTTCAGTACATGGTAAACTCAACCACATATTCATACACGACACCAAAATTCTGCTAAGTTGGAGGCTGAGACGAGTTAAGTGTCATTCAGCAGAAATAAGACCAACCAAAAACAAAGACACTGGAGCAGAAGCACATACACCCTCCTCAAAGAGGCCTTTATGTTCCCCATGAGCAAAAGGACAATAATATCACTTTTACTGTCTATTCATACAGTAACCTGCATGGAATTCAACTCATGCTCAGACTACAATGCCAAACATCGCTTCTGAAAAACAAAAAGTCCAAGAGTCAGGTACATTATTACCAAACTGTAAACAGATATCTTGAACACCACGTCTTGAAGCTTGTAGGGCATTTTCCAAACAGAAAAGCAGAGGGGACTAACTTGACAAACTGTTTTTTAAAAATCACAAATGGTCTTTAACTGGCATAATAAAGCAATTACTCCTCCCACCTCAAGGAAACAAAATATGTGCTCAAAAGGTAGCAAGTCTGTTTCTCCTAATTTTATGAAATGAGAACAGGTTGCACTTCCGTACTTCCCCCCTCCCCCCACGTCCCCCCAGCTCAGCGGTCTCCCATGTTCTCAGAAGAGGTAAATATAACCTCCACCAACTGGCCAGTGAAACTCCCATTTTCCAAGAGCACGGGACAGAGCGAGAGGTGATGGAGAAAGAAGAGGGCTGTTACCCCGCCCCAAGCAAAACTGCCTGGAGACTTGAAGGGTGCTGGAGCCGGAGCGGAGGAGGGAGAGGAGCGCCGGGAAAGTCTTCCCTTCTCCCCGGCGGGGCGGAGGGGGAAGCCCCGGCTCCGGGCGGGGGGAGCCTCCTACCCGGAACCCCTGACCCCGGTCCCCGGCCAGACACAATGGAGCCGGCGTGGGGGCCGGGCAGGGACCTGGCCGTTGCCCCATCCCCTCCCCCCGCCCCAACGCCTGCTCCCGCCGCGTCGGGCCCAGCGAGAGTCACCGGGGGCCGCTCCCCGCGTCCCAAACTCCCCGGGGCTCCCGACTAGGCCCGGCTCCGCTCCGCCTCCTCGGCTCTCGCGTAGCGGCGGCGCCCGGGCGGGAAGGGGCGAAGGAGGAAGGGAGAGGCAAGGAGGAGAGCCCCGCCGGGGAGCGGGACGGAGGCCGCAGGCCGAAGCTCGGGGCGGCGGGGTCGCCGCGGGGCGGAGGGCGCTGGGGCGGGGGTGCGCGGCTGCGCCGGCCCCCAGCCGGCGGGGCGGGCGGCCGCAGTGCCTCACCATGTTGGTGTCCTCCAGGCCTCTCCCCTCCTCCTCCGGCTCCGCAGCGAATGGACGGCGGCGGCGGCGGCGGCTCCTCTCACGGGCTCGCCGGGCTCCCGCTCATGCGCAGTGCGGGGCGGCCCCGGCGCGGCCCGAGGAGGCAGCCCCGGGCCTCCAGGAGGCGGAGGGACTAGGGCGGGCGGCGGGCGCCCCGCGCGGGGCTTCCCCCGGGTGCGGGGGTCCCCCCGAGTAGGGGGGGGCGCGGGCGGGGCAGGGGGCGACGCACGCACCGCGCGCGCAGACATCCTCCCGCCGCGTCCGGCGGCCCCCGGCGTGTGGGGGGCCGGGGGACACCACCTACGCTGCCTCCGCGCTCCTTACGCCGTCGGACTGCCGGGCCGGGTCTCCACCGACTCGAGGAGGGAAGAGCGGTGGCCGAAGACTTGAGCAGCTGGGGATCACTTGGAAGGGCTAAGACTGACGCGCTAGATCCGACCCAAACCACCCCTTCCCATCAATACCAAAAGGCGCGGGGTGGGGGTGAAGGGGTAGGGGTGGAGAAAATAGTAAAAAACACCTCCACCCCCAAGTGTTTTCTTCTCCCAGACCAGTATCTGGACTGCTTCGGGTCCCCCACGTGGACATACCAGAGGAAACCATGGTCTAGCCATGTGGGAGCCGGAATGCCCTTTAGAATGGCCCAGACTCTTCCCTGACCTGTGTCCACAGGAAGACCAGTGGGATGGCCCTTGGATTCCAGGCGAGGAGGATTAAGGTTTCAGGGCCTCATTCATGCCACCCCGGTGTCGGATATTAGTGCCTACGGCTTGCTCTAAATATCCACTTAGTTCAACCTTCCTAGGATAAGTTTGGAAAATAAAGAACCTAAAAAAAAAAAAATGGTTAATAACGATCTTGGTTATAAGTCTGATGAGTCTGAGGGTACCTGGATTTTCTGCTGGGGATCAAACGCTACAGGGAGTACAAAAGATTCTTTGGAGTGGTCCCTGACCTTAAAAAATTGACTATCCAGTTAAAGAGATGAGACCCTTTCACAAAGGAAGGAAACGAGAAAACAGGTAATAAAGCAAACATCAAAAAATCACATCTAAGACTGAAGCCAAAAAATCTGTATTTCAGGACAGAACCAACCTGAGTGGAAGTGTTATCATTCTCACCTGTTATCACTGTACTCACCAACATCCTTTTCCCCTCTAATACTAGCATAGGCTGCTAGATCAACCCAATGACTTCACGGCTTTGAAATTCTTATCAAAACTTCTTTGGCTGTTCTGGGGGGCCCTCCTAACACTTCCTGGAGCAGCCATGTATCAGGGGCTCCCAGGACCCTACCAAGACCCATCTCTGGCTACCAATAAGCACACATCCTTTGTTTTCACCAGCCTTCAGTGTGCACATATTAATGTCCCAGACTCCTTGCTAAGCCCTGGGAAAATATTCAGTAAAGACAGACCAGATCTACCTAATGCAGCAAGCCTGAAGCTGGACCACAGCCTTAGATGTTCTCCTTCCAGGAATTCACCTAGCATTTAACCTGAGATATCAAGTAACATCTAGGGTCTTAATGAAGAGGATTCACTCTCTCTCTTTCCGCAAACTTATACTTCACTAAGGTAATAGCTCGTGGGTTTTCCTAAGCTCTTTTTCCTGACTGCCAACTCCAGCAAGGGCTTCCCTGGTGGTTCAGCAGTAAAGAATCCACCTGCCAATGCAGGAGACGCAGGTTCAGTCCCTGGGTCGGGAAGATCCCCTGGAGAAGGAAATGGCAACCCAGTCTGACATTCTTGCCAGAAAAATCCTAAGGACAGAGGAACCTGGAAGGCTACAACCCATGGGGTCGCAAAAGAGTCAGATATGACTTGTCAACTAAACAAGAGCACCTCCAACAAACAGCTCTTCTCATTCTACCTGACCTCTCTACTGCATCTGAACACTTTCGCCTTAGATTTCCTCTCCATTATGTTCCCTGATTCCACTGTTTACTATGTTTCCTCCTTCCTCTGTGCCACTCTCCTTGGCTGGCTCAGCTCTCTTTGGGTCTTCAATGGTAGCCTTTTCAGAACTATCCCTGAATCTATTCCTGTGTATGAGCAGTGTCATGCTCTCACTCACAGTTCCACATGTCAACTATTATCTATATCTTCAGGAGTCCTAAATCTTGACTTCTAAGTCCTGAGTGGCAGGCCTGCACACTAATTTTGATTATTTCACCAGCCTGTCAATCTTGACAGATCCAAAACCTTATCCACAAATCTGCTTTTCCTCCTGTCTTTTTCTTAGATCAGCCAAGTCAGAAATTTAAGTCATTCACGACTCCTTCTACTTCATCCCACTAATCTAATTGCTCACCAAACTTCATCAGTTTCACCTCCTAAATAATTTTGAATCTGCACTCTATCTTCTATCCATCTCTAGTCAAGCCTCTATTATATCTCTTCTCATCAGTAGCCTCTTAACTCAAGTTCTGGCCTCTACTCTTTCCCTCCCATTCCAGACTTTTCTTGCTATAACACAAATATAAATTTCATCCTTAACATTCTCATTGGGCTCCATAAATGTGAGCCCCTTTTGTATGGCATCCAAGGCTCTCTCCCCATGATTTGTCCACTAACCTTGCAATTTTCCACCCCCTTCCACACAAATGCACCTCATATTTGTTTTAACAACCCAAGCCTGCCATCTCTCATTCTGCTATCCCTGGGTAGCAGGCTAACACTGACTGAGGGCTTTCCATATACAAGGCACTGTGTTAAACCCATACACAGCCTAAGTCACATAATCCTCACTTCAACCCTATGCATGCATGCATGCTAAGTCATTTCAATCATGTCTGGCTCTGTGCAACCCCATGGATAGTAGCCTACCAGGCTCCTCCTTCCACAGGATTCTCTAGGCAAAAATACTGGAGTGGGTTGCCATTTCCTTCAACCCTATAAACTGTGCCCAAAGATTATACCCACTCACAGAGAGGTTGAGTAACATGCGAAATGTTCTTCAGCCAATAAGTAGTAAAGCTGAGATTTAAACCCAGATAGGTGTCACTGGTAGTAAAGAACCCGCCTACTAATATGGGAGACATAAGAGATGTGGGTTCGATCCCTGGATTGGGAAGATCCCCTGGAGGAGGGCATGACAACCCAATCCAATATTCATGTCTGGAAAATCTCATGGACAGAGGAGCCTGGCAGACTACAGTTCATAGGGTTGTATATAGTCAGACAAAACTGAAGCGACTTAGCATGTGTGCAGTCTGGCAACAGACTCTTCTCTTAACTATTTCACTGTTATTTCCTACCTAAAACCTCCATGCTCAACTCAGAGACCATCTTCTCTGTGATAAGCTCCTGACCTCATTCCTTGCATTCCACCAGATAGGTATGTTTCTCCTTCTGTACTTCTGTGACAGTTTATATACACTTCTATTATGCTTATGACATCATATATGATAATATTTGCCTCCGTGACCTCCCCTGCCAGACTGTGCACTGTTCCAGGCCAGATACCCAGCAGCATAGATCTCTGAGATTTCAGTGTTAAAATGAGTACCTTGAATATAGGATATATATATATATATACACACACACATATATATACATATGCCATGGTAACACTTGGATAAATTAAAAGAAAGATGATATCTGACTGATGTTTTGATCTGCCTTAAGACTGTGCCTATATTGTTTGTTATTGTAATGGGGATGTCTTTACTCCCTGGCAGATGTATGTTATACCATATGGTCAGATGGTAAATGTAGTAGCAACTGTACCCATTACTGCACTTCCAAGCTACAGTACTGAATGTGAAATGGAGAATTATTACTCAGTCATTGTGGTTGAGTGAGAGAAACATACATGTTAAAATTGTCCTGATTATTTTTAAATGGAAAATTCCTAAAGATAAAGCATAAATTACATGATTTAATTAACTAAAGAATGTTAATTAACATGTTCATATCACTCTTTTGTCATGAGGGTTTCAAATATTTGAGCTAAGAAGTTGAGGTTTTTTAAGTACAGAATTTGTAAACATTATTTTCTGCAGTGACAATCTCAATATAGCAGGAAATAAGATGGAAACATCTAGCCAGAATTGACTATCATTCTCCTTTTCCCCCTAGAAATCTGTATTTACACATAGATATAGAAAAAGATGTTGATATAGAGATACACATATGTATATGTCACACACCTATGTGTATGTATAGTGAGTGCATACATATAGATAGTCACTGTATACCTATAGCTATATAGACAAAGTAATATTCAGTATTTGTACATAATACAATTTTCAAGGTAAACATGCAACCTTTTGAAAATAATTGTTGCCTTTGAAGTTTAAAATTCATGTTAAGACATATATATATATTTGCTGATAAAATTGTTGCAAGTCTGTGTAAAGAAACATGTAAAACCAAGGATTTCATACTTTCAAAATCTATCTTTCAGCAAAAAGAAAGAGCATAAGTAATCTGAAAAGACAGATTGCTAACATTTATGGTAGTTCATCTAGCTAAAATTAAGCTTGCAGGGTAACTATGTAGACACAGTTACAGTTCAAAGGCACTAGTCTGGAATGCACAGCCAGCACCCTCCTACACTTAAGTGGACTCAGTTTTGCCCAACATTTACATAAATGTGCTTATTGAATTTAAGCTTGCCTATTTATAAATATGTTAAGAGTAAATGAGACTGACCAAGGCAATCTATTTTAGTTTGAGTAAAACATAACATTTAGATTTTAGCAGTCCAGAATTATAATTTTTTAAAGGGTAAACCAGACAGGGCTAGGCCTCAGGGCAGGGCTGTCTAGTGTGAGAACCATGGCGCAAATTCACACCAAACTCACCAGAGGAGGGGAAGAGCTGAAAGGTTTGGGGTTCTCTTGTCACTGACAAATGTTACCAGTGATGCCAAAGAAATGACTGCCTGAGACTCTCCCCGCTATTCTGAACCATTTGAAGAGGAATCCTTGATTAGGACAAGGGAATAAACCTCAAGGAGTTCCCTAGGAAACTGGGTACCATTGTCCTCCTCACAGAAGAGAACTAACAAAAGCAGTATTCCAGTGGGTCCCCCTCTAAATAGGAACATGGGGATATTCACCAGAGCCAGGCTGTCACCTCAAGGTACATGTGGATCTGTCGATTTTAGCTGCTCCACACTCATGGTAGAGGAATGGACTTGCGGTAACAGCTGAGACTGGAGGGCCAGCAATGGGAAAGCACCTGAGACCATCACTGATGATGTCACAATGTCCTACTGTCCCCAGGATGTCCATCCTGGACTTCCCTGCCCGGCTCAGCTTGGTCCCTCCTTCATGAGACTGTGGCTCAGACCCGGTGTCTGTCTGGAACAACTCTGGTCAGTTGCAAAGAGTAAATTCATTGAGATCTTAATGACTGAAACAGTTCTGCAGGTGGTAGGCTATATGATCCCCTAGAATCCCAGGCATTTATTCCTGGGTACTTTTGGTATCCTCACCAAGGCATTCTCTGCTGAGGTATTGAATAAAAACCTTGCTTTTCTGTCTTTATTCAGTGAATAGCACATGTCATGCAAATTTCTTTGGGAATTGTTATTCTCAAAATGAAAAGACTGGGTTGAATTATGAGATTCTATCATCCCCTAAGTTTGTTTGGTTCCTTTCTGGTAGTCTGTTGTGAACTGTCCTGGAAGATCAGGAAAGTAGAGCTTGTCTCATTCATTCATTCATTCATGCATGCATGCATTGTGACATGTATGAAGCACTTATGCCAGCACTGCAGTGTCTGACAAATATAACGCAAGCCACAAATGTGAGATACATATGACAGTTAAGTTTTTCTAGTATTGAAAAACTTTTAAAAGTGAAAAGAAACAGATTTTTACCTGTTTCACTTTTCAATATTTAACCCAAGATATCTAAGATATCAGCATTTCAACATGTACTCCAAATATTGAAATATTTTACTTTTTTCCATGGTAAGTCTTTAACATCTGATGTGTATGTTACACTTAAAGTCATCTTAGTTTGGACCAGTCACATTTGAAGTGCTTTGGACATATGCTGAACGGCTACTGTATCAGTCAGCACTGGCCTAGACAGTGGCTGGCCTGGAGAAGATACCCAACAAATAGGAGTAATCAATGACCTTACTTCCAGGAAATAGATGAAAACCAAAGTAAACCTGGAATATCAATATATAATCATTAATAGTATAAAAATGGGTTCCCTGATGGCTAAGCATTAAAGAATATGCCTACAGTACAGGAGATGAGACTCAGATTCAATCCCTGGGTAGGGAAGATCCCCTGAAGGAGGGCATGGCAACCCACACCAGTATTCTTGCCTGAAAGACCCCATGGAGAGAGGAGCCTGCAAGGCTACAGTCCATAGGGTCACAAGGAGTCAGACACAATTGAGTGACTGAGCACACATGAGCACAAAAATATGTAGCATTTGGGAAGCTAGCATAATTCAATTGGAGGGGAAAAGAATCGGCAAGCGACAAGAGAAGCCACAGCAATGAAAAGCCCATGTACCCTAACTAGTGAGTAGTCCCTGCTTTCTGCAACTAGAGAAAGCCCATGCGTAGTAGTGAAGACCCAGTGCAGCCATAAATTAATAAATATTTTAGAAAAACATTGGCAAGACAGGTGATAAGAATTCTTCCTTCGTTTTTTTTTTTTAAATTTCATTCCATAGACAGGTGGGATCTTAGTTCCCCAGCCAGGGATCAAACCCATACTCCCTGAATTGGAAGCTCAGAATCTTAATCACTGGTTGGCCAAGAAGTTCCAAGACATTCTTTTAATGTGCACCTATATCTGGGATAAATGTTTTTCAGTGTGCATAGCAAAATAGGAAAATCACCTATACACGTTTATAAAGGTCTACCAAACAACAATAATATGCCTGATCCTTAAACATGTCATCCTATTAAATGTAATTTCTGTATTTTTCAATCAAAAGAAGACATTTTAAACACTGAAATGCCTTTCACGAGCACTTTAGAATTTTGAGGTGTTTTTCTCAGGGCTACACGGTAAGTAAATGCCATTTTCTCTGTTCCCTTCAAGATATGTCACTCTTTTCAAAGAAATTATTTGGGATGGGTGATGAGAGAAGAGTTTGGTGAAAGAGAAAGTTTCTGAGCACATGTTGTAAAACTTTTAAAAAGTTAATATCAAGGTCAGGTTAGCCCTATAGCACTGTGAAAAAGAAGAAAAACAAAAAACTGTTAATATTATGAGAATATCATTTTGAAAATAAATATACAGAAAGAGGGAGTCAATGAAGGAATCTAAAGATGAAACCCAAATACGTTAATCTGTTGTAGGAGACCTGGAAACACCCTTTAGGACATTTGGGACAGGAGATGACAGGGCAAAGTTCTTTAGAGATGAAATGTGACCTGGCCACCCTTAATTGACCACAAGCAAAAGAGAGGAAAATGTGGCTGCAGATCAACTGAATAATGAATTTTAGAGAATTTGAAGTGGGCCCTTGATTTGGTTGATAGTCTGACGGGGAAGAAGGGTGTGAGGGTGAGGGTTGAGTGGAGGGGAAGCAAGCACGAAGGTCAGGGTCCGGCCCAGCTGGTGAGCTCCAGGAAGGCGTTGGTTGGCGACAACACAATTGGCAGATCAGGTCTGGCTGGAAAGAATAGCCAGAGGGAGGGGTTAGGAGACAGGAAGGGATTATTTTCATTCCTGATCGATAGGATGCAGCCATACACAGTAACAACAAGCTGTGAAATGTGGAAGCGAACACCTGGCTTGGGCTGGGTGCATGTGACAGGGCCACATACCTTGGGTGAGGTATATGGCCCAGAGCCCAGGTTCTCAGTCCACCACCCTCTGAGTCAGGTGCTTCATTTGTTTGGTTGATCTTGTGGCTGAGAAGTGCCTAAGATTTGATTCCAGTCTTTGAGATGGATGATTTCTCAAAAGAAATCATGAATAATAGTTATGAAGTGACCTGCAATTGGAATATGTTCATTACATTATATGAAGTTCTGATCTGTTTTTTTTTTTTTCTCTTTACATTTGTATTTCTCTTTTTTTTAGTATTTATTTTTAGGTATTTACTTGGCTGCACTGGATCTTAGTTGGGGCACATGTGATCTTCGATCTTCATTGCAGTGTGCAGGATCTTTAAGTTGTGGCATGCAGACTCTCAGCTGTGCACGTGGGATCTAGTTCCCTGACCAGGGATCAAATCTGGGTCCCCTGCTCAGGGAGCATGGAGTCTTAGCCACTGGACCATTAAGAGAGTCCCTGTTCAGATCAGTTCAGTTCAGTTACTCAGTCGTGTCTGACTCTTTGCAATCCCATGAATCACAGCACGCCAGGCCTCCCTGTTCATCACCAACTCCCAGAGTTCACTCAGACTCACGTCCATTGAGTCAGTGATGCCATCCAGCCATCTCATCCTCTGTCGTCCCCTTCTCCTCCTGCCCCCAATCCCTCCCAGCATCAGAGTCTTTTCCAATGAGTCAACTCTTTGCATGAGGTGGCCAAAGTATTGGAGTTTCAGCTTTAGCGTCATTCCTTCCAACAAAATCCCAGGGCTGATCTCCTTCAGAATGGACTGGTTGGATCTCCCCAGAGTCCAAGGACTCTCAAGAGTCTTCTCCAACACCACAGTTCAAAAGCATCACTTCTTCGGCACTCAGCTTTCTTCATAGTCCAACTCTCACATCCATACATGACCACTGGAAAACCATAGCCTTGACTAGATGGACCTTTGTTGGCAAAGTAATGTCTCTGCTTTTGAATATGCTATCTAGG
>SJYQ01005738.1:17988-57855 GCA_006410935.1 Redunca redunca | reverse complement strand
AAAAATCAGGTTAACTTTTAAACATGGTGAAATAAAATATAATTTCTTTTTTAAGTTTTACTTCTTTTACTTAAGTATTAAATACTACAAAGTATTTAATAACATAATACCTAGCAGGGATCCTTACACATTAGGTGTTTGACGTATATTGGCTGAATAGATTCGAAAATGCATTCATTTGTTAATTCATTCAACAAATATTTGTTGATGACCTGCTTCACCCATTGAGTATTTTTGCTGACTTAGAAAAGGTTCAAATGATTTTTTAAATTATAAAATATGCATAAGAATACAAAAACATAAGTGCACTGCTTAACAAACT
The DNA here is from genome assembly GCA_006410935.1 of Redunca redunca. NCBI lineage: Eukaryota > Metazoa > Chordata > Mammalia > Artiodactyla > Bovidae > Redunca > Redunca redunca. The sequence goes on along the minus strand of SJYQ01005738.1, from coordinate 57,533 downwards.
TGTGAAATGATCCCCCAACCCAGGTTAAGAACCAACATTACCAGCACCCTAGAACACTCATACCTGCATCCCTGACCCCAACCCCTGCTGTACCCAGTGGTCACCAGGACAGAGGCAGATGTGTAAGGACCCTTGGGAAACTGCAGGGCCTCTTCTTCCAATGCCCTGGGCATTTGGTTTTTTTGGTAAAGTTTGCAAAAGTAAACATTTTCCCACCTTTGGTTAAGACCTCTGTGTACTTTCATAGCTAATTTTGTATTCCTTGTTTCACATTTTTTCCCTTAGAGTCCCCGCAAATTGTATAAGCCTCAGTTCAGTTCAGTCGCTCAGTCGTGCCCAACTCTTTGCAAGCCCAGGAATCGCAGCACGCCAGGCCTCCCTGTCCATCACCAACTCCCAGAGTTCACTCAAACTCACGTCCATCGAGTCAGTGATGCCATCCAGCCATCTCATCCTCGTTCGTCCCCTTCTCCTCCTGCCCCAATCCCTCCCAGCATCAGAGTCTTTTCCAATGAGTTAGCTCTTCGCATGAGGTGGCCAAAGTACTGGAGTTTCAGCTTTAGCATCATTCCTTCCAAAGAAATCCCAGGGCTGATCTCGTTCAGAATGGACTGGTTGGAGTTCCTTGCAGTTCAAGGGACTCAAGAGTCTTCTCCAACACCACAGTCCAAATGCATCAATTCTTCGGCGCTCAGCTTTCTTTATAGTCCAACTCCCACATCCATACAAGACCACTGGAAAAACCATAGCCTTGACTAGATGGACCTTTGTTGGCAAAGTAATATAAGCTTCAGGACCCACAAAATCTGAATCTGCCCTTAGACCACTATCCTGACTATTAGGTATTGTTAGCTTCCAGACAGATTACACAGTGTAAAACTGTGACATTTCCCCATTTAGAATGTGCCGAATAGTTCGGTGAGCACTACCCCTTGGCTACTCCGAGAGTTACTTAGAGAAGAGAATTGACTGGCCTTTCACAGGAGCATGGTACGTGGTGTGGGTTGGTGTTTCACAGCTGTGCCCCCCTCAGAGCTGGGAATAGAGCTCACTTGGCTCTCTTCTGAGATATACTCAACACATCAGTGATGCACAGAGAGGACAAGGCCAGCCTATTACCTCCTGGACTAGTCTCTCTGAGACTATATGCAAAATATGCTACCTACTGAGGTAGCGCTGCTGACAGACACCTCGCTTGTTAGGCACACAGGATATGTATCACAAACGTGAATAGTTTGCTAACCTTTTGAAAAAATAAAGAGATATCATGTAAAAGGTCGGCTTTCTGACTTCCGGTAAGCAGTTCAAAGATGTGCCCACTTCTGGGCCCACATTCCCACCTGACCCGGCACCAACCCGGGAGAGCTGCAGAACAACTACTTTCTGAGGTCAGACCTCCTCCCTGAACTTCAGTTACTTCACTTACAGGTGTTGTCGGAGTTTTGGTCCCCTTATGCATTTGTATTGACAATCTAAGGTGGCTCAGTTGTAACAGAATCCACCTGCTAATGCAGAAGACGCTGGTTCGATTCCTGGATCAGGAAGATCCACTGGAGAATGAAATGGCAACCCACTCCAGTGTTCCTGCCTGGAGAATCCCATGGACAGAGGAGCCTGGTGGGCCACAGTCCATGGGGTCACAATGAGTCAGACACAACTGAGTAACTAAGCATGCATGCACAACCCATTACCTTGTATTCATACAAACTGCTTTCTTCAGTGATCTTTAAAAAATTAAATGTAAAAATAAGAAGGAACAAACTCCCCTCAAATACTCCACGATGACTTTCTTGCCAATATTTCCTGAACCCTTTACAATGATGCTAGCAAGTCACCACCTCAAATGGAGTTAAACTATCTAAATGTACACAGATGAAGAAAGTGAGAAACACACAAAAGTTCATCTCAAATGAAATAGTTTCCTGATCAGAAGCAGTAAAAAGCAGCTAAGCATAACTTTAGATCTGTGCTTACTGAATTTTAAGGTGTGTCAAACTCTTACCTGGAGACCTTGTTAAAACACATGGCTGGGTCCCCTTCCCAGAGTTTCTGATTCTGTAGGTGTAGGATGGGGCTGAGACTTTGTATTTCTAAGAGGTCCTCAACTGTTGTCCACTCTGCTGGCCTGGCATGCTGAGAACCACTGAGGCACGCTACTCAAAATGCGATCCCCTGGCTAGGTGCCTGGGAGTCTGTTAGGAATGGAGCATCTCGGGCCCTCTCTAGACCAGTGGGATCAGGATCTGCAGTGGCTTGTAGGAACATTACACAGATGCACTGGACTAACTTGTCACTCCCAAACCTTCCTGGGGCCTTTGTTAACTGTGCAGAATGCCAGTCCTTTCCTTTAGAAATTTATTCAGAAATCTATTCTTGTCAAGTGCTCCAAGTGATTCTTACCAGGAAAGTTGAGGGAAAATAGGCTAAAGGTGGTATTAACAAATCCAAGGAAAGAATATATTAAAAAAAAATAGGAATGAACAAATGAAAATTTTTTAAGTGGGAAATCCCAGGGGAGAAGATTGGTAGCTTGTCTTTAACCTTTTGGGGCTTTGGAGCCAACAGTATGCATTGCTTTTGTGGAGAGAGATGCATCAAATTGTCAGGTCCTTTACCATGCAACAAACTCCTTTCTTCTGGTTCTTGCTCAACAAGAAGCCTCAACATTAAAATTTGGCTTCCAAGTGTCTTTCACACCAGGAGAAACACAGCAGTCAAATCAATACACGTATTCTGATTTGTGACAGATACATTTCTCACCATGAATCAAAAAATAATTAAGGTATTGATGTATTTTTCTGCGGGTTCTCTTAGTGACTCTAAGAGATCAAACCACTTTTGTTTTAATAACAAAATCAAATTTCTGGGCACATGTGTATGCTATTCTGTTGGAGGAAGGGACAAATGTTTTTGCCCATAGGTAGGTGTTTGTGCTCAGTCGTATCTGATTCTTTGCAACCCCGTGGACTGTAGCCCACCAGGCTCCTCTCTCCATGGGATTTTTCAGGTGAGGATACTGGCATGGGTTGACGTTTTCCCCTCCAGAGAATCTTCCTGACCCAGGGATTGAGAATTACATTAGCAAATAATAAAATTATGCAAAATATACAAGAAATAAACATTTTAAAAAGTTAAGAGTTAAAGAAATTGTCTTAAATTTTAATTCTTTCAGTTTTATAAGTGAAATGCTGGCCTTGGTGAGTCCTATGTTTTCCCTTAATCTGTTTCACATTCTCTAGGAAGAGGGTGAAAACCTACCTTTCTGCTTAGAAGACCTAAACTGTTACTGAATCTACCTACATTTTTTCCCAAATATCAGATGTTTCCAAAGTCAAGGATTATAAATCTCTGAGAACTGTAGACCTCATTGCCTCCATCTACTGTCCAATCCCAGTTTTCAACTGGGAAATTAACAAATTCCTTGTCAATATTGAAACATGGTATTTCTATTAAGGCTTCAAGTAGATAATCTTATTCTAGAAATGAGGCCATTACAGGATTGGTTTGTTTGGAGGATATTTTAATGTTAACCCCACTCTGAATAGAACAGTTTTTATTTCCAAGGTTCCAATTCCACCTTAAGTCACACTAAGTTTTTAAAGGCATCTGGCCAGTTGCACGACTGGGATCCTCTGGGCAAGCAAACATGAGGGCCCTGGTACCATTAAGTTCTCTGGGTGGAGATCTGAAAGCATGAAAAGATACTCAGCCAAAGAGGAAAGGTTTTCAGAAAATAGGTAAGAGTGTAACTGAGCAAGACCTTATGGATACTTCAGGGGAAAGACCCCTCTCCCTTATGCTCTGCTTTAGCTCCTCTCTGGAGTACTGAGATAATAGTGTCTGAGGCACATTTCCTGAGTTATTTTACAGATATGAAAGTCAGTTCAGTTGCTCAGTCATGTCTGACTCTTTGTGACCCCATGGACTGCAGCACGCCAGGCCTCCCTGTCTATCACCAACTCCCAGAGTTTACTCAAACTCATGTCCATCGCATTAGTGATGCCATCCAACCATCTCATCCTCCGTCATCCCCTTCTCCTCCCCCTTCAATCTTTCCCAGCATCAGGGTCTTTTCTAACGAGTCAGTTCTTCACATCAGGTGGTCAAAGTATTGGAGTTTCAGCTTCAGTATCAGTCCTTCCAATGAATATTCAGGACTGATCTCCTTTACGATGGACTGGTTGGATTTCCTTGCAGTCCAAGGGACTCTCAAGAGTCTTCTCCAACACCATAGTTCAAAAGCATCAATTCTTTGGTACTCAGCTTTCTTTATAGTCCAACTCTCACATCCATACATGACTACTGGAAAAACCATACCTTTGACTAGACAGACCTTTGTTGGCAAAGTAATGTCTTTGCTTTTTCTATGCTGTCTAGGTTGGTCATAACTTTTCTTCCAAGGAGCAAGCATCTTTTAATTTCATGGCTGCAGTCACCATCTGCAGTGATTTTGAAGCCCCCAAAACAAAGTCTGTCACTGTTTCCATTTTCTCCCCATCTATTTGCCTTGAAGTGATGGGACCAGATGCCATGATCTTAGTTTTCTGAATGTTGAGTTTTAAGCCAACCTTTTCACTCTCCTCTTTCACTTTCATCAAGAGGCTCTTTAGTTCTTCACTTTCTGCCATAAGGGTGGTGTCATCTGCCTATCTGAGGTTATTGATATTTCTCCTGGCAGTTTTGATTCCAGCTTGTGCTTCATCCAGCCCAGCATTTCTCATGATGTACTCTGTATATAAGTTAAATAGGCAGGGTGACAATACACAGCCTTGATGTACTCCTTTCCCGATCTGGAACCAGTCTGTTGTTCCATATCCAGTTCTAACTGTTGATTCTTGACCTGCAAACAGATTTTTCCACAGTTTGTTGTGATCCACACAGCCAAAGGCTTTGTCGTAGTCAATAAAACAAAAGTAGATAAAACAAAATTAAATATTTATTTGAGAAGAGACTAATAATACTTACGATGGCTTATCTTGCACATAAGATTGAATGGAATGACCTCAGCAGAGGTCAGTTCTGCGAGAGGAGCAGGGAAGATTGAGGGCAACTGATGGAGACATCAAAAAAGGAAGCTCTGTGTGTGGCCAAATATGTAACAGGAACAAACTTAGGCAGGTGCCAGTCTGCATGAAAATTAACACGAATCCTGCTTTCAGTAATGGAGAAAACCATATGGCTTTTATGATATAGGAGGTAATGAAAAAGGAATAAAAACAACTGGGAAGACAGAGATATCCCAGGTTATCTTTGTTGTTGTTAGTGATTTTGAAAATTTTTTTCTGGTGGTGGGAGTGGTGTATGTGGAATGAGAGTTATTTCAAATGTAACCAAAGGGTTTAGGAAAATACTAACCAGCAGTGGTAAGAACAGAGAATGTTAGCCATTTTGGGAGGGAGGAAGTTACATACAGGCTGCGGTTGGAGGCTTCAGGGAGGGCCACACAGTGCAGGAGACTGAGTCCGAATTAGAGGGACCAAGGCATTCTGCTTCCTGGGATCCAGCAGGTGGGGAGACAAATGTCAGGCCGACAGGGTAATCATCGGTATCAGGGCTGGCAATGGCACCCCACTCCAGTACTCTTGCCTGAAAAATCCCATAGACAGAGGAGCCTGGTAGGCTGTAGTCCATGGGGTCGCTGAGGGTCAGACACAACTGGGCGACTTCACTTTCCCTTTCATGCATTTGGAGATGGAAATGGCAACCCACTCCACTGTTCTTGCCTGGAGAATCCCAGGGACGGGGAAGCCTGGTGGGCTGCCGTCTATGGGGTCACACAAATTCGGACACAACTGAAGCGACTTAGCAGCAGTAGCAGCAGCAGCAGGGCTATGATATCTGCTAATGGTCCAGGCTCTCGCAGAAGAAATAGGGTCTCCAGGGTTACCCACAGGGTGTGTGGGTGGATAGGCAAGACAGCTCCCACCCAGCCAGAGACTTTGAGAGTTGTGCGCAGGGCCTCCTGGGATGCCCTATACTGAGTACAGTCTAACTTATACTCTGAGACTCAGACTCTGAGTCGACTCAGACTCTGAATTAGTAGTTAGACTACTAACCCCAAGGCTGCAGCTCCCTGGGGCCAGCCCTCAGGGAGCAGGGTGTCATTAGCAGGAAGGGACTAATGACCCAAGACTCCCTGCTCTGGGCTTGGAGCAAAGCACTTGGGGACAGTCATCTCCTCCAATCTCACCATGCAGTTTAAATCACATTTTCCTCTTTCTGGGTATTTTGAAGCTTAGTGTGAATATCTAGGAGTGCTTTTTGAGATCCTCTGATGAAAGGTGAATCAGAAATGTGAAGTATTACTATCAACACTGTAAATATTTCAACAGCAACAGCGGAAGTGCTATGTGTAGGCAGAACATAGATGCACATTCCAACACCCAATATTCCTAAGGGAACCATTGGGGAGTCAAAAATGGTACTTGTGCAAGAGACGACAAGCCAGTGATAGTGGGGGAAAAAGATAGTTGAATTAAGTAAGAGCCCTCTCTGCAATGCTGCCCAGTGGAATGGTAATACCTACTCAAACAGGCTTCAGCCAGATACCAAGATTTCCCCTCCAAGTACCAGCCACAAACATGAGTGACAACTGATGCGGACGGTGGAACAGGTCCAGGCCCAGCCTTTGCGCAAGAGGCAAACTGCTTCTAGAAGCACTGTTGCCCCGTTAGCAGGCAGACAGGTTCTGGGACATGCCAGCCTGGCAGCTGACTGTTGTAGAGGGAGGGGCTGATGGAGGCTTCCCCTGACAGCACCAGTCTGCCTGAGGTCGACAGGTGCCTGGCTGACCCTGGACGGGGCTAGAGCTGAGGGAGTGGAGAGAGGGGCAGAGTGATGCATGACCAGGCAGGATTATTCCCCCACCACAGGTCCTGGGAATTTTGCTGGCAAGAATAATCAGCTGGGCTTAATTTAGTGTAGTTTCTTAATTGCTCTTATGCAGTAGCTGAAGTTAGAAATTACTAATAACTGCCAGGTGAGTATAAATGATGTTTCAAGCACAGTGCTATAGTCAGCCTCTATATTTTCTCATTTAATCTTCACAACAACTCTGGGAGGTAGTGCTACTACCCTCATTCACAGGCAGAGCTCAGAGAAGTTGAAGGACATGCCCAAGACACGACAGTAAGTGGTCAGGCTAGGACCTGAATGCAGGAACTGTAACTCCAAAGCTGTTTTGTCTACAACGCTATGTGTCTTCCTCAATGGTTAAAAAGCATCCATCAGGGCTCTGAAATTTTGTTTTCTTGGTTATTATAGTCCTAAAACACATTGCATCCAGAATGTTATCGTCAAAGATAAGGTAGCAAACAGCTTTCTTCCAACTAACGATATGGCCCAGNTATACCTGAAACTAACATACTGTAAATCAACCATACCTTAATTTAAAAAATTTATTATATATATATATATGAACCTAGTTGATTTTGCAAGTCTGTAAAGATAGTACCATACTGTGTATATCTCCTGGTACATGCTATTTCACTATTATGAATTCAAAATTCATCCATGTTGATGCTCTTGTTTACTTTGCTGTTACATAGTATTCCACTGTGTGCCATACCACGGTGATTTATTCCTTCTCCTGCCAACCAACTCGGATCCTTTCCAACACTTTGCTATTACGGGTAACATGGCTATCAACATTCTTGGTGCACAAGTGTGTTTGTGCATTTCTGCACTGGGATGTTAGGTCATAAGGTATACAAATGTTCACCCTTATGAAATAATGTCAAAGTTTTTTTTAAACAGACTCTAATAAACCAGACAAAATTTTCCAAAATCACTGCTTTCCCTGCTGAAAAATAATTCAGTGTAACTACAACTTGCATGCCAGTTAGCTTCTGGTCCCAACCTAAATTTCATACTTTATCTTATTGTCCCTACTCACCCATCCCAGCACCTCCCTCTCCACTTATGCAGATTTGCTCCCGAATATAGAACCCAACTAGCTCATTTTCAACAGTGAAGGCTCTGCTCCTTCCTTTCTAGTCTATAATTTCCATGCACTCCTGCTACTGCCCTTGGGTTCTCCTTCCTTAAAGAAACCTACCCTGAGCACACCTGCCCACTGAAGTCTCTTCCCCCAACTCCTAAAGACCTGTATTCTGCACATCATAAGCCATCAACCTTCACCCAGGCCCACGTCTTAGTGTATTGAGTTTCTTGCTGCCTTGTTGGAAAAATGGGTGTTCTAACTACTGTGTGATCAGATTTACTTGGGAACTCAGCATTTCCAAATTCAGTATCTAGTACCTTTCTCCCCACTCTCTTGACAATGGAACTACTTAATTTTGGATCTGATTGTTTTCCACATAACGTTTCACATGATTATGTCTTATTTTCCCAGTTAAGTCATCAGCATCTTAAAGTACAAAGACCATATTTTAAAATTCCATTGTAGTCTCTACAACATTTAATGCAGTCTCATGTGTGCAGCTAGAACTCAGTTCAACAAATATTTAACACTTCAGTACCTGAAAATGCAGAGGCTTGAAAGTGTGTTTCTAGAAAAATTATATGCCAGCATACAATTTAAATATTATATATATGTGTGCATAAAATACATATACACAAAAGCTTAAGTGTGTGTATATAAGTTTGTACAAGCTTAGCAAATACAATAAAGGCAAAGGCGGTCTGGATAGAAACTTTCCAATCACAAAACCAAGAAACAAATAACACCCAAGCCTTTAAATTGCCCAGGAAGCTACTCTTTGGCAAAAAAACTCTTAGGTTGAGTTTGGTGCTACGGCATTTGTCTCTGAAATATGTTAATGTTCGTTTTGGTCATGACTGTGACTGGGAGATACTCATGTAGTTCAGTGACCTTTTCTCTCAGTTCTCTTTTGATCAAGTTGCTGCCCACCTGCCTAAACACAATACATGATATAATATTTGAGGCAGAAACAAACCATACTGTCTCCCAATTTAAAAAGTATCCTTTAATTTTATTAGTATGAAATATTTTGAGAATTTATTGTATTTGTGACCCAAGTACATGATTTTTAAACATGAAAGGGTTTTAAGCAGAATCATACAATCATTTAGTAAAAGTGCTAGTCGTCAGATCCCGAGAAAAGCAGGAAGGCACTTTCTCTTTTTGGTGTGGATACTGTACTGAACATGTTGCTTAATTGGCTGTTTATTTGATGGCGTTTAATCTGCTTCCCTTTTGTCAGAGTCTTCCTCCTCAAACTCGACTAAAGGAGCGTGTCTGTTGGCCTGAGAACCTTCTTTGTAGAATACTTTCTTGACCGTGCCCTCCTTTGGCGCCTTTATGGTATGCTGTAGAGACACAAGGCGTGACGGACAACGGCTGTGATACTAGCGAGGGTTGAGCACACACCAAGTCAAGACACAGGAAGGGTGAAAAATGAAGTCAGCTGCTTTGATGTTTTGTCATGTATCAGTGCTTCCTGACCTTCCTCACATCACAGCACACAGAGAAAATAAAAACATGTTTATGGTGCACTTGGGGGTTGAGAGGAGTCATTACCTTGATACACCTGTAAACCATTCAAGGTCAATAATTGGGAAGCTCTGGATTAGCTAGTAATTCTCAGCCCAAGCTTCACAGTAGACTCTCAGCTGGGAAGCTTTTTAAAAACTACTGATCCTTGGGCTCCCCTATAGGAAACCCCAATTCAACTGGACTAGGGAAGGACTTTTTCTTCCCTGATATTCAAAATGGTCTTAACTTACAAAATAAGACAAAAGAAAAATTGGGACTGGTAGCTCCCAAAGTTTACTTGGCAAGTGAACCCATGATTTCACTTACTTCCATTTTCATGGCAATCATAACCATCAGAGAGTCTCCAGCTTTCACTCTGTCTCCAGCTTTCACAAATACCTAGAGATTCAGAGTGACAGGTTAATATTTATAAACAGAGTCCTTTGTGATGGTCTACATGTGGTCTGACAACTGGGCAAATTATACAGCTGATTTGTGGTGCACAGAATTGGTATACAAACATACAGAGGAGAAGTATGTGTCTATGTGCTTGTCTTGTCTGCCAAAGACAAACATACTGGCACAAATCAGAGACCCACAGGCAGTGCAGGCCCTGTCATCAGTGGGCTCACTCCTTAGTTCCCCACCTTCGCCACCCACCCCCATCTAGTTTTCCTTGAATCAGATGAATACACTCTACATATTTCAAGATCTTTTTGTTTTCCCATGAACAGACAGACAAGACATATCACCAACAGGGAAGGACTATAGGCTCATGTTGCTTTATTGTGCTTCGCACATAATGCCTTTTTTCCCCCTTTTTTTTAAGAGATTGAAGGTTTGTGGCAACTTCAACAAGCAAGTCTATGGGTGCCATTTTCCCAACAGCATTTGCTCACTTTGTGCCTCAGTGCCACCTTTTGGTAATTCTTGCAATATTTCGGTATTCCTCCACCAGTAAAAAGATTATAACTCACTGAGATCAGTGATGATGGTTAGCATTTCTCAGCAATAAAGATTTTTTAAAACTTTTATTTTATATTGGCATATGTTGATTTACAATGTTGTGTTAGTTTCAGGTGTATAGCAAAGTGATTCAATTACGCATATATCCAAGTATTTTTTAATTATGGTATGCACATTGTTTTTTTTCTAGACATGATGCTATTGCACACTTGACAGACTACAGTGTAATCATAACTTTTATATGCACCGGGAAACCAAGAAATTCATGTGACTTGCTGTACTGTACTTGGTGGTAGAGAACCTCACAAGTAGAGATACTGTAGTATCTCTATGGTATGCCTATACTACACTTAAATGTCTTCACAATAGGCAGAGTGCAGGGCCTTGCCTGGCTTTCTAGTTTTTAGATTGTTAAAAGAATTAAACTGGTTGGCAACCCAGAAAAAAATCTCTATTTTCCTTTTTTCAAGTATAAATTAAATCATATATACCATATGGTTTTACTATCTTCTTGGTTAACATGGTTTTAAGTACTTTTTAGAAACATTACACAGAATTAGGTTCTGAAGTCAATGTGTTCAGGCAAAATTGTGACAACTGAGAAACACGTCTCAAAGCCCCTCGATCACCCAATGTTGAGTGATAGTTTAGTAGCATTCGATGAAATCAACAATCTGGGTTTAGGCCAGTTATGTGGGGAAAAAGTGCATCTTTAATCATAAACCCTGTGTAGGGATGCCCATATTATGAGAGGCCTGTTGGGAACTGAGACTGAATGAGTGAAAGGCAAGTGCAAGTTTCCCAGTCCACTGCACCTCTGGGGCAAACATTTCCAGACAGGAGTGGTGGGTGAAATCATTCACACTATTTAAGTAGTTGTTTTCTTCTTCTGTTTGTTGGTACCAAGGATTTTTATGACTTAAGTGCAGTTGAAGGGACTCTATTGTATGCAAGTATATAAAAGGAGACTACTGGTCTACCACCACTGGAAGTCATTATCAGTATGGATCTCATATCTGAACATATACTGCATTCAACACCAAACACATTGCTCTTCACCAATACCTTTCAAATTTGGGATAATGCTTGGTGAATGTTCCATTTTGGTCAACTAAAGACAACCTGGGTTATTTGTACTTTGATGGAATTCTCACTTCAAAGAAAAGTCCTTATCATAAATTAGGTAAATTTATGATTCACTGGAGACTGTAATATAAAACTCGAATCTTTGATAGACCTTCTTGTTTTCTTGAAATGGATGCTTTCCAAAGAACAAGATTTAGAGAGGGGGAGAAGGATATATACAACAAACTTCAACAAAGACATTTATTCTACATACATTCGTCAATACCTTTTCAATAGTTCCAGTCATAGGAGCTACAGCACCCCCTTGGGTTTCTCCTGAGCTTGCTGAAGACAAGTATCGGGGAACCGGAATGCCAATCTGAATACTTCCAGCCTATAAATAGAAATGATATTTACAGGATATATATATATATAGGACGTATACTTATAACATAAATTAGAATTGAAATTAAGATCTTATCGCTGTAGTTTTATGAATAGGCCTGAGGTGATGATTATCTTCAAGGTATTTGTCAAATATTAGTCATATTTAATACCAGGGTTCTAACTAGCTTTGTGAAAGTCACTCAGTCATGTCCAACTCTTTGCGACCCTCCATGGTATTCTCCAGGCCAGAATACTGGAGTGGGTACCCTTTCCCTTCTCCAGGGGATCTTCCCAAGCCAGGGATCAAACCCAGATCTCCCACATTGCAGGCAGATTCTTTACCAGCTGAGCCACAAGGGAAGCCCAAGAATACTGGAGCAGGTAGCTTATCCCTTCTCCAGCAGATCTTCCTGAGCCAGGAATTGAACCAGGATCTCCTGCATTGCAGGTGGATTCTTTACCAACTGAGCTCTTGAGCAAATTACTAAACCCCTTTCAGTCTTGATTTCCACTATAAAGAAGTAATGGCATACATACCACAGACGGAATTATAAGAATTAAGTACATAAAAGTGAAGTGACGTTGCTCAGTCATGCCCGACTCTTTGGGACCCCGTGGACTGTAGCTTACAAGGCTCCTCTGTCCCTGGAATTTTCCAGGCAAGAGTACTAGAGTGGGTTGCCATTTCCTTCTCCAGGGGATCTTCCCGACCCAGGGACTCAACCCAGGTCTCCCACATTGCGGGCAGACGCTTTACCGTCTGAGCCACCAGGGTAGCCCTTAAGTACATAACTGTTGGTAAAAGACAGCCACTGTCTACAAGCCAGTTTTAGTAGCATCTCCACTCTCAGGTCCTTAGTCTAAGCCAGGAACTCTTCTTAAGAAATATATAAAATGTCCTTGATGGTCTCAGTAACGTTATGAGGTGGGTATTGTTACTTATTCCTGTTTGTAAATGGGAGAACTAAAACCTAGAGAGTTTAACTTGCTCAAGGTCAAGCAGATGCTGGTAGGGCCAGGATTTGAAAGCAAACAGCTTTACACTTCCAAACTCATCAGTTCAGTTCAGTTCAGTCATTCAGTAGTGTCCGTCTCTTTGCAACCCCATGGACTGCAGCACGCCAGGCCTCCCTGTCTATCACCAACTCCAGAAGTTTACTCAAACTGATGTCCATTGAGTTGGTGATGCCGTCCAACCATCTCATCCTCTGTCGTCCCCTTCTCCTCCTGCCCTCAATCTTTCCCAGCATCAGGGTCTTATTCAGATGAGACATCTCTTCGCAACAGGTGGCCAAGTATTGCAGCTTCAGCTTCAGCATCAGTATCAGTCCTTCCAATGAATATTTAGGACTGATTTCTTTTAGGATGGACTGGTTGGATCTCCTTGCAGCCCAAGGGACTCTCAAGAGTCTTCTCCAACACCACAGTCCAAAAGCATCAATTCTTCAATGCTCAGCTTTCTTTATAGTCCAACTCTCACATCCATACATGACTAATAGAAAAACCATACCTTTGACTAGACGGACCTTTGTTGGCAAAGTAATGTCTCTGCTTTTTATATACTGTCTAGGTTGGTCATAACTTTTCTTACAAGGAGTAAGCGTCTTTTAATTTCATGGCTGCAGTCACCATCTGCAGTGATTTTGGAGCCCCCAAAAATAAAGTCTGACACTGTCTCCCCATCTATTTGCCTTGAAGTGATGGGACCAGATGCCATGATCTTCGTTTTCTGAATGTTGAGCTTTAAGCCAACTTTTTCACTCTCCTCTTTCACTTTCATCAAGAGGCTCTTTAGTTCTTCTTCACTTTCTGCCATAAGGGTTGTATCTTCTGCCTATCTGAGGTTATTGATATTTCTCCTGGCAGTCTTGATTCCAGCTTGTGCTTCTTCCAGTCCAGTGTTTCTCATGATGTACTCTGCATATAAGTTAAAAAAACAGGGTGACAATATACAGCCTTGACGTACTCCTTTTCCTATTTGGAACCAGTCTGTTGTTCCATGTCCAGTTCTAACTGTTGCTTCCTGACCTATATACAAATTTCTCAGGAGGCAGGTCAGGCAATCTGGTATTCCCATCTCTTTAAGAATTTCCAGCTTGCTGTGATCCACACAGTCAAAGGCTTTGGTGTAGTCAATAAAGCAGAAGATGTTTTTCTGGAACTCTCTTGCTTTTTTGATGATTCAACCAAAGTTGGCAATTTGATCTCTGGTTCCTCTGCCTTTTCTAAATCCTGCTTGAACATCTGGAAGTTCACAGATCATGTACTGTTGAAGCCTGGCTTGGAGAGTTTTCAGCATCACTTTGCTAACGTGTGAGATGAGTGCAATTGTGTGATAGTTTGAGCATTCTTTGACATTACCTCTGTCTGGGACCGGAATGAAAAGTGACTTTTTCCAGTCCTGTGGCCACTGCTGAGTCTTCCAAATTTGCTGGCATATTGAGTGCAGCACTTTCACAGCATCATCTTTTAGGATTGAAATAGCTCAACTGGAATTCCATCACCGCCACTAGCTTTTTCATAGTGATGCTTCCTAAGGCCCACTTGACTTCGCATTCCAGGATGTCTGGCTCTAGGTGAGTGATCACACCATCATGATTATCTGGGTTGTGAAGGTCTTTTTTGTACAGTTCTTCTGTGTATTCTTGCCACCTCTTCTTAATATCTTCTGCATTTGTGAGGCCCATACCATTTCTGTCCTTTATTGTGCCCATCTTTGCATGAAATGTTCCCTTGGTATCTCTAATTTTCTTGAAGAGATCTCTAGCCTTTCCCATTCTATTGTTTTCCTCTGTTTCTTTGCATTAATCACTGAGGAAAGCTTTCTTATCTCTCCTTGCTATTCTTTGGAGCTCTGCATTCAAATGGGTATATCTTTCCTTTTCTCCTTTGCTTTTTGCTTCTCTTCTTTTCATAGCTATTTGTAAGGCCCCTTCAGACAACCATTTTGCCTTTTTGCATTTCTTTTTCTTGGGGATGTTCTTGATCACTGACTCCTGTACAATGTCACGAACCAGAACTCATGCTCTTCACCAATCCTCTCTACTGCCTCTGCCATTATACTGTTATAGCACATAGACTATGGAAAGCAATGTCTGCAAAATGAGATCATCCTTGACTCCAAATATACAGTTTAATTACTGGAATACTGAAGGCATCTCATCACAAGGGACTCTGGTCTGGAAGATGGTTCTCAACTGTGAGAAGGCTCTGAAGAGGTCACAGGAAATTTGATAATCCACTTCCTTTCTTTGCCCACGCAGAACACTAAGGTCTCCTAACAAGCTCCTAGTCATATCCACGCCAAGCCTACCTCAACCATCCTTCAATTGGCAAGAGACCACCACTAACCCACATGCACCTCCCCTGTAAGGAACATCTGGTCCATAGACTCCTCTCACAATGGTCACCTCCTCCCAAGTCTCCACGATTCCCAGTACCAGGAGGACAGTGGTTGGGGGAAGTGTTTAGGGTATTTGGGAATTAAAGGAAGAAAGGGATATGTGTCTGTCAGTGAGAATCTGGGAGAACAAATGGGGTGAATGGAGAAATAGAGAGGTAGAAATGTGACAAAGATTCAGGCTGAAAGGGGTATAGACAAAAAGTCACAGCAGGGAGAGAAGGAAACAGGACGTGCTGTTCGCCCTCATAGCCCTGACTGCACTGTGTGGCATGCAGGATCTCTGACTAGGGATTAAAACCATGCCCCCTGCAATGGAAGCACAGAGTCTTAACCACTGGGCTGCCAGGGAAGTTCTAGAACAGGATCTTTCTAATTTCCCAGTGGAATACTTCTGGTCAAGCAATTTTCTCCCAAACTCCAACAGTGTATAAAACACTATAAAGACATTACCATGGAAAATAGGTAAATAGTATTTTCCAGGATAATTAGCTTAGTTTTACTAGCAACTCCATTAACAGAAGATTTCAGATAAGTGCAGTCTTCCTCACTGCAAAGATCACCAAGGACATGGAAAGTTTTATCTTCAATCTGAAAAAACAGAAAATTAAGATCCTTAAAGTAAATGAACAACCTTACAGAATTAAAGTCAAAATCAATTCTTTACTGTTAATAGTTTCAAAAGGAAACAGGTAAAAACATTTTTTAAAATCATATAGGAAATTTCCTAAGATTCATAAACAAAATAGTCTAGAAACAGCAGTAAGATAATTTAAAAAAATAGTTATGTAATATATCTACAGTAGCACCATAATGCTACAGATAAAGGTTCCTTTAAGAATAGTAATAAGAAAGTAAAATAGAAATACAAACCAAAGTAAGAAAAATTATTAAAATTCAGTTGAATACAATATATGTTAATACTCATCTCTGAGTATCCAAAGTCAAATTGAGTTTTACTGTGCAAAAGTTAGTGATGAATAATGCCAGAATCTCATAATTATATTGATTTCTTTTATCTCACCAACATGGAGATTGAATTTATGGGTTTTCAGTTATGATTTAAGAAGATAAGTTAGCTGGAGATTGAGCACAGTTTTCTTACTCTGAGAGACAGAGTACCAAAGAACAGATTTCACACTTAATCTTTTCAAAGTAGCTGACAAAAGGACATGAAATCATGCTGTTCTAAAGGATGTTTTCTCATTTATATACACAAGAAAAAATTTCCCCTATACACATAAAATTCATTTAAATCTTTATTTTTCAATTCCTTTGTTAGAGTCAGAGTCCTGTGGCTATTCTTCTCAAATATATTATATATATTTATATATATATAATAAAAGTGAAATAGGTCACACTGCAGTATTTATACATGGTTCTCATCTATCCTAAGTTAAATATGACATTTCACTCTGCTTTGTAACCTACTAAGACAGCCATTTGAATGTCTGTGGAATTCTCAGGATATAAAGGTTAGATTGGGAACAGTTTTGTTCAAAGACGTATAGAAGTGCATTCTAAATTTGTGAAGGTAGTTCCATGAGCAGATCAGAACAAATCTGCAATTTACTTTACCATTTACCAAGGGATAAGAAGGGGTCCCTAAACCAGAGGTACCAATATTAATTGCAACTCATATACTTAAGTTGATTTCCCATCATTTGTCTGAATCACAGAGAGGAAATCAATGTCTCAAAGTGTTGGGGAATCTAAGGAGCATTTTGCTGGATTTGAAATCTCTTAGCTCATAGGAAAAATGATTTATTCTATTCTCTGAATTTTATACTTACTATAGGAATTTGGTTGAGTTCTCACATTGTTTCTTAATCCTTTGGCATTTTATTTTGCCAATGTAATGGATTTTTAAAAATTGAGGTCTATCACAAAAATTTTGACTAAAAAGCCTCAAAGTATGACCTGTGGATCCCTTGGAGCCCTCCAAGCCCCTTAAGGAGTTCCACACAGTCAAACAATTTCTTAATAATATTGTCTTTTTTCTACTCTCATTCTCTTACAAGTACATAGTGGAATTTTCTAGAGATTGTAGGACACATGATAATGATATTACTCTGATGGCTAATGGAATGTGTGCTTGGTGATAATCTTTTCTCAGTTTATCCTGCAACTCAACAACAAAAACCCAGCCAGATTTATTTAGAAAGGCAAATAACTTGAATAGCTATTTCTCTAAAGAAGATAAGCAAATAGGCAATTAGCACATGAAAAGATGCTTAACATCTTTGGTCATTATGGAAATACAAATCAAAACCATAGTAAGATACTACTTCCATACCTTAGGGCTTTTTTGTTTCTTATAAAAACAACAACAACAACAACAACAAAACAAAGTAGCTAGAATATAAGTGTTGGCAAGGAAGGATGTGGATAAATTGGATTTTTTGTGCACTGCTGATGGGAATGTAGAATGGTATGGACACTATGGAAGAGTATGGTAGTTCCCACCAAAATTAAAAAGAGAATTACCATATGATACAGGAATTCTACTTCTTTGGGTACATGCCTAAAATAATTGAAAATGAAAATAGAGTCTCAAAGAGATACTTGTATACAGATGTTCACAGAAGCATTATTTATAATAGGCAAAAGCTGGAGGCAACCCAAGTGTCCACTACGCATCTATGTATTTAGATTGGATAAATAAAGTGTAGTACATACATACAATAGAATATTATTCAGCCTTACAAAGGAAGGGAATTTGGATGGATACTACAACAATGGAAGGGCCTCAAAGACATTATGCTAAGTGAAATTAGCTAGTTACAAAAGGAGTAAACGCTGCATGATTCCACTTATATGAGGTACCTAGAGCAGTTCAGTTTGCAGAGACAAAGTAGAATGGTGATTGCCAGGGCCCAGGACGGGTGGAGGGAGAAGGGGGAGTGGACTCTTTTACTGTTTAATTGGGACAGAATTTCAGTTCTGCGGGAGGCGAACAGTTCTGCAGATGGATGGTGGTGATGGTTGCACAACAATGTGAGTGTATTTAATGCCATTAAATTGTATGCTTAAAAATGGTTAAAATGACAAATTATATATTATGTACATTTAAAAAACATACATTAAAACAATAACAATTTTTTTTCTCAGTGTAATTTTCTAAATGGTAAATATTAATAGATGTAACTAATACAAACAAAAACTCTTTGGGGACTCTCAATAACTTTTAAGAGTGTACAGAGGTCTTGAGACCAAACATTTGAGAACTGCTGCTTTAGATATAAATACATTCACATAATTTAGGGGCTTTTTAGGTGTCTTATTCAAATATTATTATCATTTTTTTAACCAAGTTTTTATTCTTAAGGAAATTACAGTCAAACTGAGTAAATAATCAGAAACTGTATAGGGGGTAATTTTTCCAAATTGGTCAAAAATAAAAGCTCATGACATTCTCCTAACTACAGTCATGATAATCAATGGCTTCAAAGAAAGTAAAGAGTGAAAATGTGCTATACTCAGTATGAGAGAAATCAGATTCAGCTCTGAGCTGTAGAACAAAACCAAGGAGGCTTACCTGCATGCTATATGATCCATCACGGTTATATGTTACAGCTATGGCTACATCTTTATGGAAAAAGTGGTGAAATTGAAGAAAAGTTAGAAGACATACATTTATTCAGTAACTGAGGTTCTGAAAAACCTCACTTTCAACCTAAGGGATATCGACATCTTTTAACTCCCTGACAATAAAGTTTAAAAAAATTTTAAAAATCAGGTTTCAATAAAGGTGAATTTCAGACTTTTCTTGTTTAAAACTGAAGTTTTAACTCTTTTACAGTTATTTCGGATATTTTCCCCTCAACAAGAAAGGCTGTAGTGTCATAGTAGAAAACGTAATTAATTGGGAAAGAGAAGTTCTGGCTTAAGGCCCAAATCTGCCATCCGTGGTATGATCATCTCTGTGACCCTAAGACATTTAAAATCCTGCTTTTCTTAAAAGCTGTATATGACAAAACCACAGCAAACATTATTCTCAATGGTGAAAAATTGAAAGCATTTCCCCTAAAGTCAGGAACAAGGCAAAGGTGCCCACTCTCACCATTACTATTCAACATAGTTTCGGAAGTTTTGGCCACAGCAATCAGAGCAGAAAAAGAAATAAAAGGAATCCAGACTGGAAAAGAAGAAGTAAAACTCTCACTGTTTGCAGATGACATGGTCCTCTACACAGAAAACCCTGAAGACTCTACCAGAAAATTACTAGAGCTAATCAATGAATATAGTAAAGGACATAAAATTAACACACAGAAATCCCTTGCATTCCTATACACTAACACTGAGAAAACAGAAAGAGAAATTAAGGAAACAATTCCAATCACCATTGCAATGAAAAGAATAAAATACTTAGGAATATATCTACCTAAAGAAACAAAAGACCTATATATAGAAAACTATAAAACACTGATGAAAGAAATCAAAGAGGACACAAATAGATGGAGAAATATACCATGTTCATGGATTGGAAAATGAGTATACTACCTAAAGCAATCTATAGATTCAATGCAATTCCTATCAAGCTACCAATGGTATTTTTCACAGAACTAGAATAAATAATTTCACAATTTGTATGGAAATACAAAAAACCTCGAATAGCCAAAGCAATCTTGAGAAAGAAGAATGGAACTAGAGGAATCAACCTGCCTGACTTCAGGCTCTACTACAAAGCTACGGTCATCAAGACAGTATGGTACTGGTACAAAGACAGAAACATAGATCAATGGAACAAAATAGAAAGCCCAGAGATAAATCCACGCACCTATGGACAACTTATCTTTGACAAAGGAGGCAAGAACATACAAGGGATTAAAGACAATCTCTTTAACAAGTGGTGCTGGGAAAACTGGTCAACCACTTGTAAAAGAATGAAACTAGAACACTTTCTAACACCATACACAAAAATAAATTCAAAATGGATTAAAGATCTAAAGACCAGAAACTATAAAACTCCTAGAGGAAAAAATAGGCAAAACCCTCTCCGACATAAATCACAGCAGGATCCTCTATGACCTACCTCCCAGAATATTGGAAATAAAAGCAAAAATAAACAAATGGAACCTAATTAAACTTAAAAGCTTTTGCACAATGAAGGAAACTATATGCAAGGTGAAAAGACAGCCTTCAGAATAGGAGAAAATAATAACAAACAAAGCAACTGACAAAGAATTAATCTCAAAAATATACAAGTAACTCCTGCAGCTCAATTCCAGAAAAATAAATGACCCAATCAAAAAATGGGCCAAAGAACTAAACAGACATTTCTCCAAAGAAGACATACAGATGGCTAACAAACACATGAAAAGATGCTCAACATCACTCATTATCAGAGAAATGCAAATCAAAACCACAATGAGGTACCATCTCATGCCAGTCAGAACGGCTGCAATCCAAAAATCTACAAACAATAAATGCTGGAGAGGGTATGGGAACCCTCTCACATTGTTGGTGGGAATGCAAACTAGTACAGCTACTATGGAGAACAGTGTGGAGATTTCTTAAAAAACTGGAAATAGAAGCTCACTGCTGGGCATACACACTGAGGAAACCAGAATTGAAAGAGACACATGTACCCCAATATTCATCACAGCACTGTTTATAATAGCCAAGACATGGAAGCAACCTACATGTCTATCAGCAGACGAATGGATAAAAAGCTGTGGTACATATACACAATGGAATACTACTCAGTCATTAAAAAGAATACATTTGAATCAGTTCTAATGAGGTGGATGGAACTGGAGCCTATTACACAGAGTGAAGTAAGCCAGAAAGAAAAACATCAATACAGTATACTAACACATATATATGGAATTTAGAAAGATGGTAATGATAACTCTATATGCAAGACAGCAAAAGAGACACAGATGTATAGAACAGTCTTTTGGACTCTGTAGGAGAAGGCAAGGGTGGGATGATCTGAAAGAACAGCACTGGAACATGTATATTATTATATGTGAAACAGATCGCCAGTCCAGATTCAGTGCATGAGACAGGGTGCCCAGGGCTGGTGCACTGGGATGACCCAGAGGGATGGGATGGGGAGGGCAGTGGGAGGGGGGTTCAGGATAGGGAACACATGTACACCCATGGCTGATTCATGTCAATGTATGGCAAAAATCACTATAATACTATAAAGTAATTAGCCTCCAATTAAAATAAATAAATTTAAAAAAATAAAAAATAAAATAAAATCCTGCCTTTCTGATCCATTCTGACCCATTAACTGGGTATAAGAATGTAAATGATTAAATGAATGTAAAGCACTTTATAAACTGTATCAGACTATACAAATATAATGCAAAATATATCATTATGTGACTAGAGAATAGGTTAAAGACTACCCTAGGAGATGGAAATTTTGTGGGGTAGAGCATGCAGACCAAAGTCATTTCACCTACACCTGACACATTAACCAGCATTGTGAGGCTCCCAGCTCAAATCTGTTTCCAGTCTGACCTTCCTACTCCAGAACTCTGGTTAGTCATTCCCAGCAGGATCCTCCACTGGCATCTTAAAATAAACCTAATGGGGCCAACAAATCATCACCCCTTCCACCTGCTTTCCCTCCTGACCTGTGAACTCCACGACTGACACTGTTTTTCTCACCATCCAGGTTTATAACTTGTCATTCTTGCCTTATCCTCTTCCTCTGCTTTTCACCTCCAATAGTCACCGCAGAGCTGCCAAGTTCTTCTCCCTGAAGACCTGTGCTCTATATTTCTTCCTGTCCATTCCCATCGCTCTACTCTGATTCAGGCCCATGGCTTCTGGCCTGGCTGACTTAAGTGGTAGAAACAGCACAGGGATCAAGGCCAGAAAGACTGGGTGTGAGTCTCGGTTCTGCTACTTAATAGCCTTGAGTAACTTCACCTCCCCTGTCTCAGTTTCATCAGCAATAAGTGGGTCTAACAGTGACTCCCCCTCATTAATGCTGCCTTGTGAGTGGTGGGGTGGGCACTCCTCCTCCCCTGGAGAAGTTTTGGTTATTTTCTTTTTTAGAAGTCATACACACTCAGAAGAAAAATGGCAGAGCCATGAAAGTACAAAGAAGAGGCGGGAAAGAAGTGCCTCAAATCCCAGCATCCAATGGTAATCTCACTAATGTTTTGTATATTTCATTTCATTTTTCTATGTATGCTTTATGACCTATTTTTAAAATATTTACCAAATATAGAACGAGTGTGAAAAGAACAATAAATATCATTAATTCTACCACCCAGAGCCAGTCAATTCTATTATTTTGGCATGCTTCCTTCTAATGTTAGGGGGGTCTTAAAAAATGTAATTGATCATGGCCAGGGATCTTAAAAAATGTAATTGATCATGGCCAGGCTGAATTCTTTTTTTCCAGTAAATGTGATCTATTTCTATGAAGCACATTTCTTTTTTAATAAAACATTACTTACTGTTTTTACCATCCCTAAGAGTCATGTTTCTAGAGTAACAGATATTCAGTCTTCTTCCACTGCTGGATGCAAAAGGAGAGTATTGATCTAGAAAAAATTTAAAATTCAACAACAAATTTATGAACATCAAGCCTACTAAAAAAAGAAAACATAAAACAGAGGTCCTATACTGACAGCTCAAATATGTTTTCTTTATTCTAGGCAATGCTTTAAATTTAGACACTTTTATTCACATCTTAGGAAATTTTACATGAAAAAAATCCCAGTTTTTCTTGAAAAATCAGAATATTTACAACCTCAACTTTCCACCTCTGGCAGCATAAACTGCACGGTGGTCACAATTTTGACAGGGCAAATGCATTCCAGGTCACCCGAATCCTCACTACCCATTACTTTTCTTTCACCTGGCCTCTTCCGCTCTTCTCTGTTACTGGTCTTCCCCTAGAGACTTGTGTGTTCACCCTCTGTTAAATAATCTCCAGGAGCTACAGAGTAGCTAAATTGAAGCAATGTATTCTGAAACTCCTCTCTGGGCTGCTTATAAATTTTAATTTAAAAAGGAAAGTGAGAGTAAGAGGACACTCCATTCTAAAAAAGCTAAGTCCAGGCTTAGGAATACCAGATGGGGTATAGGTAGATGAATTTATTTAATGTAAAAGGACAAAATGAGGACAGAGCACAAATCTCCAAATATAGCTATATATTTTAAGCTTTCAATATAACTTAAAATCTTACTTATTAATTCATTTATGGCTGTGCTGGACCTTTCCTGCTGTGTGGGCTTTTCTCGTCTAGTTGTGGTGGGGGGGTTCTCACCACAGCGGCTTCTCTTGTTGTGGAGCACAGGGCTCTAGGCTGCCGGGGCTTCAGTAGTTGCAACACATGGGCTCAGTAGCTGTGGCTCCCAGACTCTAGCACACAGGCTCAATAGCTGTGGTGCATAGGCTTAGCTGTTTCACAGCATGTGGGATCTTCTTGGACCAAGGATTGAACCTGGGTCACCTGAATTGGCAGGCAGGTTCTTTACCACTCTGCTACCAGGGAAACCCTCAATATCACTTTCTTGAATGAATCTAGAAATTAAAGATCCAAATAATAGGATCCTATAATATAATAATCCTAATAATAATGAAAGGATAAATGGATTCAGGGTTTTTCTTTTCCTGTTTGCTTCAAAGATCAGAGGAGCCTGAGGAAATATTATGGAGCAAATGAGGGAGAGCTCAGATTTTGCTCAACCAAGTGGGAAGAACTTCTTAATGGAGAATTGACTGAAACTGTACTTGACTAATGAATTTTCATCATGAATTCCCAGCTTCCTGAGGTGTTAGGAAGATGCTGGGCAACAACTCAGTGGGAATCCTGACACAGGGATGCACACATGTGGCAGCCAGGATGACTGTCATCGTCCCAGACTCTCTGATATGATGAAATACCTAGGTATCTAGCTAGTCAGAAATTTGATCTCAGAACAGAAAAAGAGAGGAAGGAGACTTCCCTGGTAGTTTAGTGGTTCAGAATCTGCCTTGCGATGCAAGATACTCAAGTTCGATCCCTAGTCAGGGAACGAAGATCCCACACGTCGCAGAGCAACCAGGCCCAACTGTGGCAACTACTGAGCCCACACGCTCTGGAGCCTGTGTGTCACAACTAGAGAGTCTGTGCACCACAACGGAAGATCCCATGTGCCACAACTTAAACCTGACTCAGCCAAATAAATAAACATTTTTTAAAAAGACAGAGCAGAAGAACTAACTCAACAATAAATTACAGGTAACTTAAGGGAATCTGAGCATCTCCAGTGCTCTGTCTTGTCTCCAGGACCAAGAAAGTTGCTGCAGGTATGGAGGATACAACAAAGCAGGGAGTGGTGAATAAAAGAAGTTGGAAGGAAATGAAAAGTGAATTAGAAAAAACAAAACAAAAAGAAGTTGTAAGGGATATCAGCATGAGATGTGGGCGGAGTTGTGTTTTCTTGAAAATAAGTCCATGTCTACGTTGTTTAGGTGATGGGTTAAGTTACACTGAATGGGTGAAAGCACGCTGTTGGGTGCATCCTATTATGTAAAGAGCTCTACTTGATACTAAAAAACACTTTAGCAGAGGATGGTGTCAGTCACTGAAGGAAGAAAAGGGAGGCAGGAGTGGCAACAAAAGAAAGAAAACTGTGAGTTTCTGGTTGCCTAGTGGTTAGGGTTCTGGACTTTCACTGCTGTGGCCTAGGTTCAATCCCTCGCTGGAGAATTGAGATCCCATTAGTCATGCAGCATGGCAAAAAAAAAAAAGAAAAAGAAAAAAAAGCATGTTCAATGATTATTCATAAAATTTTGCAAAGCAGAAGAAATAGAAAAATATTCCATACCTTGTGTCTGAATTTTGAAGACATCAGACACAGCTTTCTCCTTGAGGATGAGGCCCAGAGCTGCCTGGCATAAAAACTCCCTGGCTGTGGTCTTCTGGTCAGGCAACAGTTCTTTGTGGTGTTGAGGGATGAAATCAGTGTGCACGTTCCCAGCTTCAAATTCTGGGTGGCCAGACAGGCTAAGGAGGAAGTCAATGTTGGTGTGCAGTCCAACAATCTAGGGATGAAAAAATGTCCATGTCCCCAGTGAGTGGGGAAAGCAACACACTCGGTAAACACTTCTATGGCATCAGCTCTTTCTACTAAGTATTCTTGACCATGACTAACTCTCAGGAAAAACAAAACAAATTCATTTCACCATCATTATGTATTTGCACTTCACATTACATTAATTCACTATGATAAACAGGATGTAGGAAAGGTAGTATGGAGATGTTTAATTGACTTAGGTTAGGAAAGCAAGTAAACATTAAGAAACTAAAATGAGATTTATGTGCAAGATACTGAAGACTTGCTTCTCAGAACACTCCCATGAACAAGGAAGACTGCAGACAGAATAGGATTGCTACACAGGGGAGGGGTAGGATTATACAACCTGAAAAGAGCTTCCTCTGAACAGTAAAATTCAACTTGTACACACTGATATAAAAATAAGAAAAGGTATAGAATTAACCCAAATCCACCCAATAAAATGGGATCTAGGACAAAACCAGCTGTCTGAGCTCTTAGGTTCATTCATTCATTTTCTCATTCATCCATTTATTTAATAGCCATTTACTGAGAGCATTTTAGGTCCCAGGCTCTGACCCCAGTACTGGGGACACGGCGAGGAACAAAACAAAGTCCTTGCCATCACAAAGCTTACATCAAGGGACAAATAACAATATCTATAAATAAATATTTACTATAATGTCAGATAATATGAAAAAAAAAATAAGGCTGGCTAAAGGAACAGAGAGCAGCAAAGGGTCCTGTGGGGAGGGAATCACATGGGGCAAGAAAATTCTGGAGGGAGAAAGGGAACATGTGGCTCCATGCTGGGTGTGTCAAAGGAGTCACAAGGAGGCCAGTGTGGGTGGAGCCACAGAAACTGGAGGTTTGATCAAATTCACAAAATATAGTAACTTGAACATCATGGGTTAATAAGAAATCCTTCTATGATACTAAATCAGCATGGTATGGGACTTACTGCACAAACTCTTTCAAATGGATAAAACTGAACATAATTATTTTCCTTGGCAGAAAATAACATCAGAGGATTGGCCACACTTGTGTTGCTGGCCTTATCTACAGGTTGAATAGAAATTTCACATCAAATCCCACTAAGGTTAACGCTGATGCTAATAGTTTTAGTCCTGCAATCTTTCCTTTCTAGCTGAAATCAGGAAGTCTTCAAACTCTATTCTGACCCATGGGAAATTCTCCCATGTGAAATAATTTTGTTGTGACATATGGGAAATTGGTAGAAATAAGTTGACAAGGACAAAGGTCGACCAGTAGTAACGGACACACTTGGTTATAGAGATCCAGAGATCATCACAGTCACTAACACGGCTCCAGCTCACTCACGTTGTACTGTCGAAGGCTGTACTTAAGTTTCTTCAAGGCTGCCTGGCGATCAGTGGCCCACACAACCAGCTTTGCAATCATGGGGTCATAATGCATTGAAACTTCATCTCCTGAAGTTGGAAAACCACAGAAACTAAAGTTAAAAGAGAGAAAATATGACAAGCAAGACATTCTCCTGGGGCTTTCTGTACGTTTCACACTTAATTCTCATGACATAGCATTACCACCACTTTATTCATGAGGAACTGAGGCTCAAAGGGATTTAAAAACAGAAGTTGAAGGAGGGTATGGTTATCAAGAGCACCATGCCCCAAAAGAGTCATCCAATGACACACAGGCTGGTTTGCCCCATCCTAACTTCCTCTGAATCTTCTTTTCCCTTCTTATTTTGGAAGTCAGTGAAAACCCTCATATCACAATCACTTCTGTCCTTGGCATTTCCTTGCCTCCACCCCCTCAGTTTCTTCATCAGAAAAATAAAGAAAATAATCCCTCTATTCTATATGGTTGCTGGGAGGATTGACAATCAAGTGCCAAACTGCCATACCTGGCAGAGCTGATAAATCAACAGCAGCTATCATTACTGTGTCAGAGTCTCAGAGAACAAGAAACTGAACTATGCACATCTCACTGGTTAGAAATGGTTCAAGTCACAAGGCTGAGGTATATTACAAAGAATACTGTTCAAAGATGTTTTTGTGATTTTGGCAGATCACTTGACCCCTCTGAACCCCAGAGTCTTCATCTATACAATCAAGAGGTTAGATTACACTCCCTTATCCACCCATCCATCCATCCACCAACACATACCGAACACCTTCCAGGCCTCAGCTTGAGCAAAGTCCTGCAAATATAACATAGAAGACCAAGTCCCTCTTGTACGACTCCTAGTCTAATGGAGAAACTAGACAAGGAGCAAAAGATCATCATGAGATGATATAAAGGGGGAACCCCAAGGAATACACAAGGGGACACAAAAGAGGGTTGGGGAAAGCTTCCTGAACTAGATTATCCTTCCCAGGGCCAGGATAAATCGGGGAGTCTGTATGAGAATTTTATCTGTTATCCTTTGAGCACTTTTATTAAACTATACTGCAAGCTTTGCTTGCCTTAGATTCCTTTTCTTTACTATTACAAGTGCCCTCTTCTCTCTATGAAGTTTCACTGATATGCTAAAAACTTTACTGACTACAAAACTTGCTGTAGGTTATCCAGAGCTCTCAAAATGCTGCCAGTTTATTGTTGTAGTTATTGTTCAGTCACTAAGTCATATCTGACTCTGCAACCCCATGGACTGCAGCATGCCAGGCTTCCCTGTCCTTCACTATCTCCTGGAGTTTGCTCAGACTCATGTCCATTGAGTTGGTGATGCCATCCAACAATCTTGTCCTCCGACACCCCTTTCTCCTCGTGCCCTCAATCTTTCCCAGTATCATGGTCTTTTCCAATGAGTCGGCTCCTCACATTAGGTACCCAAAGTATTGCAGCTTCAGCATCAGTCCTTCCAGTGAATATTAAGTGTTGATTTCCTTTAGGATTGATTGGTTTCATCTCCTTGCAGTCCAAAGGACTCTCAAGGGTCTTCTCCACCACAATTTGAAAGCATCAATTCTTCGGCACTCAGCTTTCTTTATGGTCCAACTCTGACATCCATACATGAATACTGGAAAAACCACAGCTTTGACTAATATGGACTTTTGTCAGAAAAGTGATGTCTCTGCTTTTTAATATGCTATCTAGATTTGTCATAGCTTTTCTTCCAAAGAGGAAGTGTCTTTTAATTTCAGGGCTACAGTCACCATCTGCAGTGATTTTGGAGTCCCCCAAAACAAAACCTGTCACTGTTTCCATTTTCCCCCCCATCTGTTTGCCATAAAGTGATGGGACCAGATGCCATGATCTTTGTTTTTTGAATGTTGAGTTTTAAGCCATTTTTTTCATTCTCTGCTTTCACCCTCATCATATCACCTACAATTTATTGTTAAGAAGTCCTAATTCCTCGTTTTGGCTTTCTAGACCCTATATGATTTGCTCTTATTCTATATCTCCAGCCACATCTCCAATTACTCACCACCCTGAATCCTTTTCTCCAGCCACATATTCTCTCAGTTCTTCAAACACACCTTTTGTTAAATCCTCTTTTCTTCACTTTTCTGTATGCTTTTAAATCTGGCTATTCAAATTCACTCCAGACTTCCTCTTAAAAACATGTCCCGATTACACCAGCCTAACATAACCTGCTATTCCTGAGAATGTCTATATTTTATCACTCACCATCTGTATAACTTCTCTGGCAACTAAAGTTAAGGTGGCAATAGATGGTGGTGGCTCAGATCATAGACCTGGAGCCAGAATGCCCGAGTCTACATCTCGGCTCCAATGGTGACCTTGGAGAAGTCACTTCTCTGAGCCCTGGTTTCCCCATCTGGAAAATGGATGTGATTATAGGGTAGTAAAGGAGCCCATGTAGAAAAAACACCTAGAACAATACCTGTACAGGGTAAGCGCTAAATAACCATTATGACCATGGTTATTAATCATTATGTGAACTGTACTAGCTCTTGCATTGTTATTTTTTAACTTTTTAAAACTACTGTTTAGCTTGCACTAAGTTTATTAATTTTTCAGTTTGACTTTTAGTAACTTGAAGGCATAGCAGATATCAGTCACCTTAAATTATATTTGGAACTAGGCAAAATAAAAATATAAAATAATACCAGAAAATATTTGTTGCTGAGGTTTGACTAAGTGCTGCTGCATTTCAAAAAAGACTGCGGTACTGCTTAAAAGTACTAGTTCTTCTTTTAAAAAAATATATATATATATGTTTAGCCATCTGTTTTAATTTTTTTATTTTATTCTTCATAATCAGCTGCAACGGGTCTTAGTTGCAGTATGCAGGATCTAGTTCCCCAACCAGGAATCGAACCCCAGCCCCCAGCATTGGGAGCTTAAAGTCTTTAGCCACTGGACCACCAGGAAAGCCCCAATACTAGTTATTCTTTAAAAGTGACTATTCCAAAAGGAAAAGATTACTGAGAAATCAAAGAAATCCTTTATTTTGAAAACATACTAGATACATCCACAAGACACAGGAAAAGACCCTATCCCAAACCAAAAATGTACCAAAAAATTTTAACCACTGAGACTTTGTCCTTTAACTTCACTTTACCTTGCCGTACTCCAGTTTCAATCCTAGTGGTGAGGTCTGCTCGAGGGGTGGAGAGATGCACTAGTGGTCCGGCCCCTGGCATGAAGTTATTGTTAGGATCTTCTGCATATATTCTAGCTTCAAAGGCATGGCCCCGCAGAGTTATTTCTTCCTGGCTCAAAGGAATCTTCTCTCCTGCTGCAATCTGGTAAGAGAAGAGTATGTGCTTATTATGAAAATCCACCTGATGGCGCCTATGAGACTGCATAAATGGTCTTGCCTTTTTCTACATAAAACGTACATTTGGACTTTATAATGAAGCCAATTAAAAACTCTTATTTTGTCCACCCACTTGGGTATTAGGCAAAAGCAAAAGTAGATTAAAAAACAGATGCAGCCTGGAAATATTGCACAACAGGTCTACAATTTTAAAATAGAGAAAACAGGCAAACTGATGACTAAGTTATAAATATCAGTATCAGTGCTTTATCAATATAATAGAAACTAAAATTTCTTACTGGCAAGATAGTCTCAGTTTTCACTTAAAATATTAGCACTCAGTTACCATGTCAATCTTTTCTTATAGTAAATTGTTAGTTGGTGTTTAGGACTATATTCATAGCTATGGCTAAAGTATGGCATTCGTCATCTTTGTTATCTTCACCACCAAGTGATCAAGCAAAACAGGCAGGGGAACACAATGTTCTTAAATTTTGTTATTTTATATATATTGCAGGACACCAGATTATAAACAGGATAATCAGCATTGTTAATCATTACTCTAATTATTTTGGCTCTTATATACCAATACAACAAATCTCTCTCTTCAACTAGAATAATTTGGAAAAGGTTATTGGAGGGCACACTGTCACTCTTTACTCTACCCTTGAGTTTTCCTCCAAGGTGAGAAAATGACAAACTGAAATGGCAAACGATATAGGGAAAAACTCTAGTAACTTAGCAGCACACTGCACTAGATAGGTAAGTATAAAACAAGCAAAGGTTTCATCTCTCAAAATCTGTAAATAAGAAAACTCAGGAACTGCAACAGTGAAAATGAAAGGAAAATGGACTAAACTGCATGCCTTTATGGCATAGTGTTTGGAATCAGAGACTTTGCAGCCCTACTGCCTGGGTTCAAATTCTGTCTCTATACTTTTTCTATTTTAGGCATACTCAATTCTGGGTAAGTTTCTGTAACCTCTTAAAGCTTCAGAGAAAATGCCTGGCATACAGTAAATACTCAGTAAGTGTTAGCTTTTATTTTTTCATTCCTATCCTTTATAGTAAAATCCTCTGTAATGTTTTGGTAAGGAATTCTATTTGTTTTAGTATAAAAAAGGAAAAGAATGACTATATGTTCATATTCTAAGATGTGATTTTATTTCTGACTATATAGTTCAGTTTCAACCTGACCTATCTTTATCTGTTTCCCTCTGAAGTTGGCTTCTATCTGGACCCAGAAGAGACTGGCCCAACCACGTCCTGAGTACTTGGAAGTCTATACCATCTGAGTTCACTCGGGCTTAGACATTGACTCTTTGGAACCCCTTGGACCTTGGACATTTCACCAGCCTCTCCTAACACTGCTAACCATCTGAGCCTGCAGCCAGGGGCTCACATCACTGCACATTCACTCCAGGAAGCTAGTGACTCAAGAGATAGGCCCTGGAGCTTGAACTCTTGATTCACCATATGGTGAGACCCGTTGTTTTACCTCTGCTTGGAAGCCAGATTCCAAAGTATCTTGAACAGCATAAATAAGGTCCAGTGGCATCCCTAAGCTCTAGAAAGCTTCCTCAGATAATAAAAGCCTATTTCTCTTCCTAAAGCTCTTACAGTTCCTTGACTTGCAGAAATAAATGCCTGCTGGTTCCCCTTCATATCCAAAAGCTTTCTTTTCCTTTATTCTTAGAAACACTTAACTCCTTCATGATTTAAAAATCCTGAACTCTTCTGGTTACTACTCAAGAAAAATTGTTTTCCTTGAATTCTGGAAACATAAGCACTCTTTTCAAAAGTTTCTAAACCCAATACAGTTTTCCTGACACTTACTAACACTTATTAGCCTGATGTGTAGCTCCTAAGGCTACAGAGGCCAGAAGAATCTTACGGCTCAATTAAAACAACCAATCATCCCCAAGGAACCAGCAAAAGGAATGTTATATTATTGTCCACAGAAATTTTGCAAAGATAAAATTATCAAAATAATCAAGACTTTAGCATCATAACACTGAAAAAATAATCTATATTCAGGATACATAGAGAACAAAGAACCCTACAGACATTAAGAACATCCATACTACTTAAAAATATTATGATGTTAAAAAATAGACTGTAAAAATCTACTGTTTTTAATAAAGAGAACAAAACAGTCAAAGTTATTATCATTAATATTTGAAGCAATAAGCTTTGTAAAACTGATTTAGGCTGTGAGGAGATGCTGCAGACGTAATAGTTCAGTAGCATACAGTAGATGTGTCATAGCAATGTCAAAGTGCTTTGACATTTTTTAGACATTTATTCTAAATGGCCACACTCATCCCTTTATGGGCCATCAATAGTGTGTCAGAACTTGCACAGGGACCACTCTGTAAATCTGAACTGTTCCTTTAGCTCTTCATTCTCAACTCTTCTTAGCTTATTTCACCTTGGCAAGCATCTAGCCTGCCTCTAAAATCTAATGATGGCCTGGTCCTGAATGATGTGGCCTCAGGCAGAAGACAAGGCTTTGCGTTGAGACAATGTGGTCACAAGCAAGCCTCAGTGACAGCAGCTCGCCTGTTGGCTGCCCCAGGTCTAAGGAGGAAAGATGGTAAGTGACAGGTTAGAAATCTGAGTCCATAAAGTGCATCAAATGTAACGTCACCATTAACCTCCCATTTTCCTATACTTATGACAACCACGAAGAACTGAACCCTTATCCAAAGTGACACCTTCTTTAAAGAGGCCAGAAGGGAACATATCCTCAACACTGATCTTTAACAGAAAAAATACTCCCACCCTAAGTTGCCATTCCACCAAGTCAGTTCCTGTGATCATCTCAGTGACAGGATGTTCCACTTGCAGCCTTGTATTCATCTCCATAAAGTAGAAATTGTGCTTTGAGTCCATGATAAACTCCACGGTTCCTAAAATATAAAATACAGTGGTCACATTTCAACAGCATTTAGTCAATAGGAATCAAAATCTTTCACAAAAGATCATATCAAGTTTTATGGCCACCTTCACTGAATAGTAAACCGTTTGCTTTTCATGAAGAAAACATCTCCAATTTTGCAGCAGCAAATGATTCTCAAAACTAGGGAGCCACATGAAATCTAACAATAGAAAAGTATATTTGGGGTTTTGAGCAAATGGCAAGCCCAAGTTATGAATCAGTCTCAGCTGTCAGAGCAGTGAGAACATGACTGGACCATGTGTTACTGCTCCTGTGCACCAAGTCCCTAGAAACCTCACACTCTGACATCCCATCTCTAACTTCGTGGAGAAACACACAACATTGTTTTCTCTTGACTGTGCGCTTTGGAAGTGTCTTTAAAAAAGTCCTTCTACTGACCCACTGGGAGATTACTCAGTAACTAAACATTATGTTAATGTCTTCTTTTTTTTAAATAGAAATTTTCCTTTGTTTTATTATTTTAAACATTTAAAACATTTATTGAGAAGAACTAAATAAATGGAGAAATGTTCATGGGTAGGAAGACTCAACATTATCAAAATGTCAGTTCTTCCCAACTTGTCACAGACGTTATCAGGGAAATGCAAATTAAAACACTGAGATACACACCTATTAGAATGGCCATAACCTGGACACTGACAACACCAAGCTGGTAAGGATGCAGAGCAGCAGAAACTCACACAAGCTGGTGTAAATGCACCACGGCACAGCCACTTTTCAACAGTTTGGTAGTTTCTTACAAAATCAAACATACTCTTACCCTGTGATCTAGCAATCATACTTTTTGGTATTTGCCCAGAAGAACTGAAACTATGTCCACACAAAACCCTGTACATAGCTGTTTATAGTAGCTTTATTTATAATTTAGAAATGAGCTATCAAGCCATGAAAACATATGGAGGAAACTTAAATACATATTACTAAGTGAAACAAGCCAGTCTGAACAATGTGAAAAGCTATGTGCTGTGTGATTCATTCTGGAAAAGACAAAACTATGGAGGCAATAGAACAAGCAGTGATTGTCAGGAACTGGAAGCAGGGAAGACTGAAGAGTATCTTTAAGGTGCTGAAACTATTCTGTAAGATGCTACAATGGAGGATGAATGTGGGCTGCATGTCATTATTTCTCCAAACTCACAGAATATACACCAAGAGTGAACCCAAACTGTAAACTATGGGCCCTGGGTGATAAAGATGTGTATATGCAGGTTCATCAGTTGTAACAGAAGTACTGTTCTGGTACAGTATATTGCTAGAGGAGGAGGCTGTGTGTGTAGGGGTATAGGGGGCATGGGAACTCTCTGAACTTGCTGCTCAATTTTCCTCTGAACCTAAAACTGCTCTAAAAAACTAAAGTTTACTAATTTTAAAAAATGCAAATATTTAATTTTAATGATTTTATTTTAAAATAGGGTAGAAAACATCAAACAGCATTACGTATAATTAGGCTAAGTACTGTTTAAATGATTTTTTCCCCAAATATACATGTATATAACCAACATTTACGTTCACATACTGGATCCAAATGTAAAATGTATTTCTTAATGTGGATATAGTCAAAAGTTTGAAAGTCAATGATTTAAAAACTATATACTTCATTTGCCTTTCAAAACACAAATAATTTTTCCTCCCCCTTTATTAGAAGCAAATCTTAACATACCTGCACCAACATAATTTACAGCTTTAGCAGCTCTGACTGCAGCTTCTCCGAGCTTTTTTCTTACTTCAGGTTTAATACCAGGCTATGAAAAAATATTTGAAATAAATTTCCATTAGTATTTTGTTCTACGAGAGGTTTCTATTAAGATTCAATATTACATTTCTATGTCTCATATACTACATTAAAGAGATAATAAGGATAAATATCTATTTCATCATGAAATTCTGACTTACACCACAGTTCAACTGTCTGTATACCAAAGTATAATGATTCTGTTAGTAATTGCTATGAATTGCAGATATTACTTAGCACCTACAAAATAACTATCTTTTCTTTCTTTTCGGCTTGTGTGATCTTGGCTCTCTGACCAGAGATAGAACCTGGGCCCATGGAAGTGAAAGTGCAAAGTTCTAACTACTAGACCACCAGGGAATTCACCAAAATAACCTTCGTGACCATGTGTGCACTTAAAATTACTTGTATCAATACTAAAACTTTGAACAATCTCTTTTTGTCTCAAGGTTAATAAAGGAATATGGGTCATATGCCAAACTTTGGAATAAAGGTAAACCTTGAGATTGCAAGTTAATAAGAAATATTCAAGGGCTTCCCTGGTAGTCAGTGGTTAAGACTCTGCACTTCCACTTCAGGAGGTATGGGTTCAATCCCTGGCTGGGGAACTGAGATCTTGCATGGCACAGCCAAAAAAAAAAAAAGTGTTGATAAAGAGAAATGTATATCAAAAGTAGGCAAAACTTTTTACCATTGTTCAGTGGTGCTCAACAGATTTTTATTTATGCAATCACTGCTTGAAAATAAGGATTTATTGAAATTGTTGACATTTACTTCAGACAGTTGTGTTCATTTCACATGCTAATAAGGTTATGCTCAAAATCCTTCAGCTAGGCTTCAGTAGTACGTGAACTGAGAACTTCCAGATGTACAAGTTGGATTTAGAAAAGGTAGAGGAACCAGAGATCAAATTGCCAACATTCACTGAGTCATAGAAAAAGCAAGAGAATTCCAGAAAAACATCTACTTCTGCTTCATTGATTACTCTAAAGCCTTTGACTATATGGATCACAACAAACTGTGGAAAATTCTTCAACAGACCACCTTACCTGCCTCCTGAGCAATCTGTATGAAGGTCAAGAAGCAACATTTAGAACCAGACATGGAACAACAGACTGGTTCCAAATAGGAACAGGAGTACGTCAAGGCTGTATGTATATCGTCACCCTGCTTACTTAATTTATATGCAGACTACATCATGTGAAATGCCAGGCTGGATGAATCACAAGCTGGAATCAAGATTACCAGGAGAAATATTAACAACCTCAGATTTGCAGATGATACCACTTTAACAGCAGAAAATGAAGAGGAATTAAAGAGCCTTTTGATGAGGGTGAAAGAGGAGCGTGAAAAAGCCAACTTAAAACTCAACATTCAAAAAACTAAGATCATGGCATCAAGTTCCATCACTTCATGGCAAATAAAAGGGGAAAAGTGGAAGCCGTGACAGATCTTATTTTGGGGGGCTCTAAAATCACTGCAGACGGTGACTGCAGCCATGAAATGAAAAGATGCTTGCTCCTTGGAAGGAAAGAACAAATAGCATATTAAAAAGCAGAGATGTTACTTTGCTGACAAAAGTCCATATAGCCAAAACTATAGTTTTTCTAGTAGTCATGTAAGGATGTGAAATTTGAACCATAAAGAAGGCTAAGTGCCAAAGAACTGACGCTTTCAAATTGTGATGCTGGAGAAGACTCTTGAGAGTCCCTTGGACCACAAGAAGATCAAACCAGTCAATTCTAAAGAAAACCAACCCTGAATATTCATTGGAAGGACTGATGCTGAAGCTGAAGCTCCAATACTTCAGCCACCTGATACAAAGAGTGGACTCACTGGAAAAGACCCCGACGATGGGAAAGATTGAATGCCAGAGGAGAAGGAGATGACAGAGGATGAGGTTGTTGGATGGCATCACCGACTCAAAAGGACATGAGTTTGAGCAAACTCTGGAGGATAGTAAAGGACAGGGAAGCCTGGTGTGCAGCAGTTCATAGGGTTTCAAAGAGTCAGACATGACTTAGGAACTGAACAACAACTTGAAACGGTACAATATATTCTGCAACAGAAATTAAAGTCTGAATATAGTATGAGAATAACAGACTGATTAACCAGAAACTTAGATCATGATTTTTTAGAAATACGTATTTTAAAAAACTCATATATAACTTTAGACACAAAAGAGGTCTATAGCAGTAGCAGGTTGCAAAGAAATGTAAATCCCAAAATAGGTAATTCTAGGAGTAGGCCATGACCCAGAAAACAAGCCGAGCCAATCAAGAGGTAGTCTCAAAGAGATGTAAACAATTCTAAGGGGGCAAAGTTGCCAAATAAGAGCATATAGCTCTCCTATACAATAAAACCTTTAAGTTGGGAATACCATTAGTGTATTTTAGGAACATCTGAAGTAGCAGTTAAGGAGTTGTCTTCAGAAAGAATACATTCAGTTAACATTCCTGAAACATGCTAGTTAATTACAATTTAAAATCTGCATGGAAACAGTAGCTGTTCACTGTAAGTCAGGTCCAAAGTGGATCAGAGCAGCTTTTTCTAGACACGATCCAGAAGGATCCAAGCACTAGTGTGCCCACTGAACACCAACCTGCTCCTCACCCCTAGCACCACAGTGAAATCGGATTACTACTACTGGAGAGTGGCTGTTCAGCAGCACTTTGGGGGAGACACTAGCTTCATAGGTTTCTGACATGAAAGTCTGGGGTTTACAATATAGAAAAGCTGACAAATTTCTTTACAAGAGCCTTACCCCTGGAGCCTCTTCAATGATCTTCTGATGTCTCCTCTGTACACTACAGTCTCTTTCAAACAAGTACACGACATTGCCATGGTGGTCACCAAACACCTGCACTTCTACATGCCTATTTAAAAACCCAATGAAAAGTCTCCATTTGTAGGCTGAACATTCAAGAAAAAAAATTATATGCACGGAATGAGCGAGAAATAAGAAAACTGAGAAAACACTGGAGACCCTATCTGTGACCTCACAGTAGGAGCAAGTAGCAAATACAAGCCAACAAGGGAGAATCTGATAAATCTGACTATATCAAAATTACAAATTATAGCCGCATGTCACGTATCCTCAAAAAGTCAGTGACAACATTTTTTTTAATGATTGGAGGATTTTAAAAAGGCAACTCTTATAGTCAGATTTTAAACTAGGGCAGACTGAAAATTACAAGAGCTTATCTATAGAAAGGTTAGGGAATAAATTTACATGGATCATTAGTTTTTTAGAACATATTAAATCAAAAAAACAAAAAAAGTCACTTTAATGTTGAGTGTAACATAGTATAATTATCAGAAATCATATTAAGAATAAATGCACCTAACATTTAAAAAAAGAAGGGTAACCCAGACCATTTGGTGAACATCAAAGCATTCTTCCCAGGAGATTAATTTTGATATGTTCACACTGTAGTTCATCTCACACATTCACCACTATAATACAGAAATTTTTTTGCAGTTGAATTTTCGTTATTTAGTTGCTAAATTGTGTCTCACTCTCTTCCAGCCTGCCAGGCTCTTCTGTCCATGAGATTTCCCAGGCAAGAATACTGGAGTGGGTAGGCATTTCCTACTCCAGGGGATCTTCCTGATTGAAGGATCAAACCTGCGTCTCCTGTACTAGCAATTGAATTCTTTACCACTGAGCCACCAGGGAAGCCCTCGGTTGAGTTTTTAGAATAAAAAGTATCAATCATACAAGAAATTTTTTAAAAATCCAGGAAATCTTCCAATGTCCTATTTCAGCACAATGGCTCATTTCTGTTCTTTTTTGTTCACCTCATGAAACACTTCATTAAACCACTTGGAAGATATTTTTTCCTTGATGTATCACTTCTACTGAATGTTCTATTTAAAAATGTCCCAATTTGTCTAACATATTCTCGACAAAATAATAGGAGCTGATTTCGTTTTGGATTTGCCTCCTTGATGTTCCTGTTTTTATTTACTCGTAAGCTACCAACACCAAACTCATTCTGGCTATCATTATTTTGAATAAACCTATCTGTGAGATCAATTAAGAATCAAAAGCCCAAGAGATTCTATTTTCCCCCTAGCATTCTTCCTTTCATTATAGAGATCTAAGTCCCCGACTTTGTCACATCCACTGACTCCCCCTTATCCTTCAGCTGTCCCAGGAAAGGAGACACTAGAGCAGGAACTCCAAGTTCTGAAAGGAACTCTTGAGGCCACACCAAGAGCACAGAACAGCTCTTTTCTGACTTCGCAGAAATTGGAAACATTTTCCCTTGGCTCTTTACAAAGGACACCCTCTGACGATCTGTGTTCTGTTAGGATTCCTACAGTTGTCAAATCACTCTTGTTATTTCCCTTTTTCTGCTGATCCTTTTCTGTGTTGTTTTATCTAACATAGAAATTCTGGAGCACCATGTCTGAGAACCAGGAAGTGCATCAAATCCCAGTCACTCCAATTCAGTCATTGCCGGGGTCTGGCTAGATACACAGATGCAGCTGGTTTCTAGTAGGAATGCCTTGATATTTTCTAAGAGTTCTAAAGTTTTTATTTTCCTATTTACACTTCTAATCCATCTAGAATGTATACTGAATATAAAGTGAGGAAGGAGTCTGATTTTTTTTTAGATAAAATAGTACACTTTGAAGACTGTTACCTACCCCAACCTTTCAAATAAGCTCAATAGTTCTAATCAGATATATAATACATTTTGATTTCTACTTTTTCTCAGTTATTGGCACCATATTCTTCTGGTCCTCCATTAATCAACAGATAATTATTTAGCAAAATACAAAATAGTGTGATTATCATGATATTGAAATGTTATTACTAGAAATATAGAAGACAAATAT
>SJYQ01005738.1:0-17695 GCA_006410935.1 Redunca redunca | reverse complement strand
GAAGGGACTGAAGCTTTATTTAGTTCATCATCTTCAAGGTAAATCTCTCTCTGGTTATTGTTACAAAATGAATTATTCTTGATAAAGTCACTTGACTTACAGGTTTGTACATGTGTGTGTCTGTATATTTAACACAAAATCTATGAAACAAGAAGCTTTTATAATCAGCATCTTATTTTAAGCAATACACATGAAAATAAAATTTCTAATAAAATAAATTAGAAATACACAAGGTATTTGCTACAGTGGCACCCAGAGAAGCAGTTAGTGTGGGCACTGGGAGTGTGAATTCCAGAGTCAAATTGCCTGGGTTCAAATCTCAGCTTCACCAATTCCTAATTCGGAGACCTCAGGCAATTCAGATGACCACTCCGCTGCTCAGTATATTCACCTCAAAAAAAGAGAACAGGGCCTACCTAATGGGACTGTTGCAGGAATTGGGTTAGAAATGGAAGGACAGCAAAATTACTACTTGTTTCCCTGGTGGCTCAGAGGTAAGGGATCCACTTGCAATGCAGGAGACCCAGGTTAGAATCCTGGGTTGGGAAGATCCTCTGAAGAAGGGAATGGCAACCCACTCCAGTATTCTTGCCTGGAGAATCCCCATGGACAGAGGAGCCTGGCAGGTTACAGTCCATGGGGTTGCAAAGAGTCTTAGAAATATATTAAGATTACTACTTAGTATATGTGAAATACTTAAACCCTGGCCATTGTTAAGTGCAAAATAAGGGTGAGCTATTAGTATTATTTGTTAACATATCACTTATAATTACAATTCAAGTTGGGTAACTATTTCCATTTTCTGAACATCTCAGATGATGCTTACAGAGTTCTGTAATATAAAGCTTAACTTCTTACAAGAATTTTACTTTGAAAAGACTAAATTCCATCAAGAAATGCAATGAATGAATTAATGATATATTTTTATCATGGAACCAATAAACACCCAATAAAAAGAATGAGGTATATCTATATTTACTGCCAGAGAAAGATGTCTACCATACAATACTAGCGTATATTATTAAGGTTCTATTTACCGTTCTCCTGTATGTATCCTGTATTCTTGTGTCTATGTATAAATGTTTCTATTCATGTAGAGAATGCCTGGAGGAATGCATACCTTAATGTAGGTGGAGTGGGACTGAGGAACTTAATGTACTCATGTACTCTTAGAACTTTATATTTTACATAATGTGCTTGCATTTCTAACTCAATTTTAAAATCTGAGTCAGAAAAAAAGAGCTGAACCTACCTTGGTGTGTCCACAAACTTCTCAATCAGCATGGCATCATCATTGAAAGACTTCTTAGCTTCTCTCCGTGCTGATTCTAACTGCTCTTGAAATTCTTTTTCAGATCTAACGATCCTCATACCCTAAGATGGAAAGATAGTTATGTCTATAGCATAAGTAAAACAACTTAGACTAGTCCAAAACAGAAAATACAAGCACACACAACCTTACTTTTCCTCCTCCACCACGGACGGCTTTAATCATGACGGGGTAACCAATGGTCCTAGCGTGCTCTTTCAGGCATCGGTCTGACTGGTCCTCCCCATGATAACCCGCCACAACAGGCACTCCAGCAGCAGCCATGATGGATTTGGATGTGCTTTAGAATAAAAATTGATACGCCCCAAAGCTATGAATTATTTCATACAAGAAAAACACAAATACTGCTGAGTCTATAAAATAAAATAGAACTTTAAAAAGAAAACACTCCATAGGAAAGAAAGGACTATAGTCTAAGACAACTAATATTAATACAATTGTTAAAATATTGACTAGTTTTCTCAATCCAGTTTTCATATGGTAGTTCATTCCATCCTGTTTTTTAATCCCAAAAAACTGATCAACATATTGATTACCAACACAATTATTATACTTGATACCTGAATATTTCTGTAATGCATTGTAGTGGCATATACATAAGTTATGCCTATGATGACATAAAGATATATTAACCTATTACTTAGGTCTATTGTAGGTAAAATAAACCATTTCAATTAATCTTGTTATGGCCGTATTTAAAAGATATAAGCTCATACCTCTTTATACCCATGTCTCTAATTGCTGATGAAGGAGGACCTACAAAAATAATTCTTTCTTGCTTACACAGTTCGGCAAATTCCATGTTTTCTGAGAGAAAGCCATATCCTGGATGGATAGCCTAGAAGGGAGAAACGAATAGATGAGCTTTCTAGTGCTCCACTGGCAGACTGTGATACAGGTGATGGCATCTCCCTCTGGGGAGGCCTCTCCCTATGCTGTTGATAGGTACATATGGTCTCTATCAGAATATGTTTCCAAAGAGACTTCTGAACTTTATTTTTCTAATATATTTTTAAATTGAAGCATATTTGATTTACAACTGAATTTTCATACTAAAGTTCTGAAGCCTTACCTGAAACAGAAAAACCAATATTTCTTTTTATTGTGGTAATATCATATCAAATTTACCATTTTAACCACTTTCAGTGTATAGTTCAGTGGCATTAAGTAGGATCACAATGTTGTGCAACCATCACCATCCATCAACCCCCAAATTCTATACCTACTAAATAATAATTTCCCACTCCCTGATAACCTCTACTTTATTTTCCATCTTTTCTGTACCTGATAAAAGGGAGTCAAACAATATTTGCCTGTTTGTCTCTGGCTTATTTTATTTAGCATGCTATTTTCAAGTATTAGAATATCATTTCTTTTTATGGCTGCATAATGGTCCACTGCAGTTATAGTCCACATTTTGTTCATCCGTGTCTATCCGATAGACATGCAGACTGCTTTGGTTACTGTGAATAATGCTGCTATGAACATTAGTATACAAGTATCCTGCTTTAAATTCTTTCAGGTATATATGAAATGTCAAGGAATATTTGCAGTTAGGAGTAAAGAACTTCAGGGTGGTAAGGTGGGTGGTGGTTTGCTCTCTCTACAAAGCTGGCCTAGAACTGAAACCGTGTGCCCAAAAGTTGCAAAGAGCACCCCTACACAATATTAACTCATTTAGCTTCAGGTCACTATCTGCTGATGCTGCCTTTCCAGAAAAAAAGCTAAGAATCAAACAAAAGTCATATAGTCAAACAGTATTAAAATCTATATACACTTCAGTGAAAAAGGACCCTCTTAGATTTTAACCTAATCACTTGCAACTTACTCAGAGTTTTAAGAAATTTACTTGGCTGTCTTATGCCACAGAAGAGGAAAATCAGTAACTGAATAACAGCAAGATTTCTAAGAGAAACATCCTGACAGTGAAAAGAGATGAAAGAGAGGAGAGTAGAAAGTGGAACAGGCTTATGTGGTTCAGCAAGGAGCAAGGCAACTCTCCAACTTCAATAGTCCTGAGGGTGTTTCTGTCCTTTTAAAACAATAATTAAGTATGTATAATTATAACCAAGAGAATGTGAAAAGAAAAAAGCTTATCCAACCCTATTTCAAAACCATTACGTCCAAAGAACCTTTCAAAATAAAAGGGGTAAGCTTTAGACATCTGGGAAACTCCTGTGACTAGAAATACCCACATCTTAGGAATAGCAAATAGCAATATGCTAGATACTGAATACAAATAATTACATTTTGATGTCAGCTCAGAGTTTTGTTCCTTCTAAACCAAAGTTCGATTTTAGTCATTTTATATGAAATGTCAAATATTATTTATGTGAGGCAAAGTAAAACAGGTCTACATGCCAGTCCTATTTGAATTTTTAACAGCTTTTTTAAAGGTAGAATTTACAATATGAAACATTCACCCATTTACAGTCTAATGACTCGAGCACATTTATGTAACTGTGCTGTAACTGGACTGTGACTATAGCCCAGCTTTACGACACTTCTACCAGAATTCCTATATGCCCATATGCATAAATGATGAATCCTTGCTCACAGAACCAGGCAACTACTGACTTGCTTTCTTTCTATATACTTTTATCTCTTTTAGAAGTCTCATATAATGGAACCATATAGTCCACAATTTTATATGTCTGGCTTAAACTTACTATCATTTTCTGTGGTTCACCAGCAAAAAG
The DNA here is from genome assembly GCA_006410935.1 of Redunca redunca. Lineage (NCBI taxonomy): Eukaryota > Metazoa > Chordata > Mammalia > Artiodactyla > Bovidae > Redunca > Redunca redunca. Next base: position 13,666 of record SJYQ01005738.1, on the reverse strand, counting down.
AAAAAGAAAGAGTACTGATGCATGCCACAACAAGGATATATATACCACTTTTGTTTACAGACTATATGGCTATATCACATTAAAAAAATAATCTCATTTAGTTTTATTCATTGACTTTTTGGCGGCACTGAGTCTTCGCTGCTGCCTGGGCTTGCCTCTCGTTGTGGGGGGCAGGGGCTGCTCTCTGGTGGTGCACAGGCTCCTCATTGCAGCGGCGTCTCCTGTTGTGGAGCACAGGCTCTAGGCACAGGGGCTTCAGCAGTTGTGGCCACGTGCTCAGTAGTTTCGGCTGCCAAGCTCTGGAACACGGGTGCAGCTGCTCCCCGCATGTGGGGTCTTCTTGACCAGGGATTGAATCTGTGTCTCCCATATTGGCAGGCAGATTCTTTACCACTGAGCTACTACAGAAGCCCACACATTTTGTTTTCTATTAATTCGGATTTTTCTCAGTTTTTGGCTATTATGATTAATGCTATTATAAACATGCATGTGTAGGTCTTTAATTTTTCTCAGAAATGTTTCATAGTTTTCAGTAGATAGGTCTTGAACTAACTTTTTTACTAAGTATTTGATTTTCATTGATGTTATTGCAAATACAACTGCTTCCTTAATTTCATCTTCAAAGTGTTTGTTGCTAGCCTCCCTTCTTCTGGAACAGATACTTAATTCAACAAAACCCTGATTAACTAGATAAATACTCTCTCTTTGTAACTAAGAAGAAAAGCAGCTGTCTCTTTGCAAACAATAATGTTCAAACCCATTATGGGAATGGCCTCAAGGAATTTAACTAATTTCTTTTAGGGTGAACACTGATATATACAAGCCACAGTATCCTCAAGCATTTGAATGGATTAAAAAGGAAATCTAAGAATGCTGCTACCACCAGTGGGCTAATTTCCTAGCCATCAGGCATGTGTTTAGCTGCCGATTCACCCTGGTGCGACACAGGACTGCAAGCCTTTTTAGACTGTTCATCCTTTGGTAATAAGACACCTTTAACACGAAAGACAGAAAACTGGTATCATCTCCTACCCTTAAATCTCTGCCAAAATAATTCCTTCCATGTTTACAATTTGTGTCTATTCTGCTCTGTGCTTGATCAAGCATATGCAAAGATACAAAGTTGTTGTTGTTACTAGTGGCTCTGTCTTCAGCAAAATTGAGATGTGTCTGCTTTCCACGGCGGAACAGACAATTCATACTCCTCAAATTCTTTTTTTTTGTATGTATGATTTTGAAATGTCTCTAATAAAGTTATTTATTCCTGGTGGCATATTAAAAGAAACTGGAGCACTTTCACAAAACATTCGTGTTTAGGAGCTAATCCAGGTAACCAAGGGGATGGGTGAGGCCTGGCAAAAGCTTTTCACTAAATAATAATATACTTACAAAAAAAGTAAGGAAGTCGCTCAGTCGTGTCTGACTCTTTGCAACCCCATGGACTATACAGTCCATGGAATTCTCCAGGCCAGAATACTAGAGTGGGTAGCTGGTCCCTTCTCCAGGGGATCTTCCCAACCCAGGGATCAAACCTAGGTCTCCTACATTGCAGGCGATTCTTTACCAGCTGAGCCACAAGGGAAGCCCCTTTACAAAAAAATGTACATTGTAAGTATACAGCTTTTTTAAACATAGTTTTCATAAATACTCAGTTCAAGAAACAAATAATCATCAACATTCCATCAGAGAGCAGAAAGCTCTCTTCCAGGTAACTTTAGGTCCCGCCCAAGGTACTACATCAACATTTTCTTTAAAAGGCTCCTCAGTGATTCTAATCTTTAGCCAGAGCTTACTTTTACTACCTCTTTCCCAGCCACAGAAGACCTGAGACAACTGACAATCAAGAGGACCAGTCTAATGAGCATGCTTACCACTGTATCTTCTAGATTCTCTCAATACAGCCATGTCACGGAACAAATTACCAGAAATTTAGCTCATGAGTAAATTTTACTCTAGTGTCTATAAAAATGCCCATGTCAAAATGGCCACATTTAGAGTTCTACATGGAAACACAAAAGACTTCAAATAGCCAAAACAATTTTAAGAACAGAGCTGGAGGAACCACACTCGCTGACTTCAGATTATACTACAAAGCTATAGTAGTCAAAGCAGTATGGTACTGGTATAAAAATAGACATACATCAATGGAACAGGATAGAGCCCAGAAAAAAAAATCCACATACTTATGTTCAATCTACAACAAAGGAGGCAAAAATATACAATGGAGAAAAGACAGTCTCTTTATTATTAAAAGACTACTCTCAATAAGTGGTACATATATAGCCACATATAAAAGAATAAAATTAGAACATTCTCAAACATCATATACAAAGATAAACTCAAAATGGATTAAAGACCTAAATGTAAGACCAGATACTATAAAACTTCTAGAGGAAAACACAGGCAGAACACACTTTGACATAATTTGCAGCAATATATTTTTTTTTGATCAGTCTCCTAAAGAAAAGGAAATAAAAGCAAAAATAAACAAAAGGAACCACATTAAACTTAAAAGCTTTTGGTCAGCAAAGGAAACCATTGCCAAAACTAAAACACAATCTACTGAATGGGAGAAAATGTTTGTAAATGATGACTGATACGGGATTAATATGCAACATATAAACAACTCATACAATTCAACATCAAAAAACAAACAACCTGATTAAAAAACGGGCAGAAGAACTCAATGGACATTTTTCCAAAAAGGAAATGCAGATGGCCAACAGGCACATGAAAAGATGCTCAACATCACTAATTAACAGGGAAATACAAATCAAAACTACAATGAGATATCACCTCACAACTGTCAGAAGGGCTACCAACAAAAAGAACAGAAACAATAAATGCTGGTAAGGATATGGACAAAAGGGGATACTTCTGCACTATTGGTGGGAATGTTAATTGGTGCAGCCCCTAAGGAGGCTTCTCAAAAATCTGAAAAGAGAACTACCATATAACCTAGCAATTCTACTCCCAGGTACATATCTGGGGGAAAAAAAATGGAAACACTAATTCTAAAAGATATATGCACCCCAATGTTCACAGAAGCATTGTTTACAATTGCTAGGATCTGTGAGCAACCTAAATGCCCATAATAGATGAATAGACAAAGAAGATCTGGTATATGTACACAATGGAATACTACTCAGCCATAAAAAAGAATGAAATTTTGCCATTTGCAGCAACATGAATGGACTTGGAAGGCATTATGTTAAGTAAAATAAACCAGACAGAGAAAGACAAATATGATGTCACTTATATGAGGAATCTAAAAAATACAACAAACTAGTGAGTACAACAAAAAAGAAACAGGGAGTTCCCTGGCAGTCCAGTGGTTAGGACTCAGTACTCTCACGGCCAGGGGCGCAGGTTCGATCTCTAGCCAGGAAATTAAGACGCTGCAAGCTACGCTGCATGACCAGAAAAAAAAAAGCAGACTCACAGATACATAGAACTACCAGTGCGGAGAGGGAAAAAGACAAGGGCAAAATAGGGGTAGGAGACTAAGTGGTATAAACCATTTTGTATAAAATAAGCTACAAGAATACATTCTACAACATGGGGAATACAGCCAATATTTTGTAATAACTGCAAGTGAAATGTATCCTTTAAAAATTGTATAAAAATTAAAACAAAGAATTCTACATCTTTTGCAAACTTCTTTCAATATCACTGCTGCTGCTAAGTCATTATTCAATGTCCTTTATTAAAACAATCAATACGATTCTTGTCAAAGTGAGGGCAAGGTTTGCTCCCCTAATTGGCAAACAGCCTTTTAGTGAAGAACCCTGTGGGCTTTCCAGGTGGCCCTAGGGGTAAAGTACCTGCCTGTCAATGCAGGAGATGTAAGAGACATGGGTTCGATCCCTGGGTTGGGAACATCCCCCAGAGGAGGACATGGCAACCCACTCCAGTATTCTTACCTGGAGAAACCCATGGATAGAGAAGCCTGGCAAGCTACAGTCCATAGGGTTACAAAGAGTTAGATGTGACTTAGCATGCACGCAAGCAAGCAAAGAGCCCTGTAAATTGTAACCTACCAAAGAAAGCTGAGCGCTGAAGAACTGATGCCTTTGAATTGTGGTGTTGGAGAAGACTCTTGAGAGTCCCTTGGACTGCAAGGAGATCCAACCAGTCCATTCTGAAGATCAGTCCTGGGTGTTCTTTGGAAGGAATGTTGCTAAAGCTGAAACATCAATACTTTGGCCACCTCATGCGAAGAGTTGACTCATTGGAAAAGCCTCTGATGCTGGGAGGGATTGGGGGCAGGAGGAGAAGGGGACGACAGAGGATAAGATGGCTGGATGGCACCACCAACTTGATGGACGTGAGTTTGAGTAAACTCAGGGAGTTGGGGATGGACAGGGAGGCCAGGCGTGCTGCGATTCATGGGGTTGCAAAGAGTCAGACATGACTGAGCGACTGAACTGAAACTTCCTTTTTGATCAGGCAGCTTTATCTGGCCTAAGTTTTCTGACTTAATTCCAATCACTATGCCCCAATAATAGTCCCATATTACTTATTTCTTGCTTTTACTCTTAACCACTATCTGCAATGCTTACAATTCACCTCAAATCTTAAATATCTGGGCAAAACGTGTGAAGATTATTTGTGTTACTGTAACACTATTTGTGTTCTTACAGTATCTAATGTAATACTAATCCAGATAGACATGGTGTTGACAAACTCCCAGAATTAACATATGACACATTTGCTATAGAGTCATTACTTACACTGAAAAATGGTCTCAGTGAACTGCCATTAAAAAGGAAAAGGATTTTCACCTCTTTGATTGGAAAGCAAAGATAAAATAAGGAAGCTGACTGGCTTACAAGAAGTTATTTTTGAAATTTCTGATTAAACAACACCTTCCTCTTTCCCAAAATGCCAGACAAGGTCTATTAAACACACTAGTAAAGTAATGCTCAAAATTCTCCAAGCCAGGCTTCAACAGTATGTGAACTGTGAACCTCCAGATGCTCAAGCTGGATTTAGAAAAGGCAGAGGAACCAGAGATCAAATTGTCAACATCCACTGGATTATCAAAAAAGCAAGAGAGTTCCAGAACAACATCTCATTCTGCTTTATTAACTATGCCAAAGCCTTTGACTGTGTGGATCACAATAAACTGTGGAAAATTCTGAAAGAGATGGGAATACCAGACCACCTGACCCGCCTCTTGAGAAATCTGTATGCAGGTCAGGAAGTAACAGTTAGAACTGGACATGGAACAACAGACTGGTTCCAAATAGGGAAAGGAGTACGTCAAGGCTGTATATTGTCACCCTGCTTATTTAACTTATACGCAGAGTACATCATGAGAAACACTGGGCTGGATGAAGCACAAGCTGGAATCAAGACTGCCAGGAGAAATGTCAATAACCTCAGATATGCAGATGATGCAGATATGCCACCTTTATGGCAGAAAGTGAAGAAGAACTAAAGAGCCTCTTGATGAAAATGAAAGAAGAGAGTGAATAAGTTGGCTTAAAGCTCAACATTCAGAAAACGAAGATCATGGCATCTGGTCCCATCACTTCATGGCAAATAGATGGGGAAACAATGGAAACAGTGACAGATTTTATTTTCGTGAGCTCCAAAATTACTGCAGATGGTGACTGCAGCCATGAAATTAAAAGACGCCTGCTTATTAAAAGTTATGACCAACTTAGACAGCCTATTAAAAAGCAGAGACATTACATTGCCACCAAAGGTCCATCTAGTCAAAGCTATAGTTTTTCCAGTAGTCATATATGGATGTGAGAGTTGGACTGTGAAGAAAGCTGAGCGCCGAAGAATTAATGCTTTGAACTATGATGTTGGAGAAGACTCTAGAGTGTCTCTTAGACTGCAATGAGATCCAACCAGTCCATCATAAAGGAAATCAGTCCTGAATATTCATTTAAATGACTGATGCTGAAACTGAAACTCCAATACTTTGGCCACCTGATGTGAAGAACTGACTCATTGGAAAAGACCCTAATGCTGGGAAAGATTGAAGGTGGGAGGAGAAGGAGGCGACAGAGGATGAGATGGTTGGATGGCATCACCGACTTGATGGTCATGAGCTTGAGTAAACTCTGGGAGTTGGTAATGGACAGGGAGGCATGGCGTTTTGCAGTCCATAGGGTCACAAAGAGTCAGACATGACTGAAAGGCTGAACTGAACTGAACTTGTTTCATTATTTTCTGCCTCAACTACCAGAGTGTAGCTTTAGACACAGGGTATAAACTCTTATTAGTCATTGCTGCATTCATACTTAGAAGCTGGCACAAAGCAAAAGACCAAATAATGCTCGCTGAGTGAATAAATGCATGAATGAGATGTCAAGGGGGAAAGAGTACTTTAGGCACATAGAACAATATAAGCAAATGCTCAGAGAAATAAGCATGATGTGTAAAGATGGAGGGAAGTTCACTGTAGCCATAATAAAGAACTGGTGATGAGAGGTAAGTTTTGATAAATACTGGAAACACTCAAATGCTAGGCTGAAGAGTTTGAACTTTATCTTGTAACCATTGGAGATTTACTCACTGGGGAATAGGATGAGACAGGGGGTAAGTTATTGAGAAAAAAATAAAGGGTAGGCGGTATTGAGGAAACAAGTGTTTAAGAAACATCTGTCTTATAGTAAAAGCAACTGCTAGCAGTAATCTGCCTAGCACAACTCATTGGATGGGCAGGGGATTTAGAAGCAGGGAAATCAGATGAGAATCAGAAAATCCAGATAAGAGATTGTAAGGACTGGCTGTGTGATTAAAAAGAACAACTTCTGGAGACAATTCAAAGAACGATTCTATTCAAATTGGCTCCTGTTTTATTTTGAAGGATGAGAGATGTAATAACAGTGAAGTTTTGAGCCTGAGATATTGAAAAACCAGGGAGCAGGGCCCTGGAATGAGACTGGGAAGTCAAGAGGGAAAAAGATTCCTTTTTTGATTCTACTTTTCCTTATAATTTAGACCACCATCTATTTCTGCCAAAGAATCTGATGTTCCTAGGACCTGTCTTAAAGATAGAGGACTTCTTGGAAGACAGAGGATCTCCGTCTTAAATATGTAATTAAAACCTCCCTCTACCTGTTTCCCCGAAGATCTAAAGCTTTTAGATCTAAAGGTCTAAAGCACAGGATTCAGTAAGAAGGAAGAGTGGCTGATGAGTGAGAAGGGACACATCTTGTTTACAATAACAACTCCATTCAGTTCAGTTCAGTTCAGTCGCTCAGTCGTGTCTTGACTCTTTGTGACCCCATGAATCGCAGCACGCCAGGCCTCCCTTTCCATCACCAACTCCCGGAGTTTACTCAGACTCATGGCCATCGAGACGGTGATGCCATCCAGCCATCTCATCCTCTGTCGTCCCCCTCTCCTCCGTCCCTCAATCTTTCCCAGCATCAGGGTCTTTTCAAATGAGTCAGCTCTTGGCATCATGTGGCCAAAGTATTGGAGTTTCAGTTTCAACATCAGTCCTTCCAATGAACACCCAGGACTGATCTCCTTTAGGATGGACTGGTTGGATCTCCTTGCAGTCCAAGGGACTCTCAAGAGTCTTCTCCAACACCACAGTTCAAAAGCATCAATTCTTCGGCGCTCAGCTTTCTTCACAGTCCAACTCTCACATCTATACACGACTATTGGAAAAACCATAGCCTTGACTAGATGGACCTTAGTTGGCAAAGTAATGTCTCTGCTTTTGAATATACTATCTAGGTTGGTCATAACTTTCCTTCCAAGGAGTAAGCGTCTTTTAATTTCATGGCTGCAATCACCATCTGCAGTGATTTTGGAGCCCCCCAAAATAAAGTGTAACAGTGTTTCCACTGTTTCCCCATCTATTTCCCATGAAGTGAACAACCCCATAATCAAATGTAAAAAACCTTAGGAATAGTTAAAAAGAGAGAACAAGTTCTATAAATAATAAGTAACTTTGTGTAAACTGTACAAAACTTATTCCTCTTGCAATGCAGATTTCTTCATGACTCTATTACCTGTGCGGCAGAGATCTTGGCCACTTGAATGATTTTTTCCATAGAAAGGTAGCTCTGCTGAGAGGGAGCGGGGCCGATGAGATAGGCTTCATCTGCCTGTGGAAGGAATATTACAGGCTTAACAGACCACACAGCTAGGACACATTAGTACACTGTACAGAACTGCTGGCTGCCTAAGAACAACGCAAGAACTGAGAAAGAAGCAGCAGCTCATGTCTATGTTACAAAAATTAGCCAGTTTGGAATCTTTTGCATGAGATACCAAAACTTGACTTTTTATGAATAAGACACACAGAGTGAAATTAAAGTGCCCTGGGTTAGGAAGGAAGAGGCATTAGTCACAGCATTATTATCAGCAACAACAGTAACCTTAAATGTAGTTAATGCCAAAAATGTAGTTTGAAAACAGACAAAATATACCACAGATGTAATACAGCAAGAAATAAAATTACAAAGTTTTCTGAAGTATTATAATTATTACAGTATGATAATACTCCTTCTATACGTTTGTGAACTATTTTATACTGTCCCTTAAAACTGTCACATAATCATAGCATCTCTTGAAGCAGACCAGAAGTAACCTCTGGGATCAATTTGGGACATATCTTTCCATTTACACATTCCTATTTATTTGAACATATTTATATAACCATACAACAGTTTTAGTTTTTGTTTTTACACAAACAGGGTTAAACTCTAGAGTCACTGTCTGCAATTCCTTTTTTCATTAACAGTACATCTTTCCTTGCTAGTACACGTCTACCTCATTTTTTTGAAACAATTGCATAAAGTTCCACAGTAGGGAGGTAACTTAGTTCATTTAATCAAGTACCTCTTAACAGACATTCAAGCCATAATGGCAAATGGATGTCAGCAACATCTTGTACATGACTCCGGGGGCACATGTATGAGTGTATCTCTGGACGGAGATCTAGAGGAGTGTTTGCACGGTTGGGTGAAAGACATGACATTTTAATCACTCCTGGTTACACCCTTTGAAATGGTGTCATTAATATACATTTCTATCAGCAAATTAATTTCTAACCACATTAACCGACACTGAATAGTATCCATCTTGCATAGGAGTAACATGGAAATCTGCTTTTCAAGCTATCAATCTGGCTGAAGTGCAGAAAATATTGTGAGAGGGGGTCAAGAGTAGAAGTAGGCAAACCACATACAAGGCTACAGCATCTGACCAGGTGAAGATGACAGTGGTTTTGACTTAAGGTGCAGGTGGTAGAGGGCAGAGAGAAGTGGAAAGAAATGTTGGAGAAGCAGAATTAACAAAAACTGGGGATTGTCTGGATGGGGGTGGGGGAATGATGTACACTGGGGATGAGGATGGGAGATATTCAAACAACCCCCAAATCTCTGGCATTATTATTTTTATAAGCAATGGTACTGCGATCTACTGGGTTAAGGAAGTCTGTAGGAAAAGCAGCTTCAGTAGAGAGATGAAAGGTGATGAGTTCAATTTCGGACATACTGGTTTGGTGCTCATCCAGGGGGAGCTGGACAGACGTGGATCACATTCAAAAGGAAGGCTGGGCTAGAAACTCACTTTTGGAAGTTTTTACCAAAGGAGTTCATGATACAAGCTAAAGTGATATGATCTAGAGTGCACAATGAGAAAAGGAAAAATTGGAAGATTCTTGGTAGGAGACAGAAGGATTCCACAGCACAGGAAGACAACTGGCCTTGGACGGGAAGAGGACAGATGCAGATGCAGTGAGTGGGTTCTGCGGCAGGAAGCTCAGTCCCACGTCCTCTGTGAATTGGGATCAGGTGAGAACAGATGGTAGAGGGAGACTCAGAGGCCGGAATGGAGCAAAATGGGATCCAGATAGAATCTGAGGGGAAAGTGGCCAGACAGCTGCATGGGCCTGCTGTGCAGTGGGGAAAACCCAGGTGAAGAGGGGTCACCAGGAACTTCTGTCAGTCTTTGGAGTCTTGCTGCAGCCAGAAAGAAGGCCAGTAGCTAAGTTCATCCATGGTTGGGTTCTGTCTGGTGTTAATAACTCATAACAATCAATAACAATCACAAACCTCAGGGGAGTAAGGTCCTTTCAGTTATAATTTACAGTTAAGTCAAGGCTCAGAAACATTAAGTGAGTTGTCCAAGATCCCTTGGCCAGTAAGTGGCAGTTGCGAAGTCTGACCTCAGTCCTTCTCCTGGTAAATCAAGGATCTGGACGTGCGCCACTGACAGTGGGATCTGTGGGTCAGCCGCATTCTCTGAATCAACCCTTGATGAAACAGGACCTTGCCTATAAGTCAACTGCACCACTAAGCACATAGCTTAGTTCCACTGGTGTTATGTCTGCTTACCAAGATAAATTATTACCGCGCAGGTTGAATTACCTACTTAGACACTGTTAACACTAGCAAATATAGACTGTCAACCAAGAAGTAAAATACTGACACAATAAACAAATAACAGTCACTTACAAAATTTGACTTCTGGTTTTTAAAAACGTACCATGTCAACATGCATGGAATTCCTGTCGGCCTCACTATAAACAGCCACAGACTGTACACCCATTTTTTTGGCTGTCCGTATCACCCTGCAGGCAATTTCTCCTCTGTTTGCAATGAGGACCTTGGAAATGTTTTGTCCTGTTTAAAATACCATGAAAACCATATACAAATATTACTGGGGAATTAAGGAATGAGAATGCAAAATATAGTTGTCCCTCAGTATCTGTGGGGGACTGCTTAACTATTTGGTGACCGTGAGTACATAATCCCAGGCCTCCTGGAGCCTAAGGACTAATAATGTGACATCACCCTGTGACATCACCTTTTCCTCACCATCAGCCAATCAGAGACTTGTGCACAAGCTCATCACATATCCTGAGACCCATCTCCCTCACCTGACTTCTAAAGATGTTGTGCTGAAACCCTTCTGGGAAACTCGGGGCTTTTTGAGGCATAAGCCCTGCAATAAACCTTTCTCTGCTCCAAACATCAATGTTTTGGTTTATTTGGCCTCACTGTCTGTGGGGCACACAAACTTGGGGTAACAATTCAGCTAAAAGAAATGGTAGCTCCAGGATTTGAACCCAGATTAGCTTCACTCCACAATGAGTGAAGTTCTTCGTCACTCTGCTCCATTGCCTCTATCCCTCTGTACACAGCAGTGTGGATTAAGTATATAAAAATATTCTATTATGCACACATTAAATAATTAAACCTTTCCTTTTCTTACTTCACAATCTGAAACAAAGCCAAACAGAAGACACTGACAGTACCTGTGGTTGCTGCATACTTCCTTGTTCTTTGCTTCCAAGCCCATCCCCTATAAAATGAATCCAAATGGAATTATAATTAAACAGGATATATAAGATCTGTCATTGCTTTTTCAGAAGAATCTCTATTTTTAAAAACTTGAAATCAAGTCCAGATAAGACCTTAGTTAAATCTAAAGCCTACAGCATGATTTAACAAGATTTTCTTTGTAGGAAGAAAACAAATCTAGAAATCAAAAATTACAGTTCTGACTGATTTCCCTGGCACTCCATGTCCTTGACCAGACCACCTAACCTGCTCTGCTCACTCCTGAGTCTGGCAAGAGAGCCTGGAGTCAGAGACCATTAGAAAGCTAAGGTACTTCAAGATCATCCAGTTCAGCTTTTTTCCCAAACTCTTTTCACTAGAACCCAAAGTAAAAACTATGTTCAACTTTACAATCCAATACACACACAGAAGTTTCAAGAAAGAAAAATTTCCCTATGTTTCAGTAGTTCCTGTTGTATTCCATTTTATTAAATAAAACATTGATCAAACTACAGTTGGAAAAATACTGATCTAATTCACTCCTCTGATAAGACAGGTTTGCACAACTAAGCCCACAGAAATAAAGGGAACGAGCTGAGCAAAGGCAGTAGAAAAAGTGCTGGTGACGCCAAGCAAGTCACTTACATCAGTGTTTCTCAATCTTTTTTTCATTACTCCCCCCTAAAAAAATATATAAATACTAAGGAAAAAGATTTTGTAGGAGGGGCTGAGCTTTGCAGAGCCACCAACAATGGTAATTAACATCAAAGATTTTGTCACTCTCTCAAGAAACAATTTTTATATAAATAAGAAATGGAGAAGCAGGGAGCCTAATGATTTATGTCTTAACCAGGGAGAAGTTCATTAATATCTAAAACAACTTTAAGTTCTAAGATACCTATTGATACAGTAACAACATTGAAACTAACCAAGAACTGATAGAAAGCGGGCAAGGTTCATACAATGCCAATTAGGTGTCAGTTAAAAGAATACACTGAGAAACCAACAAACTGCAGAAGTAATTTTCCCTTCGTCCTTTCTGTCCATATCTGGAAGATCTGGGAAAACTATGGTTATAAAGAACTAATCATTTTATTTATTTTCTTTTTTGGCCACACTACAAAGTACAGGGGATCTTCCCCAATCAGGAATAGAACCCATGCCCCCTGCAGCGGAAGCAGTCTTGTGACCACTGGACCACAAGGGAATATTTACTTATGTATTTGGCTATGCTGGGTCCTTGTTGCAGCATGTAGAATCTAGTTTCCCAACCAGGGATCCAAACTAGGACCCCTGCATTGGGAGTACAGATTCTTAACCACTGGACCACCAAGGAAGCCCCAAGAACTAACTATTTTAGATCCTTTACAAGGCAGGCCATAAAAAGGCACAATGTATATTAGAAACCTAAGAATGTTTAAACTATGCACAATTGCACTCATCCATCTCATATGATACCAAAGTAAGGCTCAAAATTCACCAAGCCAGATTTCAACAGTATGTGAACTGAGAACTTCCAAATGTTCAAGCTGGATTTAGAAAAGGCAGGGGAACCAGAGATCAAATTGCCAACATCCGTTAGATCACTGAAAAAGCAAGAGAGTTCCAGAAAAAAATCTACTTCTTCAGTGACACTGCCAAAGTCTTTGACAGTGTTCATTTCAGTTCAGTTCAGTCATTCAGTCGTGTCTGACTCTTTACGACTCCATGGACTGAAGCACGCCAGGCTTCCCTGTCCATCACCAACTCCTGGAGTTTACTCAGACTCATGTCCATTGAGTCGGTGATGTCATCCAAACATCTCATCCTCTGTCGTCCCCTTCTCCTCCTGCCTTTAACCTTTCCCAGCATCAGGGTCTTTTCAAATGAGTCAGCTCTTTGCATCAGGCATTGGAGTTTCAGCTTCAACATCAGTCCTTCCAATGAACATTCAGGACTGATTTCCTTTAGGATGGACTGGTTGTATCTCCTTGCAGTCCAAGGGACTCTCAAGACTCTTCTCCAACACCACAGTTCAAAAGCATCAATTCTTTGGCGCTCAGCTTTCTTCACAGTCCAACTCTCACATCCATACATGACTACTGGAAAAACCACAGCCTTGACTAGACAGACCTTTGTTGGCAAAGTAATGTCTCTGCTTTTGAATATGCTGTCTAGGTTGGTCATAACTTTCCTTCCAAGGAGTAAGCATCTTTTTATTTCATGGCCACAGTCACCATCTGCAGTGATTTTGGAGCTCCCCCCAAAATGAAGTCTGTCACTGTTTCCACTATTTCCCTATCTATTTGCCATGAAGTGATAGGACTGGATGCCATGATCTTTGTTTTCTGAATGTTGAGCTTTAAGCCAACTTTTTCACTCTCCTCTTTCACTTTCATCAAGAGACTCTTCAGTTTTTC
>SJYQ01005735.1:76994-125100 GCA_006410935.1 Redunca redunca | reverse complement strand
CCAAGTGTCCCTTTCAGTCCCTGGATACCCCCCGCCCCCGACCCATTGTAAGCACTCTAAATCCTCAGCTGTTTGGTCGACTTGCAGGGTGGGGTCTGTGCCCCCAGCCCCCACCCGATGCTCCCGGTTACAGCGCTCTTCCTCCCCTCCCCCACCCCACCCATGGCACTGTTGTGGTCCCCAGCCTTTGGGCAGGGGGCCACACTGAGTCCATCTCTGGCTGCCACGTGGCTCAGAAGAGAGCTTGGGCACTGGGCGGAGGGGGAGGGCTGCCTTCCAGCAGGAGAGCCCAGGGTGCAGCTGATGGCTGAGCTGAGGTCTGGTCCTGGGAGCCCACTTCCTGGTGCCGCCTCCTGCGCCCTTTGGGCGATGCTGGCACGAGGGCATGGGCTTTCCACTGTCCTATTTGGCACCTTTCCCCGATCTGCCGGGCCGCACCCTGGGCCTCCTATTGGCAGAAAATTCTTGGGCCCCATCCCCCCTCGCCCCGCAAACTGCGGCCCGCCACCCCCGGGGACAGCTGAAATGGAAACCCTGAAATGCAGCCCGGTTTGTCTTCGGTCAATGGCGATTGAAGGCGCCACAAAGGGGGCCTGTTGTTCTGAATGCCGCCCACCCTCGCCCGCCTCTGCGATGCCTGCCTTGTGGCCCCCGGTCCCAGGGGGAGGTGGCGTGTGCGTTCCAGGCCTGCGGAGAACATAACAGACCGGATCGTAGAGACGCTGCCCCTTCTGCACAGAGGCACCTGGTGGGGCTGCCTCCGCGGCCTTGCACGGCCGTGCTCCCCACGTGGCGGCAGTGTTCCCTCCCATTTTACAGGTGATGACGCTGAGGCTGACACCCGGCCAGGGCCCTACAGCTACTCGTGATGGGTCTAGAGTTTGGGCTCCGTGAGACTGAAAGCATTACTTCCTCCCAGGCCTCCCCCATCGGCCGCAGCGTGGTCAGAGGCCAGCGTGTCCCCACGTCCCAGCTTTTTCCAAGAAACCCCTCTCTTCCTGTATCCCACGAGCGGGCCTGAGTCATAAAGGGCCCTCCTCCCCCCCTTCCTGTTCCATTTCCCCCTCGCCGTGCTCCCTGAGCGCTGGAGCCCTGCACCGGGGCGGGGGTGGGGCTGGGGGTGGGCGGCTGGCCTCTCCTCCCCTGGCCCCAGCCCTCCCGGGACTGGGTTACACCGCCTGGGTTCTGCTCTCTTCCGGTCTCCTTTGTCAGTGAGGCACGTGGGCGCCCTCCGCAGAGGCCAGGGGTCTCACAAATGTTATTCCAGGCCTGGTCCGGGCAGCGTGGGGAGGCGGGGCCGGACCCGGGTCTGACTCCCGCCCAGCTGCTGGGCCGTCTGTGGCTTTAGGTGCGTCTTCGGACTTGCCTGCGCGTCGGATGTTCACCTGTAGGAGGCCCACTGCCTCACCAGGGTGAATGGTCTGGAACACAGTAGGTTCCTCATACTGGATGCTCCTGGGTCATCAGGGCCTGGGAGGGCAGGAGGGCGACTATGGGAGCCTCTGGAAGCCTCCCCTGAGAGCAGTATCCCTGGAGATTTGTTGTCCTCTGAGCCACAACAAATGTGCTGTCCTATGGGGTTTCTGAATCATGAGCTCTGTGCCAGGTACCGTGCTGAAGCTGGGATTCCCAGAGACTGTGGCCCCACCTGGGCCACAGGAGGGGTCTCAGGAGGCAGATGAAAATAAGAGAACAGTATCTCCTCTTGGCTCAGTGTGTGATCCTCAAGCCTCTGTGGGTCAAAGTTCCTGAGGGACTTCCTGGAGGAGGAGGCACTGGGCCAAGTGTTTCATATGTGGCTGGAATATGCGAAGTGAAGCAGGTGGGCGAAAAAGGCACAGGAAGAGTCTGGGACATGAGAGAGTGTCAGGCGAGTGGTGAGGAAGTGCAGGGTCATCGTCAGCGAGGCTGGCTGGGGAGGCTGGAATGCCAGACACAGTTTTGACGCCTGGTCCTTGTCTCAGAGGGCAGACAAGCTAGTGAGTGGGCCAGCTGCCTGAAAAGCTGCAGTGTCAGAAGACCAGCTGGGTTGATCATTACAAGCCACTCAGTCCTGAAAGCTGGGCGCTGGGGAGGTGAGGAGAGCCTCCCGGGCCTTTCATTGCTATAAGCCAGTGTCATTAACCATTCAAGTGATTCACCGAGCACCTGTAGGCACCAGGCCTACATCAGGACCAAGGATACCACAGGAAACAAAACGGACTCAAGTCCTATCCTCAGGCAGTAGAGAAATACAAAGCAGGGGAGGGGTGGGGTGGGCTTTACTCTTACAAGGGGACACTGTGGGTGCTTGAAGGAGATGAGCAGCACGCTGCATATCTGAGGGAAAAGCACTCCGGGCAGAGGCAACAGCACATGCAAAGGCCCTGCAGCCAGAACATGCTTAGCATGAGCAAGTGTGGCTGCAGTGGAGTGGGCGAGAGAGGGCCGTGTAGGGCGTGAGGAGGACCTTGAAGGCTATTTGCACTAACTTCTGTGGGGAGTCTTCAGGAATTTTTTTTTCAATAGATTTAAAAGTTGAGATCTAATTTACCTACCATTAAATCTATCCATTTTAAGTGTATAGTTTGATGATTTTCAATATAAACATATGGGTGGGCAGCCATCACCACAGTTCAGGGTTAGAATATTTCTACTACCCAGAATGTTCTCTTGTGCCTATTTGAAGTCAGTCCCTGCCCAACCCCCAGCAACTGCTGATCTTTCCGTGTCTATAGTTTTCAGATTTCAAACAATATGTAGTCTTTTGTGTCTGGTTTCTTTCACTTGGCAGAGTGTTTTTGGAGGCTCATCCACTGGCGGTCCAGTGGTGAAGACTCTGCCTTCCAGTGCAGGGGGTGTGTGTTCAGTCCCTGACTGGGGAAATAAGGTCCTACATGCTGCAGGAAAGTGGAAGTGTCAGTCTCTCTGTTGTGTCCAATTCTGCAACCCTATGGACTGTAGCCTGCCAGGCTCCTCTGTCCATGGAATTCTCCAGGCAAGAATATTGGAGTAGGTTGCCATTCCCTTCTCCAAGGGATCTTCCCAACCCAGGGGTCAAACTCGGGTCTGCCGCATTGCAGGCAGATTCTTTACTGTTTTGAGCCACCAGGGAAGCCCTGTGGCCATGCCATATGGCATGGCCAAAAAAAAGTATAGTTGGGTTCTGCATCTGCAGTCAGAAGGGCTGACTGCACGATATCATTTTATATGAGGGACTTGAGCATCCTCCTGTTTTGGTATCGGCAGAGGGTCCTGAACCAATCCCCTGAGGATGCCAAGGGACCTCTGTGTACTATTGTATAAATGTGTTCCTGTGTTCACCAGTTGATGGACATTTGGGGTGTTTCATGTTTTGTGAATAAGGTCACTATGAACATTTTTTTTTTAAATAAATGTTTGTATGCATACATGTTTTTATTTCTCTTCGGTGGTTGGGTCATATAGTAGGTATATATTAACTTTTCAAGAAGCTGTCAAAAACTGTTTTCCAGCGGGTTTGCACCATTTTTCATTTCTCCCAACAATCTGTTCTGATTATTCCACATCGTCATCAGCACTTGATATTGCCAGTTTTTCTGATGTTAGCCGCTCCAGTCAGCGTGAAATGGTATCGCATTGTGGTTTTGATCCGTATTACCCTCATGACTGAGGATGCTGGCCATCTTTCTACATGCTTGTTGCTGTTTGCACATCTTCATTGGTGAAGTGGGTATTCAGCTCTTTTGTTCCTTTTGTTTATCAGGTCTCATTAGTACGTTGTCAAATGTTCTCTTTTTAAAAGTCATCTGTTAATTATTTTTGGTTGCACTGGGTCTGTTGCTGCACGCAGGGCTTTTCTCTAGTTGTGCGAGGGCTTCTCATTGCAGCGGCTTCTCTTGTTGAGGAGCACGGGCTCTAGGGTGCGCAGGCTGCACTAGTTGTGGGTGGACTCTTCTTGGACGAGGGATTGAACCAGTGTCCCCTGTACTGGCAGGTGGGTCCTCAACCACTAGACCACCAGGGAAGTCCAGTGTTCCTTATATGTTGGTGATGGGTGACATTTATTAGATACATGGCTTGTAGCTTGACCCATGCCTAACAGCAAGTGACTCCTGGACCCCAGAATTCCTGGGGTATTAGTTATTTGGTCAGGCGGTTAGACAGAGAAGGCAATGGCAGCCCACTCCAGTACTCTTGCCTGGAAAAATCCCATGGACAGAGGAGCCTGGTGGGCTGCCGTCCGTGGGGTCGCTAAGAGTCGGACACGACTGAACGACTTCACTTTCCCTTTTCACTTTCATGCATTGGAGAAGGAAATGGCAGCCCCACTCCAGTGTTCTTGCCTGGCGAATCCCAGGGACGGGGGAGCCTGGTGGGCTGCCGTCTATGGGGTCGCACAGAGTCGGACACGACTGGAGCGACTTAGCAGCAGCAGCAGCAGGTGGTTAGAATGTTGGATTTGGTGGATTCTGGGGGGGGCGGTGGGCAGGTCAAGGCTGGCACGTATGCCTTGCTCCCATCAGCCCACTTGGGCGTGTAGGTGCCACCATTCTGTGGCTTAGGGGAGGTCATTTGCCTCTGCTCTGATGTCTAGCCGCCCTGTATGAGGAGCTGACTCTTCCCATGGCCGTGCCAGGATGGGTGATAATGTTTCTGGCTTATCTTGCTGGCCTGAGAGCCATTCTGGGGACACTTTGCGTATTCCCGCTGGGAGCACTGTGGGCTGGCTTCTGTATTAGTCAGAATTTATTTGATGGCGGGTGACGTGCATGTATGCTCAGTGGCTAAGCTGCGTCTGACTCTTTCCAACCCCATGGACTGTAGCCTGCCAGGCTTCTCTGTCCACGCAGACAAGAATACCGGAGTGGGTTACCCTGTCCTCCTCCAGGGGATCTTCCAGACCCAGGGATTGAACCCACGTCTCTTGCGTTGGCAGGTAGATTCTTTACCACGGTCCCACCTGGGAAGTCCATTGCAGCTGTCCCTCAAAGAGAATTAGGCAAAAAGATATAACAATGCCTATGTGTGTGTGAGGAGTTGTTGGCTGATGTGAGTGAAGGGCTCAAGGGACCACCTTCAGGTTCAGCTGGATCCAGGCCCTCTGAATCCTGGGACTCGGCTCTGCTTTCTCTGTGCTGGCGCTGCTCCCTGGCAGGCTCTGCCATGTGGTATCCCTGCAGCTCCTGGCTTTCATCCCACACCCAGGCAGCCCCGGAACAAGAAGAGCACCTCTTCCCAAAGCTTCCAACCGGAGTCCAGGCCCTGATGCTCCTTGGGTCACACCACCTTCCTTCAGCTAACCATGGGGCTCTGGCCAGGCCTGGGTCATGTGTCCACTCTAGGTGTGGGGGTTTGGGGTCAGCTCACATAAGGCATACGGGGCTTCCCAGGTGGCACTAGTGGTAAATAACCCACCTTCCAAGCAGGAGAGATAAGAGATGCAGGTTCGATCCCTGGTTCAGGATTTCCCTGCAGGAGGGCATGGCAACCTACTCTAGTATTCTTGTCTGGAGAACCCCATGGACAGAGGAGCCTGGCAGGCTGCAGTCCATAGGGTTGTACAGAGTCAGACACAACTGAAACGATTTAGTGTGCACACACAGATCATATGCATCAAGAATGGAGAAAAGGGGATTGCCCTGGTGGCTCCGTGGCAAAGAATCCACCTGGCAATGCAGGGACACCAATTTGATTCCTGGTCTGGGAAGATCCCACATGCTTTGGAGCAACTTAGCCCGTGCACCACAACTATTGAGCCTGTGCTCCTGAGCCCGTGTGCCCTAAAGCCTGTGCTCCATGACAAGAGAAACCTGAACATTGCAACTGGAGAGAAGGCCCCCCCCACCCGCCACAACTAGAGAAAACCCCGAGTGCAGTAATGAAGGCCCGGTGCAGCCAAAAATAAAAAATAAATTATAAAATTTTTTAATTGGGGGAAAAAAAGAATGGAGAAAAGTGTTCTCTAAAAAGGAAGTGTTCTGTGTCCAAGAGTGGGATGAGATACGGCGCCCCTGGCGGGGTGATGCTTTCTCCCAAATCCTCTGCCCATCCATGGTGCTCTGTATTCCCTCTCCCCACTGGACAGTGTGCCCCCCAAGGCAGAGGGCACATCCTGCCTGCGGCTCTGGGCAGGACAAGGCCCAACAGGTGGTGAGTCCTCCATGGACACCTCGTAAAAGAGAGGGAGTGCACACAGTGCGGTGGGGGTAGAGTAGTGGGCCCGTCCTTTCTGCTCCCCCAACCCCCCCGCAGCCAGGCCCATCTTGCTGTCACCTGGTACCCTGAACTGATCACCATGGATACGGGGACTTCCCCTCTCCGGAGTCCCCTTTGTCTGACTCTAGTGCCCTGCATGCTGTGTGCATCGCATTCTTCTCTGCTTAGTCATAAAAGCAGGGGCTGTAACGGTGGGAGGGCGGGCAGAGGGCATGCTGAGTCCATCCTGGTGCGAGGTTGGGGGAGGTATAAGCTTCTCTGGGTGTGGGTGTGTCCCTGCACTAGGGATGGGGTGGGCGGGTGCTGGACTCAATAGCTGGCATGTGGCCTGTGTGGTGAAGCAGGTTGATTAAATTAGATCTTGCTTTGTCTGCCCACATCGAGAAGGATGTAAGCTGTTGGCTAGTTCTAGAGGGTCTGGGGTCCACTGGGGAGTGACCCACCGGGTTGCCCTGCATGTCAGAACCTGCCAGCCTGTGCTCTGGTGGTGAGAACCACATTCAGCTATCAGTGGCTGTGATGACCCACATGGTCCTGCTCCGGGGCATCTGGGATTAATACAGCCAGTGCCGCAGACCCCCACGCCAGCCCACTCTCAATTCTCACCTCCTGGGTCCAGGACCTGGGCAGAGAGCGAATCGGACCGCGAGTCCGGCAGACCAGGACGCAAGTGCCCACATCTGCTCGTGCACAGCCCCCACCTGTGACCACTTCTCTGTACCTCAACTTCCCCATCTGGAAAGTGGGGGTGACCGTGGTCTCTGCTTCGCGGGCCAGGGGTGTGATGTCACCTGGTGACGTGATGTCGTCCCTCCTGTTGTCTGCTCACAGGTGAGTGACCATGGCGGAGAGCACGTGACCCGCTCCGACCTTCTGTGCCCACCCAGTGGCACCACCATGCAGAAGCCCAGCGGCCTGAAGCCCCCCGGCCGCGGGGGGAAGCACTCAAGCCCCATGGGGCGGACGTCCACTGGGTCAGCCTCGGCCTCTACCACCGTGGCGCCCACCGGCTCTAAGGAAGGTACGTAGGGCCGAGGGTAGAGGGGTGAGGGGCTGGATGGGGGTGGCGGGTAGTGGTTCTTCTGGAAGAGCTGAAAGGACTTGAGCCACTTTCTGACCAGCCCGGAGGCCAGTGGTTCCGGGAAGTTCTTCTTGATGTCTGCCCACATCCCTCTGAAAATTAACTAGCAATGGGCAGTGACACATGCTTTGGGTTCATTGTTCCTTTTGACACTCTTCCAGCAGGAGGCAGGTACCACTGTTGCCTTCCCTTAGGGATGAGGCAGTGGAAGCCCGGGGAGGCATGGCACCTTGCCCACATCACTCAGCCTGGAAGACACAGCCCTATTCACACTCCTACCTCTGCCAACCTCCCTGAGCCCACTCATTCCCCTTCTGGGGTCTGAGATGGTCCCCATCTTCCCACCAGCTTTCTTGTGTGCCACCCAGACCCACACCCTTGACCTTGCTTCACTTATGTAACCTCCTTCGAGTGGGCACAGGGTGCCCGCAGGGCAGGGCTAAGGCGGGGTGCTCTGGCTGGAGGCACCAGCTCTGAAGGCAGATGGGTTGAGGACAGCTGTTAGCTGTTGGCTTTTTCTAGTGACAAAAGTAAGATAGTCCACTGTGTACTAGGAAAGTTTGATGGTGAAATTGCCAGTCATCATCTCTAGAGGCAACTGTTGGGTTGGCCAGAGAGCTCATTTGGGTTTTTCCATACGATATAACAGTAAAACCCAAACAAACGTTTTGGCCAACCTGGTATCATTACTTTGGTTTTTATCTTTTCACTTTTTTCTTAGCTGTTTGCCATCATGCTGCATATACAACCTGAAAATCTGCTTTTTTCCTTTTAACATGATCAAGTGGATTTTTTCATGTCACTAAAAATCTCGCATGTCCATCATTTATAAATGGCTGTAGATATCCTGTTCACTCAACACATATAAATCAAGGGCCTGCTCTGTGGACGTGGTCCTAACCACTGGAGCTCTCCTTCTGAGCAACACTGGATGTGGTCCCAGCCCTTACCGGGCCTGGTGGGGGGCGGGGTGCTGAGTATCATGAGGTCCTCTAATCAGGGCCTGACATGGTCCCGAAGGCCAATAAAACCTTCCCTGAGGAGGGCGCGTGTGAGCTGAGGTCTGAGGGTGATGGTTTACTAGATGAGGAGGGGAAGCCATTCCAGGCAGAAGGCATGGGACGTGCAAAGGCCCAGTGGCAGAAGGGAGCGTGGTGAGTATAAGGGAGGGGGAAAAAGTGAGTGTGGCTACAATATGACCAGTGGGAAGTGTGCCGGTGAGAGAGGGGTAGACTGGTTGCGGGGGACAAGTTGGGGTTATACAGGGAGTTTCACTCCCATCCTGACAGTGGGAAGCTGCTGGGAAATTTTCCATCAAAAGGAGTATGATGGAGGGAATTGGGAAATGAGGAGTATGAGGTTGGGGAGGGCGGCAGAGGCAGGTGATGAAGGGCAGGGGGACTGGGTTTGTTTTAAGTGTGATGGGACCTGTTGGAAGATGTTACGATAGCAGAGAACATCTGGGTGTTGCTAAGCATCCTTCAAGCTTGGAGAGAGGGTTGCAGGGGTTAAGAACGGGATGGGGGAGATGGGCGAGGAGGCATGTGGTCACCCAGGTGAGGATGTTTGCAGTCACTGCCAGGGCTGTGAGAAGTCAAGGGACTGACCACCATGAGTGGGCTGCAGGGAAGGCTTCCTGGAGGAAGTGTGAGTGAGCTCAGCCGGGAGGCTGGAGGAATGTGAATGTGAAGGCGGGTGACGTGGGACCTGGAGGAAGAGCCTGGGCAGAGGCGCCCAGCGGGCTGAGCTCGGTCCAGTGCGGGTGGAGCTGTGCAGCCCCTTGATTGGAGAGGGCTTCCCTGATGGCTCAGCAGGCAAAGAACCCGCCTGCCGGTGCAGGAGGCACGAGAGGTGTGGGTTCCATCCCTGGGTCAGGAAAACCCCCTAGAGAAGGAAATGGCAGCCCACTCCAGTACTCTTGCCTGGAAAATTCCATGGGCAGAGGAGCCTGGTGGGCTGCAGGTCATGGGGTTGCAGAGTCGGACACAACTGAGTGTGTTTGCGTGTCCACACACACACACACTGATTGGAGAAGGGCTCAAGAGAGGCCCCTTGCTGACCCTCTTCCCTCTTCAAGAGAGCCCATAGCACCTTCTAGATTCTTTGCTCCTTGCCCCCACTCTGATCTAGAGAGGCCTGAGTTCTGGCTGTGATCCAGCTCTCACATCCCTCCTAGCTCAGCCCCTGCTGTGTGACCTTGAAAGAGTTACTTGACCTCTCAGAGCCGCAAATGGGATAATAACATTTCTCTCATGGAATCAACTGAGTTAATAAACGTGAAGTGCCTGCAGGCACAAGGCTCATTAGAGAGTAATTTCTTTTCTTTTCAACCATCCATAATCTCATTACGGAAAGATCTGAGTGATGAAAGAAGGAACTCCCATTACTCCTCCATTTAACCTAATCACCACCCCCCGCCACCCATCGTCCTCTATTTCCTTCTGGTCTTCTTTCCTATTCCACGTGTTGGTTCAAGCAGTTAAGGCATGGTTTGTATCCGAACCTGCATCCGACTGCTGGGCATTTCATTGCCTTCTGTGGCACGTGCCCCCTGCTAAGGAAGTGTCATCTTTGCCGTCTCGTCTTGAACGGCTCCATCATTGTGGTCCCTTGAGGGAAGGGGATCAGACCACACTGTGGGGCCTGCTGGTTGCCTCCTGGTCACCCTGGTCTGGGAGCCCCTGAGGGTGGGGGCTGGGTGGTCTGCCTGGACCCCAGCCCTGCAGCGGGGGGAGGGTTGTTCTGGGGAGAGGGGGTGCCACTCCGTGAATGCCTGATCGATCAGGAGCCACGCCCCCCGCCGAGGGACACACTGGTGGCCAAGAGGGCAGCTGTGCTGGGTGCTGCCCTCCTTCCTGCTCTGGCACCTGCTGCCTTTGCAGGTCAGAGAAACTCAGACCCCAGGCTGGGGGAGGGAATAGTTGGCCGGGAAGAGGACCCTGTGAGGGGGAGGGAGGCGTTTTTGGCAGAGCTCCGGGTCTCATAACGAGAGTCCCTGCAGAGCCGGGATGGGGGGCCGCAGCAGGGGAGGACGGTGCCTGCCCCCAACTCCTATTGGCCCGTGGGCTCCCTCACCCAAGCCATGGAGCTGGCCATCGGCTCTCCAAGGTGCTGAAGGTGCCCATCCCCAAGGGACACTGGGACTCTGGGGGTGGGCACTGGGGCACCAAGAGAGGGTCTGGCAGAAGCTGGAGCCTGGCAGTGGTTGGAGGGGGCAGTTGCTCTGGGAATCAGGGCAGTGGCAGCCTCCCAAAGTATGAGCTCAGCCTCCGGGCAGAGGGTCTGCCAAGGGCCGGGCCTGGACTGATGCCCCAGCCCACCCCAGCCTGTGTCAGTTCCCAGAGTGGTGACACACAGGGGGAGGATGGCCTGGGGTAGAGGGGGATGTGGGAGGGGGTCTCCCATACCAGGAGGTGGCCCAGAGGTGGTCAGGGCAGGTGCACAGGATGGCAGTCTGGGGCTCACCAGTGGACCCAGACCTGGGTGGGCCTCGAGGTCAGGGGAGCCCAGCCAGATGGGGTGGAACATGGAGGCTGCTTCAGATCAGGCGGGGGCCGAGGGGGGATCCTCGCTCAGGAGGTGACACTGGCTGCCGAGATCTGAGTTGACGAGCAGGAAGCCGCCCAGCTGAGGTCAGGGGAGCGCATCCCAGAAAGATTCTGTGTCTTGAAGTCTCTGAGGACTAGAATGGACGCAGAGCAGCTTGAGGGGTCCTTGGAGGGTTGTGAGTGGGCCAGGGTAGGAGCGGGACTGGAAGGGAGATGGGGCACTGAGACCTGGGCTTCCCCGAGGGTTGGGGCTCTATCCTGGGCCTGAGGAAGACACGGGGGGATTTCAGGCCTCCAGGCCCCCAGATGCGGCTGGTGACGGTCCTCACTGTGCGTCAGGAGCAGCCCTCGTCGGTCCAACACTGCTGGGCCATCATGGGAAAGGTGGGACCACAGTGGGCTTGCACAGGACCCTTTGCTTCTGAGCCTCAGGTCGGGGGCATGCCAGGCCAGGCCGTGGGTGTCCCTCTGGAACAAGAAGGACTGGCTGTGGGGACCTGGAGGAGACTTAAGGGTGGCTGAGCGAAGGGACAGACCACAAACCACTGTTGAGGTCTTCTGCCCTTGCCCCCAGCTGGGGCAGGTGGGTCCTTGGAGGGTCTCTCCCCCCTCGCGTCCCTCACACTGTGGCCCAGCCCCAGAGATGTCCCGTCTGGCGGGGATGGCCTCTGACTCTTGCTTTGTTACAAGCCAGCCCAGCAGCAGCTGGCTTTTCACGCCTCTGTCTCGTTAACTAGCCAGAGAAAAGAACTGCTCTTCTGTCCATTTTAAAGGTGACAAAACTGAGGCTTCGAGCTCTTGGCTGAGTTGCCCAGAGTTACAGGGCCAGAGAGTGGCAGGACTGAGGTTGTGAGACACGTCTAAAGCCAGCTCAGGGGACCTCCCTGGTGGTCTTGTGGTTGAGAGTCCGTCTGCCAGTGCAGGGGACACGGGTTCGATCCCTGGTCCGGAAGATCCCACATGCTGTGGAGCGGCTGGGCCCGCGCACCACAACTACTGAAGCCCGAGCTCTCTAGAGCCCGTGCTCCGCAACAAGGGAAGCCACTGCAATGGGAGCCTGTACACTGCAACTGGAGAGTAGCCACTCGCTGCAACTAGAGAAAGCCGAGCGCAGCAACGAGGATCCAGTGCAGCAAAAAAGATATAAAGAAAGAAATTAAAAAGACAAAAGCTGGTTCAGGCTGCCGGCACCCACTGGCCCCCACCAGGGGTAAGGCGGCTGGGATGGCTGGAGTGCTGCGTCCAGTCCCACGCTCTGCTCAGACCTGGGGCTGGTGGGCAGGGCGGGAGGAGCCATCTGTCTGCATTAGGATGAGATCTGTGTGACCTGTGGGCCTGTGGCCTTTCCGCATCCGGAGCGTCAGGGACACGAGACCAAGGACGGGTGTGCATGGGCGTTCCCTTCACACAAGGAGTACCCACTCGGGATAGGGTCTCCCTCTTATTCTGTGATCTCCCCCCAAGCGGCACAGAGCTTTTCAGGTCTGGCTTGTTGAGCTGGAGCCCGGGTGCCCCCACACTCTGTGGGTGCTCCAGACATGAGCACCAGCCATCCCTGGGATGGGGCATTCACACAGCTTCACAGCTGGCCTCTAGTCCTAGACACCGACCCCCTTCCACTCCACCCTGGAGGTCTGTGCCTCTCAGCTCGGTCCCCATGTTCCTGAGAAGGGTGTGTGTGTGTGTCTGTGTGTGTGCGTGCTCAGTTGCTTCAGTCATGTCCCACTCTGTGACCCCATGGACTGCAGCCCGCCAGGCTCCTCTGTCCACGGGATTCTCCTGGCAAGAATACGGGAGTGGATTGCCATGCCCTCCTCCGGGGGATCTGCCTGACCCAGGGATCGAACCCAAGTCTCCTGCATCTCCTCCATTGCGGGCAGATTCTTTATCACTAGCGCCACCTGAGAAGTACCCCCTAGGAGGGTAGGTGGCATCATGCCCGTTTTCACTGACCTGTCCCAGATGCTGTGCAAGCCTGGGCAGCCCTTGCTAGTGCAGAGCCAGCACTGCCCCGGGCGGCACGCACTGCCTTCAAGGTCAACGCTCTTGCTCTCCTCCCCTAACCACATCCTAAACTTTTTTTATGCCCTCAGGATGGGGAAAGCCAAGCTGAGCTTTTCTGTGGCTGGACTGCGGACGGGCTGGGGGCAGGGCAGCCTCCCAATGCTCCCAGAATCGATCGGGAATGGGGGGGGCAGTGAGAGCAGGGAGGGGCGGGCAGGGGCCCAGCTGCCAGCGCCCGCCCGCCTGGCTGGCGTGGCCATAGCAGGGCTTCTCCATGGGGACCTGGCTCTGCTCTTTCCAGGGTAAGCCTCCCATGTCTTTGTCTCCCTGGGGCCCCAGCCGAGTCTGCCGGGTGGGTGCTCTGTCCACCTGGTTTGGGAGTAAGGGGAATGGAAGGAGGGCTTCTGAGCTCCCTTGGGCTCAGGAAGGATGCTGAGCGATCCCTAGGGCTGGGACCCGCCCCTAGCGGGCTAGTGGAGGGTCCCTTCTTCAGGGGTTGGATGGCTGGGGACAGCATAGCTGGGGAGATGCCGGGCCTTTGGTGGCCACAGAGGCTGGGCCCTGCCTTGGTCAGGGTGGGTTGGGAGGGGTCTCTCAGAGACGATATGGGCGGGTGCTGACAAGGAGCTGATGGGAGGTGGAGCGGGCAAGGGGAAAGCTGGCGCCGTTGTGGAATGCCCTGGAGACCCCATCCCTTCCTTTCGACCTTTGTGTTGAGTACCTGCTGGGAGAGCAGGGGTCTTGGAGCAGGAAGCTGCTGTGGGGCTTGTGGGGCATTTATGTGTGTTGCTTCAGGGTCGCCACAGAGGGGAGGTCAGGGTCTTGGCCAGGCTGCATTTGAGCTCCGTCCTGGGGCTCTGGGGCTGGAGAGGCGGTCTGTGTGGACCCTGCTTCCCAGGACTTGTGTTCTGGGTGGAGCAGTGCAGACGTGTACCCTGGCAGTTTGGGTGGCAGGCTGTGCAAACCGAGGCAGAATGGAGCTCCGTGGCAGCACCCATGAGCTGTGCCGGAGCTGGTCTGATGGGCAGGCAGGGTTTCCTTAAGTGACACAGAGAGGAAAAATGCTGTAATTTTAGGTCAGAGTGACCATGTACTGCCTGGGACTGCCCTGGTTTATGCTTGCAGTCTTGGCATGATACTGTATGAATAGCACTGGATTTCTCTCCACAGTGTCTGGCTTTGGATGATAAATCATGTAGTCACCTTATTCACTGCCCCTCCTAAGTCATCACACTGCTCATTTGCACATTAAAGGCTCTGACAAGTCCTGCAGCAGAGTCACCTTAACTTTGCTTAAGCCCCTGCTTCTCAAGTTTGTTTGAATTTTGCGATTAAGGTTTTGTTTTCATGAGACCTATTAACACTGTGTGGAACTATGTTCTATGGGATATTTATGTGTGTGTTAAGTTGCTTTAGTCATGTCTGACTGTTTGGGACCCCATGGACCATAGCCTGCCAGGGATTCTGTCTAGGGATTCAGTCCATGGGATTCTTCAGGCAAGAATAGTGGAGTGAGTTGCCATGCCTTCCTCCAGGGGTTTTTCCCAATCCAGGGATCGAACTTGCGTCCTTTCTATGTCTCCTGCATTGACAGGTGTGCTCTTTACAACTAGAACTACCTGGGAAGCCCCTGGGACATTTACAGGTACGCTTTATCCCCTCTGGCCTTCATGGGCAGAGGGCTGACTTTATCATGCCCCTTGGTTCATGTCATATTGCCACTGTGGATCCCTCCAAGGCCTCTCTTGATTTTTTAAAAGTTGATTCCTTTTTATCCTGTTCCCTATTACCATTTTCCCCACACCTAGATATTCATGCCCATGTACTTTGCCTTGGGACCCTCTTGAACCCTTTCTAACCAAAATCACATCATCAACACTTCCCCATGTCACTTGAAAGAAAAATTATTTTTAAAAAATTATTTTTAAAGAGTACTTAATAATCTGCAAGACTTGATCATAATTTATATAACTGCTTACTATTTGGGGGGGTTTTGTTTTGTGAATGACAAGATACTGAGTCAGTTTTTTTCTTTCTAAATGATTTCCTTGTGGAATTGGCCGTAGATTACATTCCCTATTTATTATTTTCTTTCTCAAATATTCTATTTTATTTTTTATTGCACATTATTCACTTTATTTCACAAGTAACGTGGGCTTCTCATAAAAGCCAAAGGTTAACATAAAAAGTGATCCCCAAATCTAGAGTTAAGTGAATCAGGGGGAATGAGGATGTGGTGGGTTTGCCTTCAGGGAGCTTGCTCTGATGGCTCTGGGAGAGGGCCTGAAGCTGGGGGCTGGAGACTGGAGGCTGGGAACCCCTTTTGGAAGCTTCTTTGCTGGGCAAGGTGTGAAACCTCAAGGACTTGATCTCAGAAGGGGTCTCTGAGACCCTTGAGGGCAGTATGGATTTAGGAGTTATTTCTTCTGTGAAATTTCCAGGTCTTGGTGAATAACTGGATTGGGAGTGGAGAGGTGGGGGGAAAGGGGAGGAGCAATGAGGGTTTGTGGCCTGAGAAAATGGATGGGTGGGGGCACTCCTGAGATAGGGAGGACAGAGGTGGGGTCACTATGGCTCAGAATGTCAAGTGTGAAGTCCTGGAGGACATCCAGGAGGAGGCAACTGCTGGAAGCGCACTTCTGGCAGCCAGAGAGGGGATCTGGACTGGGGAGAACAACTGAGGTCCAACTTCATTCTCCATCTGTTTTTTTTTTTTTTTTTTCCATTCTCCATCTTTTTGTGTCCCTTGGATCATTTTCTTAAAATTTATTTATTTTTAATCGGAAGATAATTGCTTTACAGTATTGTGTTGGTGTGCTGCAGTCTATGGGGTCCCAAAGAGTCGGACGCGACTGAGCGACTGAACTAGACTGATTGTGTTGGTTTCGGCCATGCGTTAACATGAGTCAGCCATAGGCATACGGATGTTCCCTTCCTCCTGAATCTCCCTCCCACCCCATCCTCTGGGTTGTCGCAGAGCACCAGGTTTGAGCTCCCTGTGTCATACAGCAAATTCCTGTGAGTTGTCTGTTTTACAAATGGTAGTGTGTATGCTTCAATGCGACTGTCTCAACTCTCGTCCCACCTCTCCTTCCCCTACTGTGTCCACATCACTTGGATCTTTTACAAGGAGAGTTTATTAAAGTCTTTTTTAAAAAGGCAGAAACATGGCAGCATATAAACAGCAGCTAAAGGCGCAGGAGAGGGTTAGATTACAGGGGAGCACCGTGCCCAGCAGGGTTCCCAGGTACTGGCCACAGAAGAGGAGTGTTTTCCTGCCTCTCGCCTCCTGCCCACCCGCCCCCAGCACTGGAGACAGGCCAGAGGCTTTGTCCTTCTCTGGCTCCTCTTCCTGTCTCTCATTCACAGGGGCTAGAGAATTTAGATGGGTCTCAGATGGGCCACTAGCCAGGGTGTGGGCTGGGACATGGCTGTGGTGTGCTGGCGCTGGCCCAGGCTGGCTCATGAGAACCAATTGTGAAATTGTCAGGAATTTTGCAAGCCAGATTCACAGCCTTTATTTAAACAAACAGATTGTGTGTGAACTTAAAATTAAGCACGTTCCATTAAAAACTAAGGTAATAAATATTCCGGAGAAGGCAATGGCACCCCACTCCAGCACTCTTGCCTGGACGGAGGAGCCTGGTGGGCCGCAGTCCATGGGGTCGCTAAGACTTGGACATGACTGAGCGACTTCACTTTCCCTTTTCACTTTCATGCATTGGAGAAGGAAATGGCAACCCACTCCAGTGTTCTTGCCTGGAGAATCCCAGGGACGGGGGAGCCTCATGGGCTGCCATCTATGGGGTCGCACAGAGTCGGACACGACTGAAGTGACTTAGCAGCAGCAGCAGCAGCATAAATGCTACTAGGAGTACTACTAGAAGGACTCTTAGCGACCCCGTGGACTGCAGCCCACCAGGCTCCTCCATCCATGGGATTTTCCAGGCAAGACTACTGGAGTTGGGGGCCATCGCCTTCTCCGAGTAGCATTTATACCACTAATTTATACCACTAATACTACTATTGTTTTCTTGGTAAAATACTACTGTTTACTCCTAGTAAGATTTTTAGCATCTATGTTTTTGAGGTTGCATGCGTGCTTAGTTGCTTCAGTGCATCTGACTTTTTGCCACCCCATGGACTGTAGCCTGCCAGCCTCCTCTGTCTATGGTATTTTCCCAGCAAGAATAGTAGAGTGAGTTGCCAGCCCTCCTCCAGGGGATCTTCTTGACCCAGAGATCGAACTCACATTTTCTGCATCTCCTGTATTGTAGGCAAATTCTTTACTGCTGAGCCAGCGGGGAAGCCCGTTTTGGAGGTTGTTTACTCTATATTGGAAGTACTATATATAATCTCTTCCCAACTCTGTGTTCAGTGGCATCATGCTGGCATCTTGGATGGACCACGGGGGCAGAATTTACACTATGGAAATTGGCATAGGCTAAAAATCAGGGCTATTATTATTATTATTGGCTGGCCAAGAAGTTCATTTGGTTTTTTCTGTAGCATCTTACGGAAAAACAGGATGAACTTTTTGGCCAACCCAATATTACTATTATTTTCTCTTGGAGAACCAGTTAAGCCTTTCCCAGCACACCACTGGCCAGAATATCGGTGGGAAGAGATAGATGGAGACCACGCCATTGGAGAGGACCACTGGGGTCAGGCTGGAGTGGAGGAGGCAGAGAGGACCCAGTCCTGTCACGGGAGCAGGGAGCCTTGGGCATGGACAGCAGGGCCGGGCACCACAAGGCTGGGAAGGGTCTCCTGCAGTGAATGAGGAGGACAAGGCATCCTTGCAGAAGTTTCCAGAGCCAGGGGGCGGGGGTCAGGAGCTGAGGGTCAGTGAGGGATGAGGAAGCAAGAGTCCTATCGGGGGATGGAACCACTGCCTTCTAGATGCTGCTGGATGGAAAAACACCCACTGCAACAAGAGCAGAGGACTGTAGCCCACCAGCCTCCTCTGTCTATGAGTAATAAGTATCTAACTGCACCCTGGCTGGTGTTTTGGACTTTTAAGTACGGTGTGTACACACACACACACACACACACACACACACACATACACACACACATACGTGCACTGGACAAAGCCTAGAAAAACAAAGCCCTCGAAAGTACGGTGTGTACACACACACACACACACACACACACGTACGTGCACTGGACAAAGACTAGAAAAACAAAGCCCAGAAAAACAAAGCCCCTGATGTTAACTGTGATTATGTTTATATGATGGAACTCTAAGTCCTTTTTTAAAAATCAGTAACTATTACATGTTTAAAATTTTTTCTGCAGTGTACCTGAGTGATCCATGTAATAAACGTTTAAATAGAGAGAGAAAAGCTTGTTTTCTGGGAAGGAGAATGGGTGACAGCAGGAAGGGGTGAGCTGAAGGAAGGTGTTTTGTGAGCCAGGAAGGTGTGCATGCCACACGTGGGCTCTGTCCTCTGTCAGAGGGCCGGTGTGGGGAGAGGAGAGAGGTGGAGGGGAGGTGGGTCCCAGCGAAGACCAAGGGGGGATGGAGGTTTGCTTCTAAAAGGAGAAGGAGGTTCTCAGCTTTCCTCTTAAAATGCAGGGAAAATGGGAAGGGCTCAGGGAGGTCCAAAGGCGGGAGGGAGACCAGGTGAACCGGAAGGTGCCCGGAGTGAGCCTGATTCCTGGACTGACTCCCTGCAGCCCAGGAAGTGAATATTCCACGCACCCAGCACAGAGCCGAGTGGATCCCAGTTCTGTGCTGGCTGTGCAGAGTGGCTGGCACTCAGGGCCTGCTACAGGATCCCGGCCTGGGTGCGAGAGCGGAAGCACCGCACGTTATGAGCTTCCATTTAAGTCTGGAAGACGGACACACACTCGCTGAAGATGGGGTAGACCTCTAGAAGAATGAGCAGGCGAAAGGTGCTACAGGCAGGCGGGCTTCTAGGTGAAGCAGCCACGGAGGGCTTCTCGGGGGAGGTAAGGGAATGAACAGGTGACTGTCAGGGCAGAGGTGCAGGGAGGTGCTTCCAGCCCCATTCAGTGAGCCTCTCTCCCCAGCCCCAGGCCCCTATGTCCTTGGTGCCTTCTTGCCAGGCAGGAGGTCTGGCAGTGCCAGGCACTGAGTTGTAGCTGAGGTCCTGGTGTTCCCCACCCCTCTGGCTGAGCTGGCGTTTGACTAGGTGCTCAGTGAATGGGGTACCTGGTGGCTGAGATTCAGCAGGTATGAAAAATGCCTGTGCCCATTGGACCATAAAGAAGGCTGAGCGCTGAAAAGCTGATGCTCTCGAACTGTGGTGCTGGAGAAGGCTCTTGAGAGTCCCTTGGACAGCCAGGAGATCCAACCAGTCCATCCTAAAGAAATCAACCCTGAATTCGCTGGAAGGACTGATGCTGAAGCTGAAGCTCCAATACTTTGGCCACCTGATGGGAAGAACCGACTCATTGGAAAAGACCTTGGTGCTGGGAAAGGTTGAGGGCAGGAGGAGAAGGGAGTGACAGAGGATGAGATGGTTGGATAGCATCAGCAACTCAATGGACATGAGTTTGAGCAAGCTCCGGGAGATAGTGAAGGACAGGAAAGCCTGGTGTGCTGCATTCCATGGGGTTGCAGAGTTGGACACGACTGAGTGATTGGACAACAGCAATGGCTGCCTGGGGAGGGTGGGACCAAAAACTTTGCTGAAAAAGGCGAGGATGCACTCTCATCTGGGCAACCCCTCCCCGCACCTTGGACCAGACCACCAGCTGCTGTCCCTCCACATCACATCCTTTAGCCCTTTTCATCAAAGTTCTACTTTGAACTTGAAACCAGCAGTCAGTTCCTTTGTGCCTGCTGTCTGGGGAAGGATCAGCTGCTAGTGTGAGGTTTAGGTCTGTCGCTGCTCTTTGCTTTCTTGGGGCTTTGCTGCTGGTCCCTGAGGGAATTAAGAGGGCAGGAAGGCCCAAGCCCTGCCTTCAAGGAGCTTCCAGAACCGACCCAGAGGCTCAGCCCATCTGGCAGGTCTTTGACGACACGCTGGCTCCTGTGGGAGAAGAGGTGAGGCTTGAATGTCCATGCTTCCCAGAACCCTAGCAATTTCTGACCTCACCCTTCATAGTCCCCTGGGGAAACCAAGGCCCACACCTGAGAAGGGGCTTGGTCAGGCCCAGCCAGCGTGTGACGGATGGCTCCCTGGAGGGAAGGGGGCTCTGTGGGGTTGCCATGCCTTCCCCAGCTCAGGCGGCTGCCAGCTGCCCTGGGGTGAGTGGAGGATTTGATGAAGGTTTGTGCCTGACAGCCCGGGCCACCAAAGAGGAAAAATGCAGCGGAACACCCAAGTGCGGCTGCCCAGCTCCTGGCCTGGATTTTAGCAGCTGTTGAAACAACTGGTCCCTGGGCCTGTGACCCCTGGAAGGGGTGGAGTTGAGGAAGAATGGAGATTACCTGGGGGTCTGCGTGGGCTGGGACAGCTGGGAGGACAGCTGAGTAGGCAGCTTCTGGCCAAGAATAGCCACCCCTGGGTCCCCCTCGAACGGGGGTCCCTGTTGTGTTCTCAGCACAGACGACAGGTAGGCTCTCACCTGGGCCATGGCTGGTCAGTTAAACAGATATCACAGAGCCCCTCTGCTCCAGGAAGTGTTCTGGAAGTGGAGATGGGAAAGGCACAGATGCTTGCCGAGCCCCTGCAGGGCTTGCCTTACCAGGAGGCTCTGAGCCGGACCAGCTGGGCCCGGCTCTGGCCTGGGTTGTTGTTCAATCACTCTGTCATGTCTTACTCTTTGCGACCCCGAGGACTGCAGCCCGCCAGGCTTCCCTGTCTTTCACTGTCTCCCACACTTTATTCAAACGCACATCCATTGAGTTGATGATGTCATCCAACCATCTTATCTTCTGTCACCTCCTCCTGCCTTCAGTTTTTCCCAGCATCAGGGTCTTTTCCAATGAGTCAGCTCTTCCCATCAGATGGCCAAAATATTGGACTTTCAGCTTCAGCATCAGTCCTTCCAAGGAATGTTCAAGGTTGATTTCCTTTTAGGATGGACTGGTTTGACCTCCTTGCTGCTCAAGGGGTTCTCAAGGGTCTTCTCCAGCACCACAGTTTGAAAGCATCAGTTCTTTGGTGCTCAGCCTTCTATATGGTCCAGCTCTCACATCCATACATGACCACTGGAAAAACCATAGCTTTGACTAGGTGAACCTTTGTCAGCAAAGTGATGTCTCAGCTTTTTAATACGCCGGCCTGGGTAACTCTGGGCAAGTTTTGTAGACTCCATTTCCTAATCTGCAAGATAAGAATATAAAAAGCACCCAGTCCATCAAGGGCATGGGGTCAGCACTCCATGAATGGTAGCTGCTGTTTTAATGAGGATAATCTTGACCTCCCGTTAGCATGACCCACGGGCTACTTGGGCGGGGCTGTGCAGTGCCTGGGGTTGGAGCTCCATCTGATTTGTGGCTTCCTCCCGCTCTGACTACTTTTTGAGGCAGCTTTTTATTTTCTAAGGAAGGGACCCACCTGACCTTGCGGGGTTCCCAGTCCCCATACAGGTGTGATCCCAGCAGAAGTTCCTGGTAACAGGACGGCCTAGATGAGAACTGGGGACCCAGAGCTTGGCCTGAGTGTGGGGAACAGTAGGATGAAGTCGGCTGCTCCAGAGGGTGGGCTGAGGCGGAGCTATTGGTCCAAGGTCACCAGAATCTCCCTGGAATCCCTTCTTCTGCCCGCTGGGCCTTTTGTGATTTTAATTGTTTTCTAATCCTTTCTTTTGAGCATTAGTCATTCTTAGCGCAATAAGAATGGTCGGCACTTGTTCACTGGTGTGGCCCAGGCACCCTTCCTAAGGCTTTCTGTGCATCATTGCTCAGCAGCCCTGTGATGGGGCCAGACGAGGAGACCGAGGTGGGGCTCGAGAGTCTGCTTCCTTAGCCACCATGGCCTCTGCCTCTGGGGATCTCAGGGGTGGGAGAGAAGAACCTTGGGGACCCACCCACCCAGGGTCCCATAAGAAACAGGACACATCCCTCTCCAGGAAGGAGTATAAGATGTCCAGGAAGGAGTATAAGATGAGACTGTTCCCTGTTCGAAGGGAACTGTAGGGTTTGGCCAGAATCTAGGAAATGGGTCTCTGCAGGGGTGTCCAAGATTAGGGTGGTTGTAGTTTGGGGCTTGGCGTGGTGAGTGTTTTGTACACATTTGTTGGATGAATGAAAGTGCCCTGCACCAAGAGCCAGAGGCTTTTGGTTGGAGCTTGGCTCTGCTGCCTCTTGCCTGGGTCCTTGGATAAAACAACTGATGTCTCTGAGCCTCAGTTTCCTCATCTGTAAAACGGGATCACAAAATCACTTCACACAGTTAACCGTGAGGGTCGTATGAGCTACTGTACATCCGCCTCTTAGCACAGTGCATCAGTTCATGGGTACAGTCACTGTGGTTGTTAAACAAGTTCAGTAGCAAAGCTCACAGATTTCCTGGGAGCCCAGCTCACAGTTGAGAGGGAGCCCCTTGCCCCTCAGTTAAGACCCCCATTCTGGCTGCCTAGGACCTGGGTGGTCACGTGCTTTCCCACCACTACTAGTGCCCCAGGGATACCTGCCTGCTTGGCCTCGTATGTGCATCCTGCCTTGGAGTTTGTGACTTCCTCATCCTCCAGGAGCATGGTGGGTTTGAGCTCTGCTCTGTCCTTTTGTGAGTGACCAAGCCTTGCCTGGTGGTGCAGAGGTTAAAGTGTCTGCCTGCAATGTGGGAGACCTGGGTTCAATCCCTGTGTCGGGAAGATCCCCTGGAGAACGAAATGGCAACCCACTCCAGTATTCTTGCCTGGAGAATCCCATGGACAGAGGAGCTTGGTGGGCTACAGTCCACGGGTCACAAAGAGTCGGACGCAACTGAGCGACTTCACTTCAAGCCTGCCAACGCAGGAGACATGAGATGCAGGTTCCATCCCTGGGTTGGGAAGATCCCCTGGAGGAGGGTATGGCAACCCACTCCAGTATTCCTGCCTGGAGAATCCCATGGTCAGAGGAGCCTGGTAGGCTACAGTCCATAGGGTCACTAAGAGTCGGACACGACTGAAGCGACTTGGCATGCACGTACACATATACAAGCATTCTTTTTCTGCATTTACAGCACATCTGAGCCCAAGCCTGGGAGTTGGGCCCCCCAGAGAGGGTTTTTGTTCCCATTCTGCTGTGTGGCCTTGGGCAAGGCTCATGCCTGAGCCTCAGGGTCATCCTGTCTATAAGGAAGGGCAGAATCAGGGGACCCAGTGCAGGCCACAGAGCCTGAAGTTCAGTCCAGGAATGAGGTTAAGTGCTTGCTTCCACCTCCCACACTCCTCACCCCCTCTTTTCCTGGTCTGTGCACCCTGAGGCTTGGGCTGCAGCTTGGCGGTGGGGGAGGAGGGGAAGATAACAGCAGTGGAGTAAGAGGGTTTACCGGCTCCTTCCTTGTCCTGAGATGTCTGTGGCTAGCTATCCAGGAATAGTTGGGAGCCCAGAACTGTCTGGGGAGGAAAGTGGGGAGCACAGAGATCCCCCCGACAAGATCTGAGTCCTACATGGGGCCTTGGGTGGTCTCATATTAACAGCTGAGGCCTGAGCCCACCAGGGTGAGGAAGTAGCAGCTTGTAACCCTCCATCATGGGTTCATTCTGCCCTCAGTTTTGAGTGACCCCAAGCAGTGCAAAGTCTTTTTTTTGAATTTTCTAAAATTTTAAATTTTTGAAATATATTTTATGTGGACCATTTTTAAAGTCTTTATTGAATTTGTTGCAATATTGCTGTTCTTGTATTTTATGTTTTGGTTTTTTGACCATGGGGCTTATAGGATCTTAGGACTTCCCAGGTGGCACTAGAGGTAAAAAACCTGCCTGCCAAAGCAGGAGACGTGAGATGTGGGTTTGATCCCTCAGTTGGGTAGATCCCTGGAGGAGGGCACGGACAACCCACTCCAGTATTCTTGTCTGGAGAAGCCCATGGACAAAGAGCCTGGCGGGCTACAGTCCATGGGGTCACAGAGAGTTGGAAACAGCTGAAGCAACTTAGCACACACTTGAGGCCTTAGCTCTCTGCCCAGAGATAGAACCCGCACCTCCTGCATTGGAAGGCGGAGTCTTAACCACTGGGCCACCGGAGAAGTCCTCTGTAACATTTTGGGTGGGGGCGGGCCAGCGGGGGACGGACCACACCATGGGGCTTGCAGGATCTCAATTTCCCCACCAGAGATTGAACCTGGGCCCTGTCAGTGAAAGGCCATAATCCTAACCACTGGGACACCAGGGAACTCCCTATAACTCTATTTATTTACTTATTTAGTTTGGGTGGAAAGCCTTCTGAGGACCCACTGTCCCGAGCATTCCATCCCTAGAATCTTCCAGAGTAGGGGATACCCACACGGCCCAGAAGCCATGAGACCCACCCTAAGTTCCACTCCCAGCCCCATCTGCCTCAGTTTCCCCATCCGTCAGTCGGCACCAGCCCCGTCCCAGCCAGACCGCGCTCTGTGGGGCCGCCGAGGTCAGCCCACCACCCCCTCCCCGGACCCGAGCCCTAACCTCCGCTTCTGTCCTGTCTCCACAGGTTCCCCCCTGCACAAGCAGGCTTCGGGCCCCCCGGCCGCGGCCCCCGCCGCCCCCGAGAAGCCCGGCGCCAAGGCGGCCGAGGTGGGCGACGAGTTCGCCGGGGACTTCGTGGTGGGCGAGCGCGTGTGGGTGAACGGCGTGAAGCCTGGCGTGGTGCAGTACCTGGGGGAGACGCAGTTCGCGCCGGGCCAGTGGGCGGGCGTGGTGCTGGACGAGCCGGTGGGCAAGAACGACGGCGCGGTGGGCGGCGTGCGCTACTTCGAGTGCCCGGCCCTGCAGGGCATCTTCACGCGGCCCTCCAAGCTCACGCGGCAGCCCGCGGCCGAGGGCTCGGGCAGCGACGCCCACTCGGTCGAGTCGCTGACCGCCCAGAACCTGTCGCTGCACTCGGGCACCGCCACGCCGCCGCTCACCAGCCGCGTCATCCCCCTGCGGGAGAGCGTCCTCAACAGCTCGGTCAAGACCGGCAACGAGTCGGGCTCCAACCTCTCGGACAGCGGCTCCGTGAAACGTGGCGACAAGGACCTGCGCCTGGGAGACCGCGTGCTGGTGAGTCCCTGCCCCCACCCCCACCCCACGTGGGCGAGCTGGATTCCCCACCCTGGGCAGGGACGGGGACCCACGGGGCTCGGGTGGGTTCAGGCTGGGGCACCCACACCTGATCAGAACCACAGAGGGACCAGCAAGACAAGAGAAGTGGGGGCCCTGGAGACTGCTGCTGTGTGCCCCTGAGCAAGTGTCTTAACCTTTCTGGGCCTGTAATTAGT
The DNA here is from genome assembly GCA_006410935.1 of Redunca redunca. Taxonomy (NCBI): domain Eukaryota; kingdom Metazoa; phylum Chordata; class Mammalia; order Artiodactyla; family Bovidae; genus Redunca; species Redunca redunca. Next base: position 99,982 of record SJYQ01005735.1, on the reverse strand, counting down.
TTTTTAAGGAGCCTCCATACAAGGCGATGGCACCCACTCCAGTACTCTTGCCTGGAAAATCCCATGGACAGAGGAGCCTGGTAGGCTGCAGTCCATGGGGTCACTAAGAGTCCCAAACGACTGAGCGACTTCACTTTCACGTTTCACTTTCCTGCATTGGAGAGGGCAATGGCAACCCGCTCCAGTGTTCTTGCCTGGAGAATCCCAGGGACAGGGGAGCCTGGTGGGCTGCCGTCTGTGGGGTCACACAGAGTCGGACACGACTGAAGCGATTTAGCAGCAGCATACTCTTCTCCATAATGGTTGTACAATTTACATTCTGTGGATTGACTTTTCATTTTGTTTATGTTTCCTTTGCTGTGCAAAAGCTTGTAAGTTTAATTAGATCCCATTTGTTCATTTTTATTTTTATTTCTGTTGTTCTAGAAGGTGGATCAAAAAAGATCTTGCTGTGATTTATGTCAAAAAGTGTTCTGCCTGTGTTTTCCTTTAAGAGTTTTATAGTGTCCGACCTTACATTAGTAATCCAGTTTGAGTTTATCTTTGTGTATGGTGTTAGGGAGTATTCTAATTTCATTCTTTTACATGTAGCTGTTCAGTTTTCCCAGCACCACTTATTGAAGAGACTGCCCTGTCTCCATTGTATATTCTTGCTTCCTTTATCATAGATGAGATGACCACAGATGCGTGGGTTTATCTCTGGGCTTTCTATCTTGTTCTATTGATCTATATTTCTGTTTTGTGCCAGTACCATTTTGTCTAGATTAGTGTAACTTTGTCATAGTCTGAAGTCAGGGAACCTGATTCCTCCAGCTTCGTTTTTCTTTCTCAGGATTGCTTTGGCTATTCGAGGTCTTTGGGGAACACAGAGAATTTTTAGGGCAGTGAAACTATTCTGTAATGATACTGTAATGGTGGGTACGTGTCATGTATTTCTTGGGAATTCCTAGGCAATCCAGTGATTGGGACGTCACTTTTTCACTGCCGAGGGCCCAGGCTTGATCCCTGGTTGGAGAACTAAGATCCTACAAGCCGCATGATGTGGTCCAAAAAATATATATATGTGTGTATATAAAGATCATCCCATAACTATAAAAGGATCTGCCTCGGCGGCTTCTGAGAGAAACACCGATTGCTTTTCTGCTTTCCCTGCAGCTGCCTGTGGACCTGGTTGCCCTGGGTTTCCAGCTCCATGTCTACCATTTTTTCTCCTGTTCTCTTTGTCTTTGAGAGCTGAACACCTTAAGACAAAGTCCCTTCACTGTCTTTCTCGTGCACATTGAAGAAAGGGTGAAAATAAATGTGTGTATTTATCTGCCACGTTTGTGTTAGTCGCCCAGTTGTGTCTGGGTGTTATGCGCCCCCATAGACTGTAGCTCGCCAGGCTCCTCTGTCCATGGAATTCTCCAGGCAAGAATGCTAGAGTGGGTAGCCATTCCCTTCTCCAGGGGATCTTCCTGACCCAAGGATCAAACCTGGGACTTCCTGCGTTGCAGGCAGATTCTTTGCCGTCTGAGCCACCAGGGAAGCCCCTACCATATTTATGTGAACCAAAGTAGGACTTTCTAAAGGTTACCTTCTCTGACACCCCTAAGTATGCCTCAGGTGTGTGCCCTCAAAGGAACCAGCTCCATGATTAAAACTCACTTCATTCGCACCATTTCTTAAGGACCAGCTATGCACCAGACACACTGAAGATGTGAATCCTAAACTTCTTAACTCAGGGGTTCTCTGGTGGCCTAATGGGTAAGATTGGGCGCTTTCACTGGCCTGGCCCGGTTTCAACCCCTGGTCAAGGAACTAAGATCCTGCAAATTTTTTTTTTCTGATAGGCAAAGGCTCAAATATTTTATTTCCTCTTGCACCTCTTCTTAGAAAGCAGTGGAAGGTTCTACCAAAATAAGTGAATAAACCAAGAAAAAAAAGAAGATATCGCATCCAAGAAATGGGAAATCCAGCCCAGGAGGGAAGAAGAGGGACTCCTCAGGGCGGTGGTGACAGGTGGCCCTGGGGTGGTGGCCACCCAGCGGACGGACTCCCAGCTCCAGGAGAGTCTTCTCCAGAAAGAATCTGATAGAGTTCTCAATGCCTCTGCACGTCTTGGCAGGAGATTTTAGAGGACCGAGAGAGTTTGGAGTTAACCTAGTGTGAAAACCTAACAAACAATCATAGAAGACAGTTGTTATCTGTAGGGAAACTTGGTCATGGGAAGGAAAAGTTTCTGTATCCACCCATCCGTATCTGTGACTAGTGTTTACCTAAGTCCCAGCACCGTCAGCCTGGAGTCTGATCAAAATGAAGCTGTTGATGTGTGGGAAGAGTGGAGAGCCAGTAGGGGTGGGTTCAGCCTCCCCTTCCTTGACGGGAAGTCAGTGGATGTCACCCCAAACTGAACAATTGACAAGTAGCAACATAAGCACGTCAACTAGAAATATGCCGTCAACACCAAAAACTTCATCGTAGAGAGTTAAAGTGCTTCTGGGGAGAGGTGGAGAAATTCCTGGGGCTTTTTAAGGCTTTGAAAGTATTTGATTCTTTCTGTATACGTGTGTGTTAGTCGCTCAATCGTGTCCAACTCTTTGTGACCCCATGAACTGTAGCCCACCAGGCTCCTCTGTCCATGGGATTTCCCAGGCAAGAGTACTGGGGTAGGTTGCCATTTCCTTCTCCAGGGGATCTTCCCCACCCAGGGATCGAACCCAGGTCTCTCACATTGCAGGCAGATTCTTTACCCTCTGAGCCACCAGGGAAGCCCCTTTATGTATATATGTAAACTTACCTAAAAGTTTTTTAAACCATTTTTTACAGTAATATTCCTGATTACTGGCCTGGTCTATGAGTTTTTTTAACTGTGGTAAAATACACATAACAGGCGGGTGGGATGAACTGGGAGATTGAGGTTGGCATATACACTATACACTACTATGTATAAAATTGAAAATTGAGACCCTCCTGTCCAGCACAGGGAACTCTACTCCGTGCTCTGTGCTGACCTAAATGGGGAGGAAATCCAAACCAGAGGAGATACATGTATGTGTATAGCTGACTCACTTTGCTGTACAGCGAAAATTAACACCACATTGAAAGGCAGCTGTACTCCAGTAAAAATTAATTTTTAAAAAATATATATATATAACATTTACCTTAACCATTTTTGGGTACAATTCAGTGATGTTAAGTAACAGATTCATGTTGTTGTAGTACAACAGATCTCTTTTATCTTGTGAAACTGAAACTCATTCCCATTAAACAATAACCCCATTTCCCCTTCCACCTAGCTCCTGGCAACCCCCATTCAGGCAATTTTTTAAGGATAACATTTATTGAGCTCTTGTATGTACCAGACACTGCACAAATAGTACTTAATCCTCACCAGAGCCCTTTTGACAGATGAAGCAGGGCTAAAGCTCAGAGAGGTTAGGTAACTGGCCCAAGCTCACACAGCTTGTAAGTGGCAGCGTTTGAATACAAGTCTGTCTTTCTGACTCTAGAGCTCTTGCTCAGGACAGCCTTGGGAAGCACTGGTTATACCTATATCCCTCCCAGCTGTCCTTGAGCTCCCTCCATCTCTCCTAAACCTTGCATACTGGAAGGGAGGGGTGGGAAGAGTCTGGGCGCCTAGGTACCTGCTCTTCCCACCGCATCCTCTGGACCCGAGTCTCTCTGTGTGCCAACAGGTTGGCGGGACGAAGACTGGCGTGGTGCGGTATGTAGGGGAGACAGACTTTGCCAAGGGCGAGTGGTGTGGCGTGGAACTGGACGAGCCCCTTGGGAAGAACGATGGGGCGGTGGCGGGCACCAGGTATGGTGGGCTTTCCCTGGGCAGGAGGAAGGGGGTCATCCTCTTCTGGGATGGGTGCAGGGGACGGGGTTGGGCATCTGAGGATGCCAGCGTTGAGCATCCTGTGGCTGTGCCTGATACCATGTATAGGTGCTGCCATAGCAGCTCATGGAAGCAGGTGGTGGGACTGTCACTCCCATTTTACAGATGAGATAACCAAGGCCAGAAAGGCCATTTCTCAAGATCACGCAGAGAGTCACAAGCAAGTGCTAGGAGAGTCATCTGTCCCTGTGTCCCTCTCCCCATGCCACCTTGGCTAAGTGCAGTGGGAGTACCAGAAAAGGAGAGGCAGTGGTCCCTGCCTTCTGGGAGATGCCCTGGGTGACGCAGGAAATAATCAGTGCTTGGTGCTCTACAGTCAAGTTTAGGCTCACAGCTAGGTCCCAGGTTTCTCAGCATCTCTAATTAAAGGGAATTGACTGTCAGGAATTCTCAATAGAGAGGGTCTAAGGCTGTTCCTGGGCCCCTTGGGGATGGGAAGGGTGATGTGATGAGTGAGCAGTGTCAGGGATGTGGGGCTAAGGGGAGGTGGCCCACGAGCCTGTTTTTATCCTTGGGTTGGATTCTGTGCTCCAAGTGAGGCTGGGACAGCTCTGAGAAGGAAGGTCTGCTAGGCTGGGGGTCAGCCTGAACAAAGACCTGAATGTAGGAAGTGGCAGGATGGCGTGGTAGTTTCATGGTGAGCCAGAAACTGCAGGACTAATTCCTGGTCCCATGTGGAATCTGCTGCCAGAGAGGTTTTGAGAGAAGATGCTCCAGAGTTTCCATGACAACACTTGCCTTCCTGTTTTCAAGGCGAATGTTTCTCTCAACTTACTCTTGCATTCAGAATTCAGAGAAAGGTTGGTCAGCATCCCCCACCCCACCCCTAACATGCTTCCTTCCCATTTCTGCTTCTCCATGCAGGGAGCTCCATTGGCAGCGAGCCTTGGTTCTGGGTGGTCCAGGGGCAGCTGTGAGAATAGGGCTGCAGATATGGCTGGGAGTCTCTGGTGTGTGAGTGGAGCCAAAACACTGAGGGCTTTGGAGTCCACTGGATCCACTCTCAACTTTGCCATTTAACCAGCTGTGTGACGATAGCAGCTTGCTTAACCTCTCTGAGCCCACGTCTCATTTGTGAAAAATGGATTACAATAGAGTGGTTGGTGGATTGAAATGAGCATTTATGAAAAGGGACTGGCATAGAGCAGGTGTTCATCGATTGTTATCCCCCCATTCCCCAGAAATATATACAGTGGCTATGCAGAATAGCAGACCCTCCTCACCTCTGTTCCTTTTCTGGGAGTCCTATCTACTGGTCTTAGGGTACGAGTGATGGGTCCCCAAGGAGGAACCTCTCTCTCTTTACTGGGCTCTGAAAAGGTGGGGAAGGCAGCCCAGGCTCCAGGCTGTGGGGCGGTAATGGCAGCATGGTCTCTCCTGCCCCTCCAGGTATTTCCAGTGCCCACCCAAGTTTGGTCTTTTCGCGCCCATCCACAAGGTGATCCGCATCGGCTTCCCGTCCACCAGCCCGGCCAAGGCCAAGAAGACCAAGCGCATGGCCATGGGTGTGTCGGCGCTGACCCACAGTCCCAGCAGCTCCTCCATCAGCTCTGTCAGCTCCGTGGCCTCCTCCGTGGGTGGCCGGCCCAGCCGCAGTGGCCTGGTGAGCATGGGGGGCTGGGGAGGGCTACCCTGGTGTGTATATGGGGATATGGAGGGTGGGGCCGTAGAGATTCATTCAGGCATCCTCTGACTTGCTCTGGCTCCAGGCATCTGTCAGTTTTTAGGTGGTTTTTTTTTTCTTTAAATATTTAATAGAAGTTTATATAAAAGAACATGGAAACTTGGTAACTTAGGCTCTTAAACTGAAATATACATTTCAGGTGCTAAGGTAGAAGTTTGGACTTTTTGAACAAAGATGAAAGTGTAAGGATTTCTCTGGTGGACCAGTGGTTAAGAATCTGCCTGCCGATGCAGGGGACATGGGTTCAATCCTTGGTCCGGGAACTAAGAGCCCACAGGTCACAGGGCAATTAAATCGGTGAGCCACAACCACTGAGCCCACAGACCACAACTAGAGAGCAGAGACTAGAGAAAGCCCGCGTGCAGCAACCCAGCGCCCATGTGCCACAACCAGCAGCACCAACAAATAAACAGGTTTTAAAAAGAGAGTGTACGCTTTTGTAACAAAGAAATTGACCCGTTTACATTTATTGTTATTTTTCTATGACTGATGTGTCGGTAGTCTAAAACCCTTTCCCAGGAGCCCAAGAAGGTCATACAAATGCAGAGCCCGTAATACGGGTGGAGGGCAAGCAGTTTAGAAAGGCTGGTACCTCACCTGGGGTGGGGAGAGAAGGTGAGGTGGCTGTGCAGAGCTCTGTCCACACGGGCTTCCTCCTAGTCCAGGAGAAGGTGGCCCAGGTGAGGGACCCCGCCATGAGGTGGGGAGGAGCCCAGGGGCTGTACCTTTCCCGGGAGCGGGGAGTTTTCCTGGATCTCACACGTCATGATTCCCTCCACGTGAGTAGGCAGAGTGTCTAGGGCCCCGGGGAGGGGAGGAGCCGGACCCTAGGAATCCAGGCCCCTGGGCCCCATGCCCCGCAACCTGTGGGGGAACAGGGGCTTGTCTGCATGGAGCCCCGCACCGCTGAGCCCGCCTGCTCGGCGCCCCCCTGCAGCTCGCCGAGACCTCCTCGCGCTACGCCCGCAAGATCTCGGGCACCACGGCGCTGCAGGAGGCGCTGAAGGAGAAGCAGCAGCACATCGAGCAGCTGCTGGCCGAGCGGGACCTGGAGCGGGCCGAGGCGGCCAAGGCCACAAGCCACATCTGCGAGGTGGAGAAGGAGGTCGCCCTGCTCAAGGCGCAGCACGAGCAGGTGGGCAGGCGGGTTGGGGCGGCGGGGTCCCCAGCGGGGCCCCGGCAGCCTCCCTGGGCCAGTCCTGCCCACCCCTTACACTCGAGAGGCGGACTCGGGGCGTGCAGAAGACACTGAGACGCGGGCTGCCGACCTCCCCCGTCCTCCCGGTGATTTTCGCTCCACTGGCAGGTCCACATCCCTCCAGAACCTGGACACACACTCGCGTATCCTGCCTTTTCCCACTTCCCGTAGTGTGAGCAGGGCTTTCCCGGTGGCTCCGACGGTAAAGAATCCGCCTGCAATGTGGGAGACCGGGGACCGATCCCAGCCTCGGCAAGATCCCCTGGAGAAGGGAATGGCAACCCACTCCAGTATTCTTGCCTGGAGAATCCCAAGGCCAGAGGAGCCTGGCAGGCTACAGTCCGTGGAGTCGCAAAGAGTCGGACCCCACTGACACACATAGCCCGAGCGTGATTTCTAGGTCACGGAAAATTCTTCCCCGTTTGAACGGCTGCATTGCCATCTATCACAGGCTGTGTCCTTACCCACGTGGCCTGTTCCCTGCTGGTGTTCACGTGGTTTTCCAATTCCTCACTTTTTCTAAATAATTTCTAATACTAAATTTTTGGGGGGGCACAGATGTCCACATTTCAGATCACATTTCTGAGCAGATTCCTGGGCTAGGTTTGAGGGAAGGAGGGTGTCACCTATCACCTCGATTCTGCTGCCGTCATGTGTCTCTTCTTCCCTGGCACTTGTCCCCTACCAGGGAGCTCCCTCCTGGGCCCCTGTCCCCATTTGGAGCCCGGCTCCCTCTTCCCTTGGGTTCTGGAATTATTAAGGCCAAGCTCACGTATGTGCTGTGTGACAGGCGCATTCACAAGACAGAAGGTCTTATAGGCCCTCAAGGGTGGAGGGAGGGGGCAGGTCCTGGGGGCAGGTGGGCCTGAGGTTCCCACTGGGTGAGGCTGGCCCTCTGCCCTCACATCTAGACCAACAGTTCCTGCCTGACTGGGCTGGAGGGGATGTAGGGGTGGCTGGGATCCCAGGCCTGCCTCCTCACATCTCCCCTGCTGCTCCCCATCCCTCCCCACCCCGGCTCCCCATCCCCCGGGAGGAGGCTGACCCTGTCCGGGCCCTCGGCTCGGGGCCCAGTATGTTGCAGAAGCAGAAGAAAAGCTGCAGCGGGCCCGGCTCCTGGTGGAAAGTGTGCGGAAAGAGAAGGTGGACCTGTCCAACCAGCTGGAGGAGGAGAGGCGGTGCGTGCCACCCCGGGCCCCGTCCTGGGGGGACACTCCCAGAGCCTCGCTGAGGATGGCTTGGGACCAGAAGGCCCAAACCCCACCTCCCCACCATGCACCGGCTGTGTCGCCTGGGCTGGTGACATGAACCCAGCGGGCCTCAGTCCTCCCATCTGCAAAGTGGGGTGATGACCCCCACCTCTGCAGGCTGTTGGGAGGACTTGCAAGATAACCCCAGTGACGCGCCCTACAACAGCGCTGAGCATGTGGGAGACACCATGTCTGTCACTGCTTTCCTTCCTGACGTAGGGGTCACCGTTCCTGCCCTGCCTGGCTCGTGCAGCATCATGAGAACGCCCAGGGAGGGCAGTGGGGGGACCTCTCACTAGGGAGACATGTACCCCACGTGCCCACGCCATGACCCAGTTCAGCACAGGGAATACCCGCCTCTGTTGCAGGCAGGTCCTGCCAGTGGAGCGTGCAGCCTGAGTCCTGAAGCTTCATTTCCATTTCACGTGTCAGGAAACTGAGGCTCAGAAGCAGCAGGAAAAGGCCACTGGAAACACCTTGGACCTGGGGAGTCAGCCCCCGGGCTGGGTGCTTTACCTACACCGTCTCTGTCTTACTATTAACCCAGGGAGGTATTGCCCCCAGCTCACAGATGAGAAAACTGAGGCCCAGAGCAGGGAAGGGACTCATCTGAGGTCACTAGTCTTGTTAGTGGTGCCGCTGGCTGTGACCTGCCATAGTGGTGAGTGGGGTTTGTGTTCCCTCACCACTCATAGTGGTGAGTGGTTTGTGGGGTCTCTGGGCTGACTTGGTCCTGGAACACCTGGTGGGGTTCAGAGCCCACAGGGGCCAGGGTTTCCTTTGGTCCAGGAGCCTCTCCGTTTCCGAGCTGCTGACATACAGATTTCTGCAGCTTCTTCTGCTCCTCCTGTGCAGTAGTCAGCCCCCAGCCCCAGCCCCCCACCTCCCCCAACTTGGGTCTGCTCTTGGGCTTTCAGCCCAGGCATGTGCTCCAGGGGCTGTTGTTACTGTCTGACTCTGGGAGAGGAGGGCTTATTTATATCTGCCTGAGACCGACGGCAGGGCCCACACAACTGGTTCCCATGGCAACGCGCCTGATGCCACCAAACAAAAACAGATCCCTGAGACATCGTGGGAGTTGCATTCAAGAAGTCCTGGGTACAAGGGCCAGCATCGCCCAGCACTTGCTGTGTGGCCTTGGGCAGATCACTGGCCCGTTCTGGGCCTCAGTTTCATTCTCTGTGTGCTGAGAGCTGTCACGAGGCCCCAGGCGCAGCTGCTTTATGAGCTGTAACGTGCCTGTGTCTCTCCCCGGTGCTTTCTCGGGGGTGGGTGTGTGGGTGAGTGTACTTGAGGGTGGCCCCCACACCTGCAGCAGGGCCCTGGGGGCCCTCCACATCAGGGAGCAGCCCAAGTGGTGGGGGCTAGAACTCTGGGCCCTGATTCTGAGCGGAGGGAGTGAAGATGGGGTCAGCAGGGGAAGAAGCCCACCCTCCCTCCTTCCCCATAGACTGTTTCATGCAGCCTGTCTGCTCCCTGCTATGATGAAAACAGAGCTGATGCTGCTTCATTTACTATCCATTTTATCATTTATTCCCATAACAACCCTAAAGGGGAAAGATGCTGCATTAAACACAACTATTTTGCAGGAGAAGAAAGGATTTATTACTTGCAGCAAGTAAGGAGAACACTGGGGATCTTTTCCTTAAGCAATGTCTCCTTTGCACTCCTATTTTAGAGAAGTCCATGTTCTCTGTGTAGAGCTTGGACCAGGAAGTTGGGAGGGCTGGGGGTTTCCAGGAGGCTCCGCCCCCATCAGCCATGAGGCTCTGGGACAGTACCTTCTGGGTGCTCCGAATGTGGACTCGCAGCTTCTGGTAGCCTTGGCTCTCTCTGCCATTGCTGACTTGGCAAAGCCCACCCCCCTGGGTAGGGGTCACTTACGGGCTTCCCTGATGGCTCAGCGGGTAAAGAATCCACCTGCAATGCAGGAAACACGGGCTCAATGCCTGAGTCAGGAAGATCCCCCGGAGGAGGAAATGACAATCCACCCCAGTATTCTTGCCTGGAGAATCCCATGGACAGAGGAGCCTGGTGGGCTACAGTCCAGGGGGTCGCAAAGAGTCAGACACGACTGAGCAGGAGCATGGACGGACCCCTCTGGGTGAAGCCTGCTCAGCCCCCTCTCCCCCCCGCAGGAAGGTGGAGGACCTGCAGTTCCGAGTGGAAGAGGAGTCCATCACCAAGGGAGACCTGGAGGTAATGGTCAAAGGGCCCCACATTTCCCCCTAGGCTTGCACCCCAGGCTCAGCCCTCAAAGGGAAAATTGTCATGAAGTCCAGGCAGCAACTCTGAGCCCTGTGGGAGGGGACCGAGGGGACCATGGGGACCATGAGGTAGACAAACTGGGGAAGAGTCAAAGGTCATACCCTGGGAGCGTGGGGAGGGGCCTGTCACTAGAGACTCGGGCATCAGAAGTCGAATGGCTCAGCTCCAGGAGCCCCAGAGGGGCCACGCTTCCTGGGTCAGCAGCTGGATGGGATGGACCCAGGGAATCCACAGAGATGGGCCTGTGGACATGGTGGCTGGGCTCCCTGTCCCTTCTTTCTTGGGCAGTATCCCTAAAGGTGTTCCCTGGGCCCTCCGTTCATCTTGAATTCCAGCTATAACTTTGGCTGGGAATAGTTTGTGCTAGAGTCACAGAATTTATAGATGGGAAAACAGGCTCAGAAAGGCAGACGGGACTCACCCAGTCATGGCGCACCTCAGCAGCCACTGGGACCAGGACCCAGGACTCCCGACTCCCGAGTGCAGCCCATAAGGATGGCCAGCGATAGCACCTCTTCAAGTGTCACCACCTGGCCAAGGGGTCTGGGCACCAGTGGAATTTCGCTCTCCCTCTTCAATCCCATCCACCCTTTCTGAGCTGAGGGATGGAGGACATTCACTCAATTAATAAAGCACCTAAGGACCCCTGCCACCCAAGACAGACACCAGCCCTCCTCACCAAACCGCCTGGTGTCTGCAGGGCTCACTAGGCCTGCTCATAGTTGGGTGGGTAGGAATGCCTTTCTGCCATGACCCTCCCTGCTCTCTGGGAGGTGACAGAAAATGTGGACTCCCGGAGCCCTCAGATGGGGCAGAGGGCAGTCAGCTCAGTCCCTCTCCACATTCCAGTCCTGACCCTAACTGGTCTTGGGCAGCCGTTTCCTCTCCCTGGGCCTCCATTTGCTCCTCCGTTAAATGAGGAGGTTGAACCAGGTCAGTGATTTCCCAGCTTAAGAATTCGTCGCCCAGTAGGTGTGTTCAGACCCAGAACTCTGGACCCAAGTGGCCATACAGTAGGTCTGGGTGGGATCCAGGGGTTTGCATTTCTAATGAGTTGCCAGGTGATGCTGACCTGGGAACCACACTTTGGGAATCACTGCACTGGATCCTTTCTGAGCTCCGATGGGAAACCACGGTTTCTGATTTTGTGAAAGAGCTGTGTTAAAACCCCTCTGACTTCCAGCATTCAGCAAAATGGTACAAATGGCTGGCCTATCCCTGAATGACCCTGGCTGGGGAGGGATGTATGTGATCCAGCGTCACTGGCGGCTGCCCCTGTTGGGACGGGTTTTGCTGCCTGAGCTTAAAGAATGGCTCCTGGGGCACAACCTGGTGTGGGAACCCCAGCCTGGCATCCGGTGTTCCGATATGTTTGTCGCTTAGCCAAGGGGCCAGTTATGTGGTTGACATTTAGCAAGTTCTTCTGTGGGGTGGCTCCCCTCCCAAAGGGATTGGGGATGGAGGTCGCTCCCGGGAAAAGCACCTGTGATTGCAAAGACATCTGGTAACTGCTAACTTCAGTCATGACGGGGTTGGGGGTGAGTGGGCGGGTTACTAAAAGGCTGCAGGGAAACCTCACGCACCAAGGGCAAACAGTTCAGAGAACTGGAAGGAGGAGCAGCGTCAGAAACGGAGTCTCTTCCCCCTCACTCGCCCCCCTCTTCTCATGACTCCTGGTCAGTCTGTCTGTCTCTCACTGTGTCTGCAGATCTCTTGCCCTGACATCCACCTGCCCGGCCCGCCTAGGCTCCAGCACTGACTGCCTCCTGGCTGGCCTCTTGAGAGAATCTGATTGGTCCGAGGCTAGCCAATGGGCTGTCTTGCTTTGGATCGGGTGCCCACCCCAGATCCAATCAGCCCTGGCTGAGAGAGGAGCGGGGTGGGGCAAACGGTGAGGGACAGCTAGTTCAGTCCAAGGGCAGTGGAGTCCCATTGCTGCTGTTTTCTGTTGTGACCGTATTCATGGCAACCGGAAGGCACATGGACCCAAGTCCCTCTCATCCCCACCCACCTGAATGTCAAAAATAAGCCCCCAGAACACCTCCTTGAGCTCCTCCTAGGACCCCTCCAACTATGTGACCCCATTTCTCTGCTTGTCCTCCCTCCCCCAATTGTGCGAGATGTCCCATGACTACCTCTCACCGCCTTTCTGACCTTGACTGTTGGCCTGTCCAGGGGCTCAGTCTCAGGCTTCACTCTCGCTGAGAGCGTCCAGTCTATGGCATTAAATGCCCTTTATAAGCCCACGATTTCCTTGGTCCTCCCCCAAACTCTGCACCAGCACACCCACAGGACGTCTCCACCAGGAGGAGCAAGTGACAGGCATTTCTAGCACCTTCTGGGGCTGCAGAAGGAAAAACGATCACAATTCAGCAGGGGCTCCGGACAACACACATCGATGCTCTCACAGTGCTGGAGGTCAGAAGTCTGAAATCGAGGTATGGGCAGGGTCAATTCCATGCCTCTCTCAACTCTGGTGGGATTGCTGGCAGCCGCTGGTGTTCCTCAGCTTGTCCCAGCATCCCTACCTCCGTGGTCACGTGACCTTCCTCCCTGTGTGTCCCTGTGTCTCTTCACGTGACCTTAAAAGGAAGTCATCAGGCCTACCTTAACCCAGGATGACTTCATCATAACTGTTTACATGCGCAAAGGCAAGGTCACCTTCTGAGGTTCTGAAGTAGACAGGAAATTTGGGGATTTATCATCCAGGGGGCTTGTGTTATTGTTCTGTTGATTAAATAGCATCTTGCTATTATTTTTCATTGGCTTGGGAACACCCACTGTAATGGGAAGAGACGGAACTCAGAATCAGCTGTTTGTTGGGAACTGGCTGTGCAGCTCGAGGCCAGGAGGGAGATGAAAAGGGGCAACAACCTTCAGGAGCCCCTTGTGCAGTTGGGTAACTCCCTGCCGGCTCCCCGCCGTTGATTGATAACACCAGCCCTCTGTTACCTGAAGGGCATCCCAAGGCGGAGACCTTGTGCTTTGGAGTAGGATAGACACTGTGCTTGCAAGCAGAAGAGAAAAAACAGTAGGTCAAGGGCTCCGGCCAGGCTTCACCTAGCTTCCAGGATTTTGACGGGGGCAGGGACACAGGGAGTCCCCACTGCTGGAGCCTCCATCACTGCCCCATGTTGTTGCCAGAAGTCCGTGTCTCCTCTCCATGGAGTCAGGCTTGGTTTGGGGAAGGGCCCCGGTTCTGAAACCCAGACATCTGAGTTCTAGGCTTCACGCTGTCCCAGGTTGCTGGGGTATTCTGAGCCCAAGGTGGTCTTCCTGGCATGGCCTCTCTCTCCTGTGAGCTGGAGAGACAAACCGAGACACCACGGGATGGGGTAGGTTCTAAAGTTGGTGTGTGAGATAAAAATTACATCCACTCTTACACCGCCGTGCAGATAACCATGGTGGCTGCTGCTCCTCACGCCCTGGGCGGTGTCCTTGGAGCAGAATAAAAGCCAGATTGTCCATCTCACTAAAATCTAGCCTTCAGAGGCGCTCTCCCGCCCCAAACTCCTAGGACTGAACTTAACTAAATTAAGAAAGCACCTCCCATGAGTTCCCCTGTGCCCACAGGGAGACCCCAACCCAGGGAACAGGAGGCTGAGAGTTCTGAAAGTGACAGGAAGGGGGCTTTTGCGGCGGTTGGGGTACCAAATGAAGTTGACTTTGAAACTGTGAAGCTTTATCTTGCCCTTGGGACCACCGATATGGTATTTGTGACCAGGCTCTGCCTAGTCCCTGGGGTTGCAAAGTCAGACAGGACTTAGCAACACTTTCCCTTTTTTTTTTTTTTTCTGATTTAGTGTGGGTCCCAGGCCGGGTTGCCGTACCTACCATCAGGGGGAGAGAAGCAGGGGAGAACATGGCCCCTGTGAGGCTGGGGTTGAGTCACATCTTTAGCCCTTAACTTTCTGAAAGAGACCAGGCATGGCTGTCTTTTAGCCCTGCGCCATGCTGCCCTCTTGGGGGAGAGAGAGACACCTTTGCTCCTTTAGGAAAATTCACAGGAATAAGATTGGGAGCCGAAGGACATAAGGTCTCTATAGCTCTTGAACTGCACGAGAGTTGCCAAGGCGATTCTCTCGGTCTGCTCTGCCACCGTCCCCCTTGCTCGTGCTGGCTGTGTATTCTTGGGTTTTACACAGCAGTGCTGTGGTGCTCAGCCTGCCTCCCCAGGACTGCCGCTTGGGTCTGCTGTCTCCTCGTCTCTCCTCAGTGATGAAGGATGCAGCGAACCCTCTGGCTTCTCCCTGCCGGGAACGAGGGGTCCAGACCCTTCTGGATGCCCAGAGCCTTGAGCCTCCTGCTGCCCCCGCAGATCTGTCGGGGTAAAATCGAAATGCCAGCCTGGATGCCCTGAGAATGTCAGGCTTTGTTAGCGTATGAAGCGGGTGTTGTGAAGCTGGGACAAAAGCACCCTTGTGCTTTTGGGAGACCAGGCGTCCGTGGCGGGGGACCCTGGGGGGTGGGCATCACTGGGGCTGGGTTCGGGGCAGGGCGATGGGAGACACAGCCCGACTTCCACTTAGGGGCCTGGCCGGGGGAAGTCATGATAGTGTGGGTGTATTTGAAATCCTTCCTTTCAGTTGGTCCAACCTTCAGGACAGGCCTGGGGACTGGGAGTCCTGGGGTCGTTTACTCATCCATCTGTCCTGGGGGTTCCTGGGCGCCAGTTTGTGTGCCTAAAGTGAGAAACGGGCTCTTGGCTCCCTGTTGCGAGGTGGGGAGTAGGCTGAGGCTCTTCCCCAGGAGCTGTGAGAGGAAGGGTCACGTGGAGGGTGACAGAAGGGACCTGGGTGCCCATGGTCGCCCCCTCCAGGGGCCGGCTTGGGCAAGGTTCCTGCAGCCTGTCCTCCACCCTTAAACAGACCGGCAGTGAGGGGCGGGCACCTCCCCAGACCTCCTCTCTTCCTTCTACCTGCTCTCCTGTCTTGCGCACAGAAGATGACCTGCTTCTCTCTCTCTCTCTTTTTTCTCTCTTCCTCTGGCTTCCTCTCGCCTGTGCTCCTCTCTCCTGTCCCCACCTCGCCACCCGCCCCGGGTGGACAGACCCAGACGCAGCTGGAGCACGCGCGCATCGGGGAGCTGGAGCAAAACCTGCTACTGGAGAAAGCGCAGGCCGAGCGGCTGCTCCGAGAACTAGCCGACAACCGGGTAACCGCCGCCGCCGCCAGCGCCTCGGCCTGTCAGCGTCCCCGTGTTATTATTTTCTCTCTCTCTCTGGCTGCTCTCCTCCCAGTTTTGTGGGGTTTTGTTCTCCCTTTTGCATCCCTTCTAGGAGGGCAGTGCTGGCTTAGGAACGTGCTTCTGTGCTCCTCCGCCATGTGATGCTGGTTGGAGGGGGAGGTCTTGGCCCTCGGGACTTTCCGCCCCAGCTCGTGGTCCTATTGCCTGGGGAAGGTCCTGTGAGAGCCTCTCCCACCCCCTCACCTGTGCCTTGCCCAGACAATGCTCTGTCATGTTCAGCAACTGGGGGCTCTTGGGAACATTCCGCCCCTTGTGTGGACGACCCGTCTACCCCTCCCTTCTCCCCAGGCTGGGGAAGGCAGAGGTTGGGGGACTGGGGATCTGAGGTCTTCAATAGGGTGGCACGAAGGGCCAGCCTGAAGGACCTGGGGCCAACGGAGTGGTGGGACTTTGGGGGAGTGGGGGGTCCCCAGGGCGTATGATTCTCTGTCAGCCCCAGGGTCTGAGGGGTTCCTAGGTCAGGGAAAGCTCTGTGTGGGAGTGAAGTCCCCCCGGAGTCCCAGGGCACAGTCTGAATCCAGTCTGTAGACCCTGCTGGCCCCTCCCTGCCCACCATGCATGCCAGGGGCCAGCCTCCTATGCAAGTCCACCTCCAAACAGCTGGCCAGCCCAGCTGCAGGGCCCCTGGTGACAGAGTTAAACAGACAGCCGGCAGTGATTGACGCAAACCACTGTACACAGCGTGCGGGTGTGGGGCGGGTGACCACCAGTTTCTGTGGGTTGGCCTCTGCACACGAGTGAGTGTGTGTGTGCCTGTGGGTGTCTGCAGATGCACACAGTCCCTGTCCGCACGCTGGCCGTTGCCAGGTGACTGTATGTGCAATACACACGTGTGTACACAGCGGCTGCTTGCAGAAACAGTTGACAGGTTAAAGCCCTCTACACTGAGGCATCTCCCTCTAGGAAGGGTTCAACCCAACTTAAAAAACCAAAAACATGTTTATTGGACTAGAGGTCACCTTCAGAAACAAATTCCTTAAGCTTATCAAAGATTTAAAACTCTCAAATATATTATTTTCGAATCCCTGACCACCGACTTGGTCAAAGTGGGATTTGGGCAGGTGGAGCCTCTGATCTCACAGTTTTCCATCAGAAGGTGGGTCTGGGCCTTTTTTATTTATTTTTTTCTGCTTTAGGCATTAAAATGGCAAACCCTTCTTTGGCCACCCCCTCCAAACAGCCTCTCGGTGAGTCCACTCATTCTAGCTGAGACTTTTCTAGAGCGGGATAGTGCAAAACCCCCTCTGTCATGTCCACCCTTTAAAAATAACTTAAACTTGAAGAAAACCATAACCTCAAATAGATGGTTTCCCTTTTTTTTTTTTCCCTCTTTGTTGTTGTTCAGCCGCTCAGTCATGTCCGCCTCTTTGCAGCCCCGTGGACTGCAGCACGCCAGGCTTCCCTGAGACTCACGTCCAGGGTGTCGAGGATGCCATCCAACCAGTTTCTTCCTTGGCTGCTTTATTTATTTATTTTTGGCTGCAGCATGCCGGATCTTAGCTCCCCCATCAGGGACTGAACCCGCACCTCTAGCACTGGGGCATGGAGTCTTAACCTCTGGACCCACCAGGGAAGTCCCCAGATGGTTTCTTTTAACCACGGATTTGTCACAAGCCGGCTAGGGCAGCGGGGACCGTTGAGTCCCCGAATCACTGGGGCCCAAGGCACGGGGCGGTGCTCAGATGGGATGGGACGTCCTTCCCGTGGCCTTCCCCTGTCGCGTCCTCCTGCGCGCCCCCTGCCCCCACACCCGGCAGCCCACTGACCCCGGTCTCCCTCTCTCCTGGTAGCTGACCACGGTGGCCGAGAAGTCGCGGGTGCTGCAGCTGGAGGAGGAGCTCAGCCTGCGTCGCGAGGAGATCGAGGAGCTGCGGCAGTGCCTGCTCCACTCCGGCCCGCCGCCCGCCGACCACCCCGAGGCCGCCGAGACCCTGCGGCTGCGGGAGCGGCTGCTGTCGGCCAGCAAGGAGCGCCAGCGGGAGAGTGGCCTGCTGAGGGACAAGTACGAGAAGGCGCTGAGGGCCTACCAGGCGGAGGTGGACAAGCTGCGGGCGGCCAACGAGAAGTACGCGCAGGAGGTGGTGGACCTGAAGGCCAAGGTCCAGCAGGCCACCAGCGAGAACATGGGCCTCATGGACAACTGGAAGTCCAAGCTGGACTCGCTGGCCTCGGACCACCAGAAGTCCCTGGAGGACCTCAAGGCCACCCTGAACTCGGGCCCCGGCGCCCAGCAGAAGGAGATCGGGGAGCTGAAGGCCGTGATGGAGGGCATCAAGATGGAGCACCAGCTAGAGCTGGGCAACCTGAGGGCCAAGCACGACATCGAGACAGCCGTACACGTGAAGGAGAAGGAGGGCCTGCGGCAGAAGCTGCAGGAGGCCCAGGAGGAGCTGGCCGCCGTGCAGCAGCACTGGTGTGCCCAGCTGGAGGTGCAGGCCAGCCAGCACCGGCTGGAGCTGCAGGAGGCCCAGGACCAGTGCCGTGACGCCGAGCTGCGCGTGCGCGAGCTGGAGAAGCTGGACGTGGAGTACCAGGGCCAGGCGCAGGCCATCGACTTCCTCAAGGAGCAGATCTCCCTGGCCGAGAAGAAGATGCTGGACTATGAGCTGCTGCAGCGCTCCGAAGCCCAGAGCAAGCAGGAGGCTGAGAGGCTGCGGGAGAAGCTTCTGGTCACCGAAAACAGACTCCAGGCTGTCGAGTCCCTGTGTTCGGCCCAGCACACCCACGTAGGTGGCCGCTGCCCCTCCTCCCCACGGGGCGGCAAGCGGCCCTGGGCTCAAGCACCCGGCCGGGGGAGGGTTCAGGCATCTATTGACCTTTTATTTGCAGCCCAGGGAAGCGTCCCCGTTGCCCGTCCCACCTGGAGCGTACCTGTCTGAGATCGCAGGGCACCTGGCTCAGAGGAGGAGCCCACAGCCCCTCTCTCAGAAGGGCAGCAGGCCTGAGTGACCGTGGGGCCCCCAAGCAGTCTGAGCAGACCTGGCTGGGTCCCCACAGGCCAGCCTGGAGAGGAGCGTCCCTGGGCAGCAGCCTTCTCCCCAGCTGNACAGACTGGCTGAAGCAAGGCTGGGGATGTATGAGCAGAGGTATGAGGGGCAGGTGGATGGAGGTGACTGCCTGCTCAACTCTGTGCTGCCCTGATACACAGTGCTAGGGTCTGGCAAACTAGGCTCAGGGGACAGCCAGTTTCGCTTGTGCAGGAAGCCAGAAATTTCTGCCAAGAAGCAGGGAGGAGCCTGTTGATGTTTGCCACACAGATTTTTTTTTTCTTAGTTGAATTTTTGCTTCTTTGCTTCTGGGTTTGTTTTTTAAAGGAAGTGTTAGATCCCCTGGAGGAGGGCATGGCAGCCCACTCCAGTATTCTTGCCTGGAGAATCCCATGGAGGGAGGAGCCTGGCAGGCTACAGTCCATAGGGTCGCACAGAGTCGGACATGACTGAAATGACTTAGCACGCATGCACGCACACAGAGAAAGAAAGTAGCATTTCTTGAAGTCCCTCTGGGAGCTATCTCTGGGCATGCTCTGCGTGCGCTGCCCCGTGGCAGTCGATTCTTGTTTTATGGATGGGAAACCGAGGCTGGGAGTCTTGCCTCTGGATAATGGTGGAAACAGAGTCCCAGGACCAATCTCTGTAGGCATCCCCAGGAAGTAGACAGCTGTTTATATTAGACATTTGCAAACAGGAAAGGACAGGCAATGATCACATGGATGCTGTGTAAGCAGCCTTGGGGGGCCCTGGGAGCAGAGTGGGGGTCCTCTTGTCAGGGAAGCCAGATCTAGAACACCTGTGCCCCCTGCTACAGGAAGTCCATGAAAGTCTCCTTGAACCGGGGAGACGTGGGCTGGCTGGGGCTGGGGGCTGAGACGGGGAGATGAGCATCCCCCTTACAGGGCTCTCCTTTCAGATGATTGAGTCCAACGACATTTCAGGGGAGAAGATCAGGATGAAGGAGACTGTGGAGGGTGAGTGGCCACAGGCCGGGCGGGATGTGGGGCTTTGGGGAAAGGCTGGTGGGTTTTGCCTCCAAGCTCTGTTTGACTTTGTTTTGCGTCATCTGGTGTTTGGTGAAAGCTGCCTGGGCTTCCCAGGTGTCACTAGTTGTAAAGAATCCACCATCCAGTGCAGGAGACATAAGAGACATGGGTTCAATCCCCGGGTCGGGAAGATCCACAGGAGGAGGGGATGGCAGCCCACTCCAGTATTCTTACCTGGACAGTCCCATGGACAGAGGAGCCTGGCGGGCTACAGTCACAGAATCACTAAGAGTTGGACACGACTGAAGTTACTTAGCACACACATGCAAGAGCTGCCTGCCGCGTGCACCAACCACTCACCCCCCACGGGAGGAGGGCGAAGGCTGTTTATTGAGAACTTGATTGTGTGTTTGGTGTTGTTATTTTTCTTTTTTTCAAGATATTTTTTGATGTGGACCATTTAAAAAGTTTTACAATATAGCTCCCCAACCAGGCATTGAACCCACGCACCGTGCATTGGAAGGCAAAGTCTTAACCATTGGACCACCAGGGAGGTCCCTTGCCATGCAGATTTTTAAAAATCAATCTTTGTTTTTGGGATCTTGGGCTTATTCTTTTTCTGTGTAAATCTCTGATTCATGTAGAATTCTTACTCCAGGTGTGGGGTAAGGATCCACATTTATTTTTTTCCCCAAGAGTGCCCACTTACCCCAGCACCGTTTTTGAAAACCTCATCTCCCTGTCTCCACTGATTTGAATGAACCAAACTTACCGTCTTTAAATTCCATCAGGTAATTGACTCTTTCTAGATTTTTTATTCCTTTCCAATGACCCATCTGTTCATGCACCACTTTTACAGTATTTTGAAGCTTCGTTTATATTTCAGTTACTGGCAAGGCTGGTCTTCCACTCTGTTTTTTCCAAAATTCTCTCGGCCATTTTTTTTAATTTGTTTGGCTTTGCTGGGTCTTAGTTGCAGCATATGGGATCTAATTCCCTGACCAGGTGTCGAACCCCAGGTGTCCTGCCTTGGGAGCACGGAGACTAGGGAAGTCCCCCCTCCCACCTTTTTTTTTTTTTAATTGAGACATAATTTAAGTAAAATCAACCATTTTAAAGCAAACCATTCAGGGGCTTTGATATAGTCAGAATGTTGTGCAATCATCTCTTCTGTCTAGTTCCAAAACTTTTTCATCACTCCAAGAGCAAGCCCCATATGCACGATCAGTCATTCTCTTTATTTTCCCCTCATTGCAGCTGCTGACAACTGCTAATCTGCTTTCTGTCTCTATGGATTTGCCTCTTCTGGACATTTCGTATAGATAGCATCATATAACATGTGGCCTTTTATGTCTGGCTTATTTCACTTTGCATAATATATTCAAGGTTCATCCACATTATAGCACGGGTCAGTGTTTCATTCCCATGTGGGACCAATAGGCTATCGTATGCATACGCCCAATTTTGTTATCCATTCACCTGTCAATGGACAGTTGGGTTGCTTCCACCTTTCAGCCATTGTGAATAGTGCTGCTGTAAGTG
The DNA here is from genome assembly GCA_006410935.1 of Redunca redunca. Lineage (NCBI taxonomy): Eukaryota > Metazoa > Chordata > Mammalia > Artiodactyla > Bovidae > Redunca > Redunca redunca. The sequence goes on along the minus strand of SJYQ01005735.1, from coordinate 78,934 downwards.
CGCATGTGGGGATACTTACTTCTTGAGCACGCACACCCATGGTAACTGTGTGTTTAATTATTTGAAGAAGTTGTTTTTTTGTTTGAGGGGGGACGAATTCTCTTGGCTGATCTTGCTTATTTTTCCAAGTGACTTTGTTTATTTTTATTTAAATATTTTTCCTTTTTAAAAATTTTTGTTTACTTATTAAAAAATTTTTTTTTCCAATTGATTTTAGAATTAGCGTATCTAGTTCCACAAAAATTACAGTCTGGCTGGCATTTTTACTGACATCACATTGAATTTATAAATTAACATACATAAAATGAATACATTTCTAGAACTTTCCTTGCATCTTTTTCCTGACTGTCCTGGGCTATCCAGTAGTGAATGCATGTGGCCAGGTGACGTGAGCACCTTTATTAGCCCCATTTTTCACTAGAGGAAGTTGAGAGTCTGAGAGTTAAGTTGCTCAAGACCATACAACACTGGCACCTCTTCTTAAGGGTGGGTTACCCGGGCTTCCCTGGTGGCTCAGCTGGTAAAGAATCTGCCTGCAATGCAGGAGACCTGGGTTGGATCCCGAGGTTGGGAAGATCCCCTGGAGAAGGGAAAGGCTACGCACTCCAGTATTCTGGCCTGGAGAATTCCATGGCCTGTACAGTCCATGGGGTCGCAAAGAGTCAGACACGACTGAGCAACTTTCACTTCACCCAGAAGTTCGACTGTCTGGAGAAAGAACTTGGACTCTGGATACCAAATGTGATGTCACTTTCGGGTTTGGATGGGAGGGCCACTCCCCCTCATCCATCAGATTGCAGTGTTGGCTCTGGGGTACTGATGGGCCCTCATCTCTCCCTTCTCCCCAGGCCTGCAGGACAAGCTGAACAAGAGGGACAAAGAGGTGACAGCCTTAACATCTCAGACCGAGATGCTCAGGGCCCAAGTAAGTGGTAAGTCTCCCTCCTTCTGGGCAGATGTGGGGGCTTTCACTGGGCCACGTGCCAGTCCAGCGGGGGCGGGGGAGATGACGCTGGTCAGGGTGCCCTGGCCCACTCTGCCTCGAGAAGCCAGCCTGGCCCAGGTGGCCTACCTGGGCAGCAGTGAGGGGGGAGCGGTCGCCCACACTTCATCCGTAATATAAGTGGGGGCCCCAGGGATTTCCCTGGTGGTCCGGTGGTTAGGACTCTGTGCTTCCAATGCAGGGGTCAGTACTTTGATCCATGGTGGGGGAACTAAGATCCCATAGGCCGAATGGCACAGACACAAAAAACAAATGGGGGGCCCCAGCCACCTTCTCTCCCCAGAGCCAGGCCTCTGTTCCCTGTGTTCTGCAGTTGCATCACAACTTCTCTCTTTCTGGGCTTGAAGACCCCTGGGTTTCAATCTCTCTGCCTTTTGGTATAGTATTTGGGCACCAGCCCCTGGAAGAAATACCAGGATTTCAGAATTGGAAGGGGAAAGACTTTGGCTGCAGCAAAAGCCAAGGCCCAAGGGAAATGGGGATGAAGCCAGAGGGTTGCCTGGTGGGGCGGGGGGAGTGATTGGGGGCCAGGAATCTGTGACTTGGTGACAAACTGGCCGTGCTTCTTGTCCACCAGAATGTCAGTGGTGGTGCCCCTGAGCCGGCTCCCATCCTGGGAAACAGTTCTCACCACCCCCTTCTCTCCACTCCCCATCACGTTCACATGGCTTAATGGGTCCCGACAAAGGTCAGTTGACCTCAGGTTCCTCCGGGACCAAGGTGAAGTAGATTTCCCTCGTCCAGGTGACATTGTAAATGCCCCTGTCTCTCGATGGCTGGACTGCTTTCCTGACACCAGAGGGCCCGGCTGCTGTGTGAGCGCCGTGGCTGCTTTTCCTAAGTAGCTCTTCTCGGCCCCTCACTGTCTGGCCCTGCAGGACGAGGGAGGTCCGCTCAGTGGAGTGTGTCCCTATTAACACCCCCGTCTCCCCGGGAA
>SJYQ01005735.1:60103-75327 GCA_006410935.1 Redunca redunca | reverse complement strand
ACTCTGTCTGTCAGATCTAGGCCCTTAAATCTATTTTTCACTTCCACTGTATAATCATAAGGGATTTGATTTAGGTCATACCTGAATGGTCTAGCGGTTTTCCCTACTTTCTTCAATTTAAGTCTGAATTTGGCAATAAGGAGTTCATGATCTGAGCCACAGTCAGCTCCTGGTCTTGTTTTTGTTGACTGTATAGAGCTTCTCCATCTTTGGCTGCAAAGAATATAATCCATCTGATTTCGGTGTTGACCATCTGGTGATGTCCACGTATAGAGTCTTCTCTTGTGTTGTGTTGCTATGACCAGTGCATTTTCTTGGCAAAACTCTATTAGTCTTTGCCCTGCTTCATTCCGCATTCCAAGGCCAAATTTGCCTGTTACTCCAGGTGTTCCTACTTTTGCATTCCAGTCCCCTGTAATGAAAAGGACATCTTTTTTGGGTGTTAGTTCTAAAAGGTCTTATTAGGTCTTCATAGAACAGTTCAACTTCAGCTTCTTCAGCATTACTGGTTGGGGCATAGACTTAGATTACTGTGATATTGAATGGTTTGCCTTGGAAACGAGCAGAGATCATTCTGTCATTTTTGAGATTGCATCCAAGTACTGCATTTCAGACTCTTCTGTTGACTGTGATGGCTACTCCATTTCTTCTGAGGGATTCCTGCCCGCAGTAGTAGATATAATGGTCATCTGAGTTAAATTCACCCATTCCAGTCCATTTTAGTTCACTGATTCCTAGAATGTCGATGTTCACTCTTGTCGTCTCCTGTTTGACCACTTCCAATTTGCCTTGATTCATGGACCTGACATTCTAGGTTCCTGTGCAATATTGCTCTTTACAGCATGGGACCTTGCTTCTATCACCAGTCACATCCACAGCTGGGTATTGTTTTTGCTTTGGCTCCATCCCGTCATTCTTTCTGGAGTTATTTCTCCACTGATCTCCAGTAGCATGTTGGGCACCTACTGACCTGGGGAGTTCCTCTTTCAGTATCCTATCATTTTGCCGTATCATACTGTTCACGGGGTTCTCAAGGCAAGAATACTGAAGTGGTTTGCCATTCCCTTCTCCAGTGGACCACATTGTCAGACCTCTCAACCATGACCCACCCATCTTGGGTTGCCCCGGGGCCATGGCTTAGTTTCATTGAGTTAGACAAGGCTGTGGTCCTAGTGTGATTAGATTGACTAGTTTCCTGTGAGTATGGTTTCAGTGTGTCTGCCCTCTGATGCCCTCTTGCAACACCTACCATCTTACTTGGGTTTCTCTTCCCTTGGGTGTGGGGTATCTCTTCAAGGCTGCTCCAGCAAAGCACAGCCGCTGCTCCTTACCTTGGACGAAGGGTATCTCCTCACCGCCGCCCTTCCTGACCTTCAATGTGGGACAGCTCCCATGGAAAGATTAGTGGTTCCCAAATATCTTGGTCTTGGGGACCCCTTGAAACTCTTAAAAATTATTGAGGACTCCCACCTCCTCTTCCTTGAAGCCCTCCTTGGTTGATATAGGTTACCATGAGCTACCCCTTGCTTCTTTGGTACTTAGGATGGGAGTGGGAGATCAGCTAGAAATGTATTGGCAGATTTAATGAGTAGAGATTTATTTTCCTCACATAACAAGAAATCTGGAGGTAGCTACAGCTGGCATTTGGTTCAGTGGCTCAAGGTACCAGTGCCAACAACTTTGCTCTCTTGGGTTCTGTTAGACTCTTCCTCATGGTTGCAGGGTGGCTGCTGAAGCTCCACCCATCAGGTGCCATCATTCACAGTAGGAAGAAGGAAGAAAGGGGAAGGATCAGTGCCAACAAACTTTTACTTTATTCTTTTAACTACCCATGGCCACCTAGAGAGGGAGCTTTCCCCTCCTCTAAAGTAGATTCTGGCAAGGGGAAGAACTCAAAAGGGGTGTGTCCTTTTCTCCCAGCCTCTGCCCGTGGGAGACATTGCTAATTGATCACTGCACTCTTTTTCTGCAAAGTCCAGATGTGACCTCAGAATCACTCTCACCACAGTATTCCAGGCAGCTACTGCCAGTTAATTAAGAGTTGATATAGGAAATAAAACTTATTTGATATCAGGTATTTAAAATGTCTTGCCCCATGAGCTCTCTTGGAAAAATGCTTTATTTTTTATTTAATTTAATTTTATTATTATCTTTAAAATGTATTTTATTGGGATTTACCTAGTGGTCTAGTGGTTAAGAATCTGCCTTGCAGTGCAGGGGACACAGGTTTAATCCCTAGTCGGGGAACTGAGATCCCATAAACCGCACAGCAGCTAAGCCTGTGTGCTGTACCACTAAGCCTGTGTGCCACAGCTAAGACCTGACGCAGCCAAATAAAAATATAAATATTTAAAAAAATAAGTAAATAAAAAGTATGTTATGGAAGTTACATTTATTTATGTTTTGTGTATACAACATTTTATTTCTACTTCTGTACTATTTTTAATTAAACAAATATATTCTCTTTAAAAAAAAAAAACTTCAAAAAATTTCTAAGAAAGGCTGAGTCCTCTTGACTGTCGGATTCCAGCTGTGGTCCGATGGTTTCAAGCCTCGTGCTTCCTCTGTGGCCCCTCCCGACACGGATGCTGTGTCTTGGTAGCCATTATTCCCCTCGGGATTCACCTGGCTAATTGTGGAGCGTGAGAGCTGAGGGACCCAGACTGACTGCTGTTCTGTACACGCCCGCCCCCTACAGGAGTCTGAACGAACTGCGGGTATTGCTGCTGGAGGCCAATCGCCACTCCCCGGGGCCTGAGAGGGACCTGAGCCGGGAGGTCCACAAGGCCGAGTGGCGGATCAAGGAGCAGAAACTCAAGGATGACATCCGAGGCCTGCGGGAAAAGCTGACTGGGCTGGTATGTGGAGAAGGGGGCGGCCTGGAGATAGGGGACACCAGGGAGGGGCCAGGACAACCTGCTGTTCAGGCCTTGGAGATTGGTGACCTCCTGGAGCACCCCCAGGGACTGCCAAGTCACAGTGAGGGTTCAAAATCCCCTAGAACCACTGGCAGGGTCAGCAGTGTGGCTGGTGGAAGGGCCGGGAGGCCCCTTTTGTAGACATCATGGCTGGTTGTGTGGCTATCTGGGTGATGCAATGCAAAAGAAGATTCCCTAAGAATCTGACCAGTCCAGAGGTGGGGTGGCCTACTGCCAGGCGGTGAGCTCCCCATCCAGGGAAGTAATCAACCAGAAGCCAGCTCCTCGTTCAGGGTCCTGCAGTGGCGATTCATGCATCCATCTCAGGGACAAGAGGGGAACAGAGGCCTGACTGAGCGGAGTCCCCAGAAGTGCAGGTGGGGTAGGCTTGTAGCGCAGGACAGAATCATCCCACTCCATCACCCACTGGTCAGCATTCAAGACTAGCCTGTGGCCGGTTCCTGGGCCTGGTCAACTCCAGGATGTGGACAGGTTAGGTTCAGGAGGACAGGCTTGCTGTCAAGGGAAGCTGCTCCAAAGCCACTCACTGCCCACCCGCCCAGCCACAGGAGTTCAGCCACAGTGGAGGAGATGGAAGAAGAGGGGCCTTGCAGGCAGGAGGAGAGCCCAGGACCTGCCTGCTGCCATGGGAGCAGCCTTAGACCTGCAGGGTTAAGGGAGGGGGATGTCCATTATTCTGTCTGCACCAAGACTGTGGGCATGGGGACCACCTGGCCCAGCTGCTCTGCAGCCTTTCAGTCCTGGCAGGTCTGCCCAGCAGAGAGTGGTTACAGACCCCTCTGTGGTCCTCATGGTGCTGTGAGCCTGGGTGTAACTTGGAAACCAAGACCTCGGGGCTGGTGGGGCCTTGGGAGCTCTGATTCCAAGACTTTCCCAGAGCTGCATGGAGGGGGCGGAGCCATGCCTTCTCCATGAACCACAAGCTGGTCAAGTTTACATGTGACCAGCCTCTCCCCGGTCCCCCCTGTCCCGTCCCCAGCACCACAGCGAACTAGGGATGGGCTTGGTGGTTAGAAACCTCCTGAAGGGAGGGAGGTTCGGATGGAGAGGGAGGCTTGGGTAGAGGATCGGAGCAGAGCAGAAGGACCGAGAAGCACTCGCCCAAGGAGGGCAGTGCAGGGAGGGTTTGTGGTCTGCCCATCTCAGGTACCGTGGTGGGCGGGGTCAGCTGCGGAGTGTTTGGAAGGGAAGGGAAGGAATGTCCTATTGAAGAGGGCGGTGGGGGGTTCTGAGGAGAGGTTCAGGGGATGAGGCTGTGGGTGGTCTAGGGCTGAAGAGGAAGGACCCATGTAAGACACTGTGGAGTTGGCGTGCGGGGAATACCAGAAGGAAAGAGGAGAAGGAGGGGTTCTAGGTTTGGAGACTTGGAAAACATGGAAATCTGATAGAACCTGGGAATCCAGGGCAGGGAGCAGGAAAGATGCTTCTGTGGGGACCCTCAGGTGAGGGAAGGAGGCTTGAGGGGCATCCTGGTGATGCCTAGGCCTGACCGAGATGACATGGGACAGATGAGTTTCCTGCCAGAGAAGAGGTCACCCTCCTGCACCATGTATACACACACACACACACACATATGCATGCACGCACAGACACACTCTTCCTCTGTACACACGCACGCACACACATACACACACGCTTGTCCTCTCTCCTGCTGCTTCCAGGACAAAGAGAAGTCCCTGTCGGATCAGAGGCGCTACTCTCTCATCGACCCGTCCTCATCCTCGGCACCAGAGCTCCTGCGGCTGCAGCACCAGCTGATAAGCACGGAGGACGCGCTGAGGGACGCACTGGACCAGGCGCAGCAGGTGGAGAGGCTCGTGGAGGCCATGAGGAGCTGCCCCGACAAGTCCCAGGTGAGCTGGGGGCCCCCCAGGTCTGGGGGGAGAGCCTCAGCCCTGCCCCCTCGAAGTCCCAGCCCGATGGGTCCATGGCTTTATCCCGAGTAGCTCAGATGAAGGGCGGAGATGCAGCCTTGCCCCGAGAGCCTAGATTTCCCCATTTTGATGGGCTCTGCTCAGAGTGCCGGGCTTCCCAGGTGGGGCTGGTGGTAAAGAACCCAGCTGCAATGCAGGAGACACAGAGACACGGGTTCGATGCCTGGGTAGGGAATATCCCCTAGAGGAGTGCATGGCAACCCACTTCAGTATTCTTGCCTGGGAAATCCCATGGACAGAGGAGCCTGGCGGGGGTTGCACAGAGTCTGACACGACTAAAGTGACTTAGCACTCACAAACGCACGCTCAGAGTTCAGAGCCTGCGGTGGTCCCGTCGGGAAGACCGCACCATCTAGTGGACGAACCGGGAAATGCTGGCTGGGGCACCTCGCTCAGCCTCTCGCCCTTGACTCTTAGCAGGCCATCGGCAATTCCGGTTCTGCAAACGGCATCCACCAGCAAGACAAGGCCCACAAACAAGAGGTAAGGGGCACCCTGTCCCCGGGGGGGTTTGCTCTGTCACTCCCACGGCCCTCGCGTACAGGCTGACTTCTCTGGAGAGGAAACTTTGAAAATGCAGCAAAAGTACAAAGACACATTTTGCAAGAAAGAGCCTTTGGGCTACTCATGGTGGGGGTGCTTCGGAGCCAAACTTGATTCAATTCCCATCCTGCTTTTTTAACCTTGTTCCCCTTTCCAAAAAACCTTTTATTATAAAATAATATGAACCTATTTGGCAACTTTGGGGAAAAAACTCAAAAATACATAAGGAAGAAAACACTGGACATCCCCTGGTGGTCCAGTGGTTAGGACTCTGCATGTCCACTCCGAGGGGTACAGGTTTGATCTCTTGTCAGGGAACTATAATCCCACAAGCTGTGCAGCGTGGCCAGAAAAAAACCCTCACCAGTAGCTCTTTTACCCAGAGATGAGCAAGGCTGACATTACTTTGCTAAGCATGCACATGTGTGTGTGTGTATGTATGTCCACATGTACAGCCAGTCCGAACTATGCCGTTTGCAAACTCACTTGCTTGGTAACATGTATCTGTAACCCCACACTCTGCACTGACAGCACTTTTGTGGTCATTCATGGACACGTACAGAGTAGAGAAAAATGTAATCACCTGAGACATGGCATGTTCCCAGATGAGCTTGTACAAAGCAGCGTGCTTGTACAAACATTCTGCCAACAAGTGTGCATTTCACGGTCTGTTTAGTGACACGTTTCTCACATTTTCATGCTTTTTTTCTTGGTGATTTCCACTATGTAAAATGGCCCCCAAGCGTCATCTTGTGTTCTAGAAGAGCTGTCTAGTGTCCCTAAGTGCAGGAAGGCTGCAATGTGCCTTCCAGAAAATACTTTAGAGAAGCTCCCCTCAGGCATGAGTTATAGTGCTGCCGGCCTTGAGCTCATTATTAATGAATCAACAACACGTATTCAGTGAAATGTTTTAAACAGAAGCGCGCATGAAACATGGTTACCTGTTGATCGATTGATGAGCGTCAGATCAGAGATTTGCAGGAACCTTGTATTTCCACTGAGAGCAATGGTTCAGTTTTTGCTGATTCCATGATAGTTTGATTCTATAGAACAAAACTCCTGTAAATAACGAAAATTGTTATGTGTGTATATATATGTCTGTAAATCTATGTACACATTAATTTTTTAATAAAATTTTTTTATTCCTGGTGGCTCAGACAGTAAAGAATCTGCCTGCCAATGCAGGAGACCCAAGTTCGATCCCCAGTCGGGAAGATCCCCTGGAGAAGGAAATAGCAACCCACTCCAGTTTTCTTGCCTGGAGAATTCCATGGACAGAGGAGCCTGGCGGGCTACAGTCCATGGGGCGAAAAGAGTCAGACATGACTGAGAGACTAATACATATAGTTGACATATATACATGCTTTTGTTTACAGTTGTATTTTTAAGATTTTTTTTAATGTGGACCATTTATAAAGTCTTTATTGAATTTGTTACAATATTGCTTCTGTTTTATGTTTTGGTTTTTTGGCCCTGAGGCATGTGGAATCTTAGCTTCCTGACCAGGGATCGAACCTGTACCTCCCGCATTGGAAGGCAAAAGAGAAGTCCCTATACATTCTTTTAGAAATCATTTTAAATTATAAGTTAGATAATTTTAATAATTATTTAGAAATAATTTTTAATAGACAAAAAAGTTACCAGAATTTAAAAGAACACCTAGAAGGACTTTTCCTGGTGGTCCAGTGGCAAAGACTCCAAGCTCTTAGTGCAGGGGGCCCCAGTTCGATCCCTGGTTGGGGAACTGGATCCCACAAGCCACAGTTAGAGAACCCCACAGGCTACAGTGAAGACTTAAGATCCCTCATGCTGCATCTAAGACCCGGTGCCGCCAGATAAATAAATAACTATGCAAGTGACAGTGTTACTTGCTCAGTTGTGTCTGACTCTTTGCGACCCCATGGGCTGCAGCCCGCCAGGCTCCTCTGTCCATGGGGATTCTCCAGGCAGGAATACTGGAGTAGGTTGCCATGCCCTCTTCCAGGGGATCTTCCTGACCCAGGTATTGAACCTGCATCTCCTGCCTTGCCGGCAGATTCTTGACCGCTGAGCCACCAGGGAAGCTCGTAAATACCTATACACAGGTACAAACTAAAACTAAACAGCACCTAGGGCATCAGCTCTCCTTTCCCCCGTAGCACGTGGTTAAGATTTTGCGCCATCTGCTTTACTTTTTGTTCTCTGTGTGTAGATGTGTGCTATATGCATGTAATATTTTTCTGAACCATTTGAGTAATTGCATATTCAGTCTGCATTCCCCGAGAAACAGGGCGTGATTTTACATAAACACAGTACAGTTATCAGTCTCAGCAAATGTCATGCTGTTGTGAGATTTGTTAATAGAGCCGATCATACTCCCTAGCTGTTTCCTTCAGTTGACCCTGGTGTCTTCACGGCTCTCTTCCTGGATTGGATCCTTCCCCAGTCCAGGATCCAATCTAAGGTTAATGAGGCTCGTTGGGTTTACTTGTTACGTCTTCTTTACTCTCCTTGCCTCTGGAACATTTTCTCCATTTCGCTTGGATTTTGATGACACTGGCATTTTTGAAACACAATCCCTCCTTCTTTGTTTAATAGCAGATTCCTCCTTTGAGGTTTGACTGTCCTTTGGGGTGATTAGAGCCGGGTTCTGCAATTCAGGCTGAAATACTCGGTCAAGGTCATGTTCTTCTCCAAGCATCACGACTGGGGCACGTGATGTCCATCTGCCCTTCATTCCAGGTGTGAATCTTAATCACCTGGTCAAGGTGTTGTCTGACCCCTACTGTATGGTTACTGGTTCTTTCTGAATGAATATGCAGTGGAGACCCTGGAAGACCTTGTGAATTCTCAGTTCCTGACTCAAATGCCCCCTGGATTCATCATCGGTCTGGGAATCCTGCCTGAGCTGTCTTTATTGTAATGGTTGCAAAGTAGCACGTAAATTATTTCATTTTAATTTTTTGGCCATACCACACTGCTTGTGGGATCTTGGTTCTCCAACCAGGGATCTAACCTGGCCCCCTGCAGTGGAAGGGTGGAATCCTAACCACTGGACTGCTAGGAAACTCCCTAAATTAAGTAATAGAGTAGATAGCGTGCTCCAACTCAACGGATGTGAGTTTGAGCAAATTCCGGGAGATGGTGAAGGACACGGAAGCCTGTTGCACTGCAGTCCACGGGGTCACAAGAGTCGGATGCAACTTAGCGACTGAACAACAAAGCAGGCTCTAGTATTCAGTTTCACCTCCTGGTTTTTTTCAACTGAATATTTTAAAAGTAGCATCTTCTCTCTTTCTTAAGCTGTCTCTGTAAAGTCTATGTTTTATAAAATTGTGGGCGGAAGATTGGTTCCCCAGGGTTTTCATGGGCCTGACTCCCTTGCTGGGAATGTGTTTTGCTGGGTTCCGTATTAAGGGGGTGTCTGGTGGCCCACACCCCACAGTTAGCTCCTGCCATTCACCTGCAGTGTTAGAGAGCCCACCTGGGGCCCAGGTGCCAGCCCAATTAGGCTCTGCCCCTGGCTCCTTGTGTGACCTTGCGCCAGTGCGACCTTGGGCTGGAGGAAAGAAGGCTTGTCCTTCCAACTCAGCCAACGGAGCCATGGCTGCAGGCACTCACGTGGAGACCAGAGAACCCTGGCCACAGCATCTGCCGAGGGCCTGGCCTTGGGGGGAGAAGCAGAGAGAGATGGATGTGGGGAGGTGGGGAGCCTGCACCAGACCTGAGAACAGGGTGGCAGCCAGAAGCTATAGCAGGACCTGTCAGGGTTGTGTCTGCAGAGGAGCCGCCCGTACCGGGCCCCTTGGGAGTTGATGTCCAGACCTTTGTGTGGCTTTGTCCTGCGAGGCACATGGGGTTCATCCCAGTTTACAGATGTGAAAACTGAGGCTTGGAGTCTCAGCACAAGTTTTCCTTTCCTCGGATCCAGCCTCCACACAGGCCCCTGGAGCTCTTTGTAAATCCTGCCTGTTCTCACCTCTTCCCTTCAACTTCCCATAAACCGCTCCCACCCCGCTTGCTGTCTCGCTGTGCCCCAAACACTCATCACAGAGTGCTCCTGCCTCAGGGCCTTTGCATGTGCTGTTCTTCCTACCACCTGGCACCAGCCAGCTCTCCTCCCCCAGCCCCGCCCCACCCCCTCTGCCCCTTGCCCCTGGGCCTCCTGAGACCCTTGCTGACCAAGCCCTTGCTCTCTCCAGGACAAGCACTGACCCTGAGGGACACCGTGGAGCGGCCCAGTCCGGACCAGAGCCCCTCCAGCCTGCCCCGGCGGCGCCCCCTCCACGCAGGGGGCAGGACTGTCGCTTTGAAGACGAGAACAGTGTTTGTAACAATGATGTACCCACGGCCGTGGACAATCCCCCACCCCCCACCCCCTTGCCGGACCAGGAGGCTTCCTCAAGCACGACCTTCGACAGAGAGCGGTACAGCCCTGGCCTGGCCCCCCGGGACCTGCAGCCTGGACGCCCTGGACACTCGGCAGTTTCTGGAGTTGGCTTGGGAAGGCTGGGGTGATCCGAACAGGCCCCTCTCCCCAGAAGGCGCTGCCCTGAGGACCATCTTGGCCCCTGGGCATGTCCCCACTCCCTTTCTTCCCCTCCTTCTCCTGGGGGTCCCTCTCAGACCCCCGAGAGCCATTGTCCCAGGAAGGGGCCAGAGGAGGACCCCAGCTTCCCCTTCAGGCACCAAGGAGAGAAGTCTGGTCATTTGGAGGCAGGAGGAGACCCCCTTTTCTGCAGCCTCTTCAGACTACGGCAGTCCCCAGGGCTTCTTGTCCCCACACACTGAGCCTCTTGCAAACAGTGGTACAAGTTCCCTTCAGCCCGTCTGCCCAGCAAGGCCCCAGGTTCAAAGTGCTGGGAGGTAGGCCCTTCGTTCAGACCCCAGCGCACACGCAGGTCCAAGCTGCTGCTGTCCGGAGGGTGGTCCCCAAGGCCTGGAGCCACAGTATTAGGAAAGTCTGGAAGCCCCTTTCCTTCTCCCACCCATCCCCAGAGACCTGGCTTGGAGCTGGGGCAGGGAGGTCACAGGGAGGCCCCAAACCAGCCCTTTGACTGGTAGGTCATGCGCTGTCCCCGGGTTGACTCGATGTTCTGAAACCGGCCTCACACTGGCAGACTCACCGGTGCAGACCCCAACGTATACACCTTCTGACCCTTGGCACAGGCGCACTCAGAGGGGTCACGCATGCACACATGCCGTGTGGGTGGGACCTTTGCAGTCAGTCGTGCTCGGACCACATGGATGCTCACCCTCGGGCTCCAGGATGGAGCCCCAGGCCTGGCAGGGCTGCGACTGCACACGCTACAAACGTGCCTGCAGCCTCGTCACGCACAGAATCAGCTAGGTACACGTGGGTGAACCTGCAGGGAGGCGTGGCCATGCACATGCAACCGAACACAAAGCCCAACAGCCCCCTTTCAGTGGTACGAGGCGTCTGCCTGGGCATGTTAAGTCCTGTCTCCTGTAGCCAAGAAAAGAATCCAAGGATTGATTGGGGAAGAAAAATCTCCCCACCTCCCCCAAGCCTGCGAAGTTACTCCAGCCTTGTTTGTGATGGGAAAGCCAGCGTCTGCCTGAAGCCCCACCTCTAGAGCCGGGAGACCTACAGATGGTTGCCTTGCACTGCGGCGTCTCCGTGGAGGCCTGCCCCACCTCCCCCAGCTTACGGGCCTCTCCCCCTAAGGGTAGAGGGGGTGCCCGATGGTCCAGCATGGTGTTCCCCAGTTGCACCAGGACAGGTATGCAGGTGGTGCCCAGGTCACCCCTGAGTGCTCCCAGGTACAGGTGGGTGGTCTTCAGGTCCTTGCTCCAAAGCAGCCCACCCCGGGGGCAGCCAGTTAGTCCTATGGGCCCCTCCGCACTCCCCGTTGGCTTTTGGTAGCTCTTGCATGCGGTTTCATTAACAACGGTCTAGAAGCAATGCTATAGTGGCTTAACCCAGAGTCAAATACTACTCTTTCCAGCAAAATCAGGCAGCTGCCCTGCCCACTGGAGGCACTGATTAGTCTACTAACAGCCAAAAGCCCACTCTGAGAGGAGCTGAGCCCCCCGGGATGGGCTGGCAGGTGGCAAGCGCTTTCCCCATGAGCATCTGCGCCTGCCGAGTGTGTGCTCAGCCATGCCCCTCCCCAAGCCCCCCTGCACCCTCCCCTTCCCTTCCCCAAAGTGGAATTGTTGAAGTGTGGCGAGTCCGTGCTCGAGACAATAAAGCTTGTGACTGAGGTCCAGGACCCCTGCAGTTTCTGCTTCTCTCTCTGTGGGCCTCCTGGCCTCCCCGCAATGTCTCCTAGCTCATGAATACGCAGGTGCCAGGAGTCTGACTTGATCCTGTTCCTGGTGGACTGCTAGCTAATTCTTACTCAAATGTGAATGGCTGATAAAGACCTCAGGGGGCCTAGTGTGGAACTGAGCTGCCTTGTCCGAGAAAAGGGAGCTCAACAAAAGCAGCCGAGAACCAGAGAAAGGGGGCAGCAATGGAAGCCGAGCAAGGCTGCCAGAGACGCAATGAGGGTTTGGATTTGAATCTGTTGGGGAAGTCAGTGGGTCCACAAGGAAAAATCGAAGTCTCCCCTGTACAATATTGTGATGGATCAGCTAACAAATCTGATGAGTTCAGTGAGAACGCTTAAGACAGTTAATGCTGCCTCCTGCAATAAGATGTCTTTAGATCACGTAGTCACTGTTTTGCCAGCTTTATGGTCATTTTGCAGGCTGTGCAACTGAGGGTCCCTCCCACCCCCAACCCCTCTCCGTAGAGACCAAACAAGGCCCTCAGAGGTTAACAGCTGAATGTGTCCAGCTTCGTGCCCTTTGTTGGGCACTGCATCAGCAGAGTCCTGGAGGAAGCAGTGAGACTGTGCAGTGGGGGAATGAGAGGAGGGCCTGTGTGCTCAGGTGTGCCCGGGGACCCACGAGGGACTCAACTGCAGAGAGAACTCCAGCGAGCAGTGTGGCCCAGTGAAAGTCGTGTCCGACTCTTTGTGACCCCCATGGGGTATAAAGTCCATGGAACTCTCCAGGCTATGACACTGGAGTGGGTAGCCTTTCTCTTCTCCAGGGGATCTTCCCAACCCAGGGATCAAACCCAGGTCTCCCGCATTGTGGGCGGATTCTTTACCAGCTGAGCCACAAGGGAAGCCCAAGAATACTGGGGTGGGTAGCCTATCCCTTCTCCAGGTGATCATCCCGACCCAGGAATCGAACCAGGGTCTCCTGCATCGCAGGTTATTCTTTACCAACTGAGCTATCAGGGAAGCCCGAGGACGGCAGCTGCCTCTCTCTCAACTCCCGCCCCTGCCTTGTGCCGACCCCTCCCATTGGCAGAACCTCTGCCGGCCCCTCCCATTGGCAGAACCTCTACTGGCCCCTCCCATTGGCTGAACCTCTGCCGGCCCCTCCCATTGGCTGAACCCAAGGCAAGGGAGCCTATTGGAGGCTGTGTAGGTCATCCCTGGGGGCACAGCCAGGCTGGAGATGGGGAGGCCAGGTGGAGACTAAAGCCCGCAATCGACGCAGTGTTCACCAAAGACAGATTGGGGCTGGCTTTTCTTGTCTTTGGGTTTTGTTTTTGTTTCTTTGTTGTTTTTCTTGTTTGTTTTGCTGTGAAGCACCATGAGGTGTTTGGCGAAGGTAAAAAAAAAAACCTGGTAAGTGACGGAAATTCAAAACCAGACCGTCCAATTCTTTTTTCTTTTTGGTTTTCTTTGCTCTAACCATGCTTCACACCTTGTGGGATCTTAGTTCCCCTACTAGGGATCGAACTCGGGCCCTCGGCAGTGAAAGCACAGAGTCTTAAACACTGGACAGCCAGAGAATTCCCCAGACCATCCAATTCTTAAACCTGCTCAGGTTCTTTGCATCTCCCTGGGATCCCTGACCAACGAGCCAACCCCAGCTCCCTGCAGAGGAGGCTCAGAGTCCTAACCACTGGACCACCAGGGAAGTCCTGGGGCTGGATTTAAACAGCACCCAATTCTTAGGCTTCCGCTGCCTCTAATATAAATGGTCTCTATTTTTCCAGAACTCATCATCCCAGTATTTTGAAATTCAGAGAGCTTCTGCAGAAAGATTCGTTCCTCTAAGACCAAACACCACTGTTACCTATGTGTTTTTTTCCCCATTTTACCCAAGGCACTGGGTTGGCCCTGTCCTCTGCCAGGTAATGACACTAAATGGGTCACCCTCCCCAGGGTAAAGCATTTCAGGGACTAGTTTAACCTTTGGTGGAAACGCTGGGGACTCGTGGTCAAAGAAGGGTGAAATCCCCACTTACTCATGGCTCCCAGGCCAGCAGCCATTGGAACGCCACGATGACTGCCATGAAGAAAGGATTGTGAGGGGTGGCAGGGAGGAAGGAAGTGGGGACAGACAGGGACTGTCAGGGGGAGGGAGAGGGGCCTGGTGTCTCTGGCCCTTACTGCACCAGAGGGTGCATGGGACCTGAGGCTGGGTGAACAAGGGCTTGAATCTCACGAAAGGAGCTTCCTGAGTCCTTGTCTGCCCAGGGCTTGGCATCCAGAAGGTGGAAGATGGAAGGAGGGCACCTGAAGCAGGGTGAGGGGGCCCTCCACCAGGTGTGAAGCAGTGACGACAGTCTGCCACACAGAGCCCTGCTCACAGGGTGTTCAGAGCCTGGGCAGGTGGGTAGGAAGCCCCAGAGCTGCAGCTGTGGGGGGTGGGCAGCTTCAGAGAGGTGGCTACAAAGTCAAAGCCCAAGAGGGTGCCTGGAACCTTTCAGCTGGTGGAGGGTGGGGGGGTGATCTCTGACCGCATCACCCTGGAAGAGACCAAGCACAGGATGCCCTTGGGGTTCAGCCCAGCCCACCGCCCTCTGACTGTGGGCCAGGCGTGTTGCTTCACTTCCGTGAGCCTCAGTTTCTTCATCTGTAAAATGGAGAACATAAAACCAATCTTGTGCACTGTGGAGTCTAAGTGAGTCCACAGAAGCCCTTAGGTTAAAGGCTACACCCAGTGGTTTCCTGTACTCTCCCATCCAAGCAGAAAAGTTGCTCCTTCTCCATCCGCTTCTGGGAGCCCCCATCCCTGGTTTGCTGGGCCCCTGGAAGTCTAGTTTAGAGGCAGCAAGAGTGCTTCCCCCAGGGTCAGGTCTGGGGTACGGTGGGAGTGGGTGGGAGCCTGCCACTCCAGAAAGAGGGTGTCTCCACACCACCCCTGGGTCGACTTTCCTAACTTTGAAGTGTTAAGATAATGTCAGCTGTGCAGAATTGTAGGTAGAATTCCCACACGCCCTTTACCAGCTTCCTCTCCTGTTAACTCCTTGCCCGATCACAGGACTGTGATCCAAGTAGAACACTGACATTGGTAGGGTACTGTGAACTCAAGTACAGACTTTCTTTGAATTTCACTGGTTTTTCTTCTAAATATCCCTGTTCTGTTCCAGAATTCCAACTAGGATCCCACCGGGCATGGATTCATCATCCAGTCTGTAGTTTCTCAGGCTTTCCTGGTCTTTCACGACCTCGACACATTTGAAAAACACTCAACAGTTCTCTCACCCACTGTCCCCCACTTTGGTGTTTTCTCAGAATTAGGTGGAGCCCCGAGGGGATGCCTCAGGGCACCATATCAGGGGTACCTGATTTCATCTGTCTTATTACAAATAGCTGTGAAAAGAAGAGAGGTGAAAAGCAAAGGAGAAAAGGAAAGATATAAGCATCTGAATGCAGAGTTCCAAAGAATAGCAAGAAGAGCTAAGAAAGCCTTCCTCAGCGATCAGTGCAAAGAAATAGAGGAAAACAACAGAATGGGAAAGACTAGAGATCTCTTTAAGGAAATTAGAGATACCAAGGGAACATTTCATGCA
>SJYQ01005735.1:35644-58763 GCA_006410935.1 Redunca redunca | reverse complement strand
CCGTCAGGCTTCTCTGTCCATGGGATTCTTAAGGCAAGAATACTGTGAAGTATGGCCAAAAAAAAATCCCTAAACAAACAAAAAGAATTGGATGGTCTGGTTTTGAATTTCAGTCACTTACCAGGTTTATAACCTTCGCCATACCCCGAAACCTCGCAGAGCCACGCTTTCCCCTCTCTCTCTGGTAGGGACGGTGGAATACATCATATGGGGTTGTTGTGACGATCAAATATGACATCCTCTCCCCCCGACACAAGGTCTGTCTCCTGGAGGAAGCAGGTCTCAGGAACTGGGATTTCCCTTGTCCCACTTTCTCTCTTTACTCTGCCTGCCCTGGGGAGACATCAGCCAGACCCTCGAGGTCGTTTGGGAGGTCTTGGCCGTCTCCTCCAGAGGGAACTGGGGGTGAAACTGGCCTCTGGATGAAACACACAGCCGACTGCCTGGGGACTCATCCAGCCGGCCAAACCTGCGATGCTTCCCAGTCACCACCAGGTGTCGCCCTCGGCCCTCTCACCGCAGCCTATCAATCCGCTACCTGGACGGGGAGGAGGAGACTGAGGCCCAGAGCCCCGAAGGCACATGGCCACATTCCCAAACCGGAACGAATGCGGGCCCGGACGTCCCAGCGTGTGGCCCTACAGCTCGCTGCCCCGGTGGCCTCCCGGCCTTACTTCCGGCCTCTGCGAGTATCTGTGTGGGACCAAGGCCAGCTTGGGGTGGACGTTCATTCCATCACCAGGACCCTGCAGACCAGGAGCTAACCCATCCGCCCCTCGCATCACTGTGGCCTCCCCACTCTGCAGGACCTAGGGTCTCAATGTGCCCCTCCTCACTCTAGGCCCTACCCCGCTCCGTGGAGCTGCCTCCTAGACCGAGAATCCTCAACTTTTTCATCCCGTCCCCCTGGCCAGCCCCAACTCGGGGTACTTTTTCTGTTCCCCCTCCTACTCTCCAAGAGGGGCTGAAAAATGTCTTAATTCAGAAGTTTGGGGCCCGGTGTAAATTTAGGAGACAATATGGCATGGAGCAAATAACAGGAGTCTTAGTTCTAGAATCTTCTCTGGAACCTTGGGCAAAGCTTTCTGCTCTTTCCCTCGGGTATCCCAACAGAGAGAAGAACCCGCTGCCTCCAGGGCTTCCCCAACACCCATGTAGATGCCCCTCACAGCCTCCTTCTCCCAGTTGCATCAACCACCCTGGCCTCTGACCTACACAGACCACTTTGCCTCCAATTTCCCAGAAGCCTCGAGCCTGAAACTGACCAGGGGCATCTTCATCTTCCCCCTAACCAGGTGTGCATCCCTAGACATTATTTGGTTCATCCCTTCTTATCCTTCATCCCTCAGTCCTGCATGGCCCTCCCCCAGGTACCCATCACCCTCAGATCCTGGCTCAAACCCCACAGCCTTGGAGAAACCATTCCAAGTGCACACACACACACACGTGTTTTTCTCCCCTTGCACGCTCCCCACCCCCTCATGGCAGAGACCACAGTCTGAACTTGTGTGTCACTTGCCTCTCCCAGAGGCAGGCCGCGTGTATTGCTCATCCATCTCCCTCACTTTTAGCCCAGTGCCTGTACATAGCAGATGCTCAGCGAACAGGTGTCAAATGGCTCTATCCCCACCCTGAGACACACGCCTAAATCTTTAACCTCTCCCTCCTCACGGTCGTCCTCCTTGAGCTCCAAACATTCCCAGGTTTGCCCTCCATTCTAAAAACGTGTAGCTCTTGGGACTTCCCTGGCAGCCAGTGGTTAAGAATCCACCTACCAATGCAGGGGACATGGGTTCGATGCCTGATCTGGCAAGATCCCACCTGCTGCCGGGCAGCTAAGCCCGAGTGCCACAACTCCTGAGCCCTCGGATTCTAGAGCCCTCGCTCCACAAGAGAAGCCCCTGCAGTGAGAAGCCCTCGCACAGTAGCGAAGAGTAGCCCCCACGCTCCACAACTAGAGAAAGCCTACATGCAGCAGTGGAGACCCAGCTCAGGCAAATATAAATCGACAAGTGAAAATAAATGTACAATTGTGCGTTGTTGTTGTTCAGTCGCTAAGTCTTGTCTGGCTCTTAGCAACCTCATGGGACTGTAGCCCGCCAGGCTGCTCTGTCCATGGAGTTCTCCAAGCAAGAATACTGGAGTGGGTTGACATTTCCTTCTCCAGACAATTGTGCATACTAAGTGTTTAAAAAAATTAAAAATGTAGCCACTTAAAAGTCTCTTTATGTGTTCTTTCTCACTTGTAATCTCAGTTTATTTTCTACATCTGTAATCTTCTCCAAGCTTTTTGATGTTATTCCCTTTAAAAAGGTTTTTCTCTTAGTCCTCTTTCAAGTTTTCTTCTTGTTTAGAAGGTAAACAGCACTGTCTTCATTCTCAAAGTCACAACTTCATCCAGGGTCCTGTCCCCTTGAAAAAACTCTCTTTATCTCGTGGGTGGTCGTTTGCATCTTCTAAAACTTTTTACCTCTTTACCTTTCCCAAGTTTAATCTTTTAATCTCAGACTTTAGGCTTTGATCTTCGATCTTAAATCACATTCATTTTGTCACTTTATTTTATAATAATTTTAAACCTCTTAACTTTCATCTCTCATTTAGGGTAACCTTTAAGCCCGATTTCCTGGTTGATTACAACTTTGTGTTATATATACACAATTTAAAGCTGTCATCTTCATTTTCTTTTTCATTTCAAAAAAACTCTCTACGTCTTCACTGGCTTTTGATTGTCTCAGTTTAAAATCATCATTTTTCTCAGGGGTTATGTTTTCTTCATCTTCTTGGCATTCGTCCTCATTAAACCCTATGCCACTGGTGTTCCAGGTTTGTCATCAACCCTGTTTGAAAGGTGAGCAGATGAGATGCAAGGAGAATAAACGGTTGCTGGAGGTCATAGGAGTGACCTGAGTGGTGGAGGGATGACCCACCCGGGCCACATGGCCGAGTCCACGCTCTTACTCTTTGCTTCCCCCACTCCTGGCTCTGTCCTCTGCTTCACCCCAAGAGTCCATGTGGCCCTACTCACTGGCTCATTCCCCTGACTGTTCTGCAGGCCCCCTCAGGCAGCCTCGTGCGTCTCCCTCCCCGTTCACTGCTGCATTGTCCCAAAACCTGGTTCCAAGAGGCTCGAGAGACTCCCTAGCCTCTTTGCAAATGTCACCTTGATTTACTGAAGCACGTGGTTGCCTCAAATCTCAAGCCAGGCCACCCAGGCTTTCATTAAGGACCTGCGTGCTTTAGAATCCAGGTCTCTGATGCCCACAGCATCGGAGTCAGAACAGATTCTTCCAGGAGAATGGCTGAACCCAGAGGCCATGCTGGGCGGGAGGGCCCACCCATGCCCCTTGGTCTTCAGTGGGGACTGATGCTGGGGTCCTGTAGCTGGTGATGGGGGCAAGACAGTGTCTTCACCAGGAACCTGGCTCCGCTTTTCGCCAGGCTGCCCTGACACACTCATTTCCCAGATGGTCCAGTCTTGTTCTCTGAAAGACTGCTTGAAAGCCAAGCCACCGTGTTGCAGGCTCCAGGGGGCGCTATTCAGGTAGACCCACGCAGGGATGCTGTGTGACGGTCCTCCTGGTGGGCCAAAGGTCAAGGAGCAGCTGACTCTCTCAGAATTTATTGTGAACAGAGATCATCTTTGGGGTTCATGATTTAGGCAACCCTTAGATTACCTCAAAAAAGTAATGCTCAAAATTCTCCAAGCCAGGNAGTTCCAGAAAAACATCTATTTCTGCTTTATTGACTATGCCAAAGCCTTTGACTGTGTGGATCACAATCAACTGTGGAAAATCCTGAAAGAGATGGGAATACCAGACCACCTGACCTGCCTCTTGAGAAATCTGTATGCAGGTCAGGAAGCAACAGTTAGAACTGGACATGGAACAACAGATTGGTTCCAAATAGGAAAAGGAGTACATCAAGGCTGTATATTGTCACCCTGCTTATTTAACTTCTATGCAGAGTACATCATGAGAAACACTGGGTTGGAAGAAACACAAGCTGGAATCAAGATTGCCGGGAGAAATATCAATAACCTCAGATATGCAGAGAACACCACCCTTACGGCAGAAAGTGAAGAGGAGCTAAAAAGCCTCTTGAGTGCTTGCTTCAGCAGCACATATACTAAAATTGGAACGATACAGAGAAGATTAGCATGGCCCCTGCGCAAGGATGGCACGCAAATTCGTGAAGCGTTCCATATTTTTTAAAAGAATACATTTGAATCAGTTCTAAGGAGATGGATGGAACTGGAACCGATTATACAGAGTGAAGTAAGCCAGAAAGAAAAACACCAATACAGTATACTAACGCATATATATGGAATTTAGAAAGATGGTGATGATGACCCTGTATGCGAGACAACAAAAGAGACTCAGATCTATAGAGTGAACTTTTGGACTCTGGGGGAGAGAGAGAGGGAGAGGGTGGGATGAGATGGGAGAATGGCACTGAAACATGTATACTATCAGGTAAGAAACGAATCACCAGTCTATGTCCGATTCAGGATGCAGGATGCTTGNTATGGGGTGGGAGGTGGGAGGGGATTCATGTTTGGGAACGCATGTACACTCGTGGTGAATTCATGTCAATGTTTGGCAAAACCAATACAGTATTGTAAAGTAAACTAAAGTTAAAATAAAAATTTAAAAAAGAAAAAAAAAGCCTCTGGATGAAAGTGAAAGAGGAGAGTGAAAAAGTTGGCTTAAAGCTCAACATTCAGAAAACGAAGATCATGGCATCTGGTCCCATCACTTCATGGGAAATAGATNTTTGGGGGTCTCCAAAATCACTGCAGATGGTGACTGCAGCCACGAAATTAAAAGACACTTACTCCTTGGAAGGAAAGTTGTGACCAACCTAGATAGTATATTCAAAAGCAGAGACATTACTTTGCCGACTAAGGTCCGTCTAGTCAAGGCTATGGTTTTTCTTGTGGTCATGTATGGATGTGAGAGTTGGACTGTGAAGAACGCTGAGTACTGAAGAATTGATGGTTTTGAACTGTGGTGTTGGAGAAGACTCTTGAGAGTCCCTTGGACTGCAAGGAGATCCAACCAGTCCATTCTGAAGGAGATCAGCCCTGGGATTTCTTTGGAAGGAATGATGCTAAAGCTGAAGCTCCAGTACTTTGGCCACCTCATGCGAAGAGTTGACTCATCGGAAAAGACCCCGATGCTGGGAGGGATTGGGGGCAGGAGGAAAAGGTGACGACAGAGGATGAGATGGCTGGATGGCATCACGGACTCGATGGATGTGAGTCTGAGTGAACTCTGGGAGATGGTGATGAACAGGGAGGCCTGGCATGCTGCGATTTGTGGGGTCGCAAAGAGTCGGACATGACTGAGCGACTGAACGGAACTGAACTGAACTAGATTACCTCCTCATCCCCAGCCCTTTCCTGTCAGGACCAATACCGGTCACCAGGATCCCTTAGAATGTTCATTCCTTAGGCTTGTCTCACCTCCTTCCCACCCTTCACCCCCAGCGACAAAGAACAGAAGCATAGTAGGCAGTTAAAAAAAAAAAAAAAGGAATAGATCTGTTAAAAGGTGCCAGGCAAAACAGCGCATATTGTACAATCCCATTTGTATACAGAATAAAACCTGCAACAATAATCGATGTTGTTGGAGGTCAGGGTGTGACTAGCAGGAGGTATGGGGGCACTTCTGGGGGCCTGGAAAGTTCTGTTTCTCCCCCTGCGTGCTGGTTACGCGCACGCATTCAGTTTGTGAAATCCAATATGTTGTATGCTGTGTCGTGTGTGCTTTTCTGTACGCAATACCTCAAGAAAAATGTTAAATAATTTGTAAAGCCTTTATTGAATTCATTACAACATTGCTTTTTTTGTGTGTGTGTTTTGTTTTGTTTTGTTTTGTTGGCCAAAAGTCATGTGGGATCTTAGCTTCCCAACCAGGGATCAAACCCACACATTTTGCATTGGAAGGAGAAGTCTTAACCACTGAACCACGAGGGAAGTCCCTAAATTTTTTCTTAAAAAAAGCCAAAAAGGAAGCATTCTCCTGCAGGCAGAGGATATAACTTTCCCGGGGGCCTAGACCAGGTCTGGCGGCCAGCCTGCTAATTATTGCAGTCAGAGGGCTCAGACCTACCATCCCAGGTCACGACTCTGGGAGATGCTCTGGGTTTTTAAAGACTTTTAGATAACAACCCATTTCTGCAAGTCACCCCACTGAGTTTGGGGTCTTATTTAGAGCCTGGAAGCCTCAGGGCTCACACCCACACATGTATGACACCTTACTGTGTATTTTTCTTTGTTCTCTTTTTTATTTTTTTAAACAACTTTGTTGAGATATATTTCATATACCATACAGCTCATCCATTTAAAGTGCTATGGTTTTTCATATAGTTGCAGAGTTGTGTGACTCATCACAACCAATTTTAGAACATTTTCATCACCCTCCAAAGAAACCCTGCGCCCCTGAGCAGTCACCCCCTAAACGTCTCCACTGTTCCCAGGAACAGTGGCGTTTACCTCGTTATTATCGTTGCTTACTCACTCAGTCGTGTCCAGACCCTTGCAACCCCATGGGCTGTAGCCTGCCAGGCTCTTCTGTCCGTGGAATTCTCCCAGCAAGAATTCTGGAGCCAGTTGCCATTTCCTCCTCCAGGGGATCTTCTCGAGCCAAGCGCTGAATCCACATCTCCTGCTTGGAAGTGGTCTGCGTTTACCTTTTGGGTAAAAATAGATGTTTCCCTCCATGTATCGGACACCAAAAATTTCACAGGGAAATTGTGGCCTGTCTCTGACAACTGCAAGAGCCATCACCTCTGGATTTTTCTTCTTTTCCTGCTCCTATCTTCCCTAATTTCCTAACCTGCTTTTGTTTATCTTTGCAAATATAACTTGAAAAACCTACATTAGGATTTGATTAGGGGTGGCGTTGAATTTATAAATTAGTTGAGGGGAGAATTCCCATCCCATCCATGGGTTATCCTTCCATTCCGTATGCATGGTGTATCTTTCCATTTATCAAAGTGTTTTTTGTCAGTTTGTTTTGGCCAAGCTTCAAGGGCTTCGAGATCTTAGTTCCCTAATCAGGGATTGAACCCTTCCCCCCTGCAGTGTAAGCAAGGATTCTTAATCCCTGGACCACCAGGGAAGCCCCTGTATTTAAGTGTTTGTTTTTTTTTTATTTGTGTCCCAAAGTTAATTTTACAATGCTATCTATGTGGGTCTTGAGTAACTTTTTACTAAATGTATTCCCAAACACCTTTTACTTTGTTTTGAACTACTCAATAAATGATGCTAGGACAATTAGCTGTCCATATGGAAAAAGAATAAAATTAGATTCCCACCTCCCACATAAGCAGAAATCAACTGCAGACAAAGAAGTATGTGTGGAAAGTAAAGTGAAACTTTTAAAAGAAAATGTAGGATAGGGAAGTATATTCAACTTGAAAAACCCAAAGCAATACTGGCTTAAGTAAGCTGTCTCTTATTTAATATCATTTATATCTCAGGTATAATCACTCTAGATATAGGCAATGAAACAAAACTAAACAAGAGCAGAAAAGCTGTTATGACTGATTCACAGTGATACCAAGAATTAGGCTTCTAACTTTTACCCTCCCGTATTCAGTACTTCAGTATTCAGTATGTTGCTTCCATTCTGAGGTTGCCTCAAAGTCCAAAACAGCTTCTGGAGCTCCAGACATCACATCTACACTCTAGATGGCAGAATGAAGAAAGTAGGGAAAGGAAATGTCCCAGAAGTCCCACAAAATGCTTTCACTCTCATACCATCAGCCAGATATCAGTCTAATGGCCACACCCAACTGGGAAAAGGACTGGAAATGTAGTCTTTAAGCTGAGTGGCAATATGTCCAGCTAAAAACTGGAATTCTGTTACTAAGGCAGAAGGATAGAATTAATATTGGAGGCCACCAACACAATCAGCCATAGGACATTTTTTCTGAAAAAAAAAAAAAAAATGCGAACAGTACAAATGTTGAAGGAAAATATTGACAAGTAAGACTAAATTAAAATATAAAACTTCTAATAAATAATCAAATTATTTTAGTAAACAAATATTGAAAAGAAGTGAACAGTAACTCAGTTTGGGGAAAGATTTGCAATGCATATAGCTACACATTTTAAAATTTTACGCAAAACCATTGAGATCTATCATATATAAAGAAGTCCTACAAGTCAATAAGAAAAAGATTAAAACCCAGTACATGAAACTTACCCTCATGTACCTAACAAAGACCAGAAAGGATGTGTTTTGTCTGAGCAGGGGGGTCCGAGGCAAACCAGCAAGGCTCACACTGAGCCCCAGAATACACTACTGGAGGGGGAAGTGATGCCTTAAGGTCCAAGCCGCTGCAGAGGCATGACGTCATTTGACAAGGCTTGGGGTGACCCAGCTGACATGAGTGTTATACACGTGTTGTTGAAAGTGGCCTTAAGTCTTCTCTGAACCGAGGTACAGTTGAGATAACTGAATAAATGAAAGGGTGAAGATGCAACCTTTTACCACAGATGCTTACTTCTGGGGTGTCTCATCATCATTTCAGACATCCCTCTTCCCTGGGCCTTCTGTAGCCCCACCCTCTTCAGTGACAGTTACCCAGTTGTGTCTGACCCTTTTTGACCCCCTGGACTGTATGTAGCCCACCAGGCTCCTCTGTCCATGGCATTTTCCAGGCAAGAATACTGGAGTGGGTTGCCATTTCCACCCTCCTCAGATGCTTCCTAAATAGGAGTCAATTTGAGAGAAATAGGAGATTCGGGGCCTCTTTGCTCATGTTCCCCAAGGATTTGGGTACAAGTGATTGGGAAGTGAACCAGGGTGACCGTGATGGGGTGGGACAGGGAGAAGAGCCAGTCAAGAGTCAAGAGTGTGTCAGTGAGCAGGTGAGTTTGGGGGCAACTGGGGCTGAGAACGTTCTGAGATCTGTGCCTGGCTTCATGCCTCAGGATCGTCCCATGAAGCAGGGGCAGCGGGGACGTTCACCTTCCAGTGGTGCCTCTCAATGATTTATGGTCCCCCCGCCCCCTACCTCCAGGTAGTACCTGGAGCCAGACACTACCTTCAGGTGGAGTCACAGGATGCTATTTGCAGCTGATGCCAGGTGGGTCAAGGGTACATGGAGAGGGACTTCCCTCGTGGTCCAGTGGTCAAGAATCCACCTGCCAACGCAGGGAACCCGGGTTCGATCCCTGGTCCGGGAAGATTCCACATGCTGTAGGACAATGAACCCCTTGGCCGCAACTACTGAGCTCGAGCACCCTAGAGCCGGTGATCTGCACCAGGAGAAGCCACGGCAATGAGTAGCCCCTGCACCGCAACTCGAGGGTAGCCGCTGCTTGCTGCAACCGGAGAACAGCCAGTGTGCAGCGACGACCACCCAGCGCAGCCAGAAACAAACCAACAAACGTATATGGGGAGGACACCAACAGCAAAAGCGTCACCAACAGCATCGTGTCCTCCCAACAGCAGGCCTGTGGTCCACCCCTGCCCCCGCCTGCAGGGCTCTTCCCAGTAAGCCTGCCACATCCTCTCTTCTATCCCACATTTGGGTCACGCTGGACAACTCACCATTTCTGATGCTTCCTCCACTGTCTCTGCCTCCTGGATTGTCCTCAAGCGTTTCCTTCTCCTGATCTGTCCTCGCTCCTCTCTCATCATTTAGGTCCAGCTCAGAAGCTAGTGTGTGTCCCCAACCCCTTCTCTTGATCTATCTCTCATCCCCACGGCCTGTTACTTGACCTCCTGAGAGCATCCATCCAACTGCCCCGTATTTATTCCTGGATGTCCTGTGTCCCCAGCTGGCCTTGGGCTCCAAGAGGACACGGATGGTCAGAGCCGCTTCCTCTGTGGGTCCCAGGGTCCATCACTGGGCTCTGCACGTAGCAGGTGTGCACGGAATGCTCAAGGACTCTCACTTTGCCGACGGAGATGCGGACCTGAGAAGCAAAGTGACTTAAATGCCAAAAGCCTCATGGAGCACCAACAGTAAACTGAGTCATGTGTGCATGCTCAGTCCTGCAGTCGTGTCCGACTTTGCAACCCTATGGACTGTAGCCCCCAGTCCACAGGGTCCATGGGGATTCTCTAGGCAAAAATCCTGGAGTGGGTTGCCACGCCCTCCTCCAGGGGATCTTCCCAACCCAGGGATCCAACTTGCGTCTCTCATGTCTCCTGCCTTGGCAGGTGGGTTCTTTACCCACTGAGCCATGGGAAGCCCATAAGCTGAGCTGCATACATGGAAATCCTGGGGTAGGACTTGTTGATCAAAAAGAGGTGACCGCTTTGTCCCTGTCCTCCGGGAGTGTCCAGTCCAGCCATGGAAAGAGTGACCTGTGTCAGTGCCTGAGGACTGGCACTCATTCACGTGTCCAGAGCACACTGGGGAGTCCTGCCATGTGTTGGGAATGCAGGCATTTGAGGATGACCAAACCAGGTTTGCTCAATGGCTCAGCAGGTTACAGAATCCACCTGCCAGTGCAGGAGACTCAGAAGACTCAGTTTCGATCCCTGGGTTGGGAAGATCCCCTGGAGAAGGAAATGACAATACTCTGCCTTATTCTTGCCTGAAAAATCCCATAAATAGAGGAGCTTGGTGGGCTACTGTCCAAAGGGTTGCAAAGAGTTGGACATGACTGAGCGAGCAAGCAAGCAAATCAAGCCCTATTTGCTCAGCCACTCGTGGGACTGGGATGCAGGAAGGCTGGAAACCTAGGCATCCCTCTTTGCCCTCAGTGAAGACGTGGTCCATTGAGGACACCAGGGCATCCCGGGAGAAAAGGGCCACTTGGAGGATCAGGTGTCAGTGGGCAACCTGGGCAGTCGAGGATGAAGTAGCTCAGAGAAGTGAGAGATCCAGGAAGACTTCTGGGAGGAGGTGAGTTGGGGATGAGATACGGAGAACAAAAAGGCAGGGTTTCTGGCTGCCCCAGCCCTCAGGGACCATGGCCTTTTCTTGCCTCAGTTTTCCTTTACTCATTTTCCTGTGACGGCCTGGTCTCCCCAGATTCCCTGGGGACTCACAGAGCCTCCTCAGGAGGCCCTACAGCATGAGATGCAAGGATATAGAAGCCCTGAGTGATGTTGAATAAATCCTTCCCTTTCTCTGGGTCTCAGTGTTCTCATCTGTTAAATAGGTTCATCACCCTCATTGCCCAAGGTTTGCTGGGAGGGAAGGAGATAATTTGTGGTTTCTGAGCCAGGAGAAGGCAAAACTCCTTAGTGGTCACACCACCAGCCCCCTCATTTCACAAAGGGGAAACTGAGTTCTGGAGAGGTAGAGGGCCCTCTGTCAGGCTCATGAGATCCCATCTGGGCCTGAGTTTTCAGGATGATGGCAATGAGCTCCTCACCAGCGAAGTGGGGTTCCTCGCCAAGCCAGGGAGGTCCCCACTTGGGGGTGTGTGAGCTGTCTTCTTTGGTACCTTAGAAATGTTCACTGAGGGGCATTATGCAAAGGAGCCCAGCTCAGAGATGCTTATCTGAACCTCAACAAGGTTCTTTGTTAAAAATAGCGGGAGGATGAATTAGCTTTGCAGTTGGAGGAGGGCAGCAGGCCCTGTGCCTTGCGGGGCTCCAGGCTCCTGGGTCCCTGGTAGGGCATCCAGGCTTCAGACCTTGGGCCCAGCTCTGACAGCCTGGGGTCCCCACTGCAGTTGGGCTCCCACGAGTCTTTGTTTTTTAACGGTTTGGCAGCATGGTGTAGCCTGTGGGATTCTTAGCTCCTGGACCAGGAATCGAAGCTGCATGCCCTGCACTGGCAGCATGGAGTCCTAACCCCTGGACCACCGGGGAAGTCCCCGCCCACAAGCCCCTTTTGCACACTGGACACGAGAGCAGTGATTCTAAATATCAGATCTGACCCCACTGCTCTTCTGTATACAACCTGCTGTGGCTGGCTGTTGCCCTGAGACTTACCCTCAGTCCCACGCTCAAGTCCTGTCCTGTCTGCTCCCTCAAACTCTTCTCCCACCAAATCCTAAGGGCTCCCTGGAGCTCCGGCCCAGGGACCATCCTTCCTGATCATCCCCTCTGCAAGCAAACGCCGGGAGTCGGTGAAGGACAGGGGAGGCTTGGCGTGCTGCAGGCCACGGGGTCACAAAGAGTCAGACGTGACTGAGCGACTGCACAACAGCAGCCTCTGTGCCTGCACTCAGAGCCTTTGCACGGCCACTCCTGCTCCTGCGGGAGCCTCGGCTCCTCCTTCCCACCAGGAGAGCTACGTCATCCTTCACTTTAGCGGCTCAAAGGCACCTTCTCGGCGCCTCCAGGCCAGCCAGGCTGGCTGGCTGTCTCCGCTCTTCCAGAGACTTCTCTAGAGTCTGCCTTAGAATGGATGCATCTGTGGGTCTAACCACCCCGGGGTGCTACATGCTCCCCAAAGTCAGAGGGGCCTCCTCTGGACCTGGCCCCGCCCAGAGGCAGCTCTTCTGCACACAGCATGTTTGCGGGGGGTGGAGGGGTGTCAAAAATGACTGCACGCCTCCCTTCAGAGCTGGCCGAACAGACCTGGGTTGACTTTGGGTCCCTCACCCTGGCCTGTCCTCAAGGACAGCAGCGGGCAGAGAAGGGAGCGAGGAGAGAGGCTGGTTATTAATTAAAAAGCAAGTCATGTGTAGGTCCTGCCTCGTTCCAATAAAAAACCATCAAGGGTATTTAATTACCAGATCTAGTGATAGATGCGGGGTGGGTTGACTCAGGCCAGGTAAGGATGCCCGCGGTCAGAATGTCAATGAACCCCCGGCCTCCGTGGCTCGGGCCTGAGCCGAGGCGGGGGGCTGGGAGCTGAGGGGCACCCTGGGTGGACGTCGGTGATGAAAATAACCCCCCCACTGCCAGTTCCCTCCTGCCAAGGTTCCCGAGTTCCATACGGGACCCACGTGACCGCTTTTACGTGCCTTCTGTCATTTCACTCCCTCCAGCCTCGTGAGATTGGTTCTATTTTTATCTCCCTTTTTCAGCTGGGGCCATTTGGGCACAGAGAGGTCTTGTAACTTGACAAGGTCACACAGCTAGCAAGTGGCCGCGTGAGGACACCAGTCAGGACTCTTAAGCACGGGGACGCAAGGACCTAGCATGCCCCTGTGATGCTGGCTAGGGTCATCAAGAGGCCCCTCGACGCACAGGTGGGGAAACTGAGGCAGGAGAGGGCGTCACTTGCCAAAATCATACTGCACGTTGGCGGGATCGAAACCTTGTCCCTGGATGCTCCGTCCAGGAGCCTCTCTCCTCCTCAGCAGCTAAGTGCCTGTGGCGGGGGATCCAGCCAGGATGGAGGGGCTCCAGGTGGGCCAGGGTCTGGGGGCCAGGGCCACCTGTCCAGTCTCCTCTCCCTCCACAGCGCCCGGCTCCTCCCCTCGCCACCTCCCAGAACCCTCAGCAGCCCAGTCCGGCTGAACCAGCCCAGTACTTCTCTGGGTCAGGCCTGGAAGGCGGTCTCAGCCCAGCCCTGATCCCAGTGGAATTAAAATAGGCCTGACCTAAATACAAGCACAATGCCAGTGCTGAAAATACAGTGGTGTCAGCAGAAACTCCGATTGGTAGGAAACCAATGCACTTGGGGATGAACGTCCCCAACCCCACTCCAGGAAGGGCGCCTGGCCGCCTGACCCGACCGTCAACACCAACAGTTCCTTAAACGCGTCCCCACATCTGACAAAGAGGTGGGCAAGAGAGAACGACACCTCCCCTGCCCACCAGCCTGGCTGATGGCAAGTCCAGGAAGCAGCCACGTCATCGCAGCTCTCAGCTCTCAGCTCTCATCTCACCCCGGGGAAAATGAGACCCAGAGAGGGGAGGTACCCTACTCAAGGATGCACAGCTCGTGAGCAGCAGGGTTGGGGAGGCAGGTCTCTGGTTTCTGGGAAGGAAGACCAGACTGGGCGGTGAGGAAGGTGAAAGGAGCAGAAAACGGGCTCCTGAAACCAAAGTTTGGGTCCATGAAGAGGTCCATAAAGACGATGCCTTTGACCAGCCTCGGGGTTGGGGCTTCAGGCAAACCCCCAGGGTTCCACAGACTCCGTTTGGACACCAAAATGAACAGCAGGTGGGCACCAATGACGTGTCAACAGACATAGGACCCAAACCTTGCTCCCTTCGGCAGGACCCACATCCCGGGCCACGCAGGGCCCTGAGCTCAGAAGGGTTCCTCGCTCAGTTAAATGCTCTATTGTTGCCATCTTGAAATTCTTAATAGTTCTATCTTTGGATGTGTGCGTGTGTTGTAAGTGAAATCCAATAGGAAAATGAGCATGAGCGGGAACAGAGCGGGTACCCCTTCCACTTGGGCGTGAAGTTCCAGGGGATCCACCAGGAGCAAGACACTCGAAGCAAGTGCAAGGTGAGCGTGCCAGATGAGGGGGCTGCTGACGACCTGGAGAAGCCCTGCCTCTGTTCAAACCAGAACTTGTTCTGAATGCAAAAAGAAGACAATGGCTTTTTTTCCCCCCCAGTTATTTATTTATGGCTCTGCCGCATCTTCGTTGCTATGCACAGGTTTAGTTGCCCCAAGGCATGTGAAATCTTCCTGGACCAGGAGTCGAACCCGAGTCCCCTGCATTGGCAGGCAGATTCTTAACCATTGGGCCATCAGAGAAGCCCAAAGGCAATGACATTCTAAGACTCACAAAGAACCAGGGAACCCTAACATATCCTTTCTTACTTCCCTGCGTGAGCCAACCACTCATGCTAAAAATGATGACATAGAAGGAAAACAAAAGATAGGGCAACTCAGAGTTTCTTTTCCTTTTGGTCCTTCCTTACACATCATAAAGCCAAAGGTCAAGGGAGCTGGTTGAATGTGTGTATATCAAAAATTAAGAGAGTTGAGTTGTTAAAAAGAATACATTTGAATCAGTTCTAAGGAGATGGATGGAACTGGAACCGATTATACAGAGTGAAGTAAGCCAGAAAGAAAAACACCAATACAGTATACTAACGCATATATATGGAATTTAGAAAGATAGGGATGATGACCCTGTATGCGAGACAACAAAAGAGACTCAGATCTATAGAGTGAACTGTTGGACTCTGGGGGAGAGAGGGAGGGAGAGGGTGGGATGAGATGGGAGAATGGCATTGAAACATGTATACTATCATGTAAGAAACGAATCGCCAGTTGATGTCAGATGCAGGATGCAGGATGCTTGGGACTGGTGCAAGGAGAGGACCCAGAGGGATGGTATGGGGTGGGAGATGGGAGGGGATTCGTGTTTGGGAATGCATGTACACTCGTGGTGAATTCATGTCAATGTTTGGCAAAACCAATACAGTATTGTAAAGTAAACTAAAGTTAAAATAAAAATTAAAAAAAAAAAAGAGTTGAGTAGGTTTTGCATTGTGTTTCCACTGTTGGAGTCAGAATAAAATATACAGGCAGGTACAAAGCATGATATAAACTGTGTAACTTCAAGGAGATGCCACATATGAGTTAAATGTTCTCATAGCTGCACTTAAAGTTTTATTTACTTACTCTTTAGTTTTTTGGCCATGCCTCTCAGCATGCAACATCTGAGTTCCCCAACCAGGGATCGAACCCGAGCCCCCTGCGGAGGAGATGTAGAGTTTTAACCACTGGACCGCCAGGAGATTCTCCCTTTCAGCTGCATTTAAAACTGGCGTTGAACAAGATAAAGACAAATCGTAAAGAATGAAGTGGCACAGTGCTAATCATTTAACATTTTCTTATAATGACATTAAACAGCAAATGTTTTTAAACACCATGATAAGTTGAAAGAGAGACTGCAAAAGAAAGGAAAAAGTTTCATATATTAGAACTCTTGAGGACACACTTTTTCCTGCTTGTCAAACAGCATAAGCCACCCCACGCCTCTGTCTTCATTCTGAAATTCTGTCACTGGGCCCACACCTGGGTGAGGGAGGAAGAGAGGTATGTGCTGTGTGGCTTTCTTTTTCTTTATTCAAGTCTCTGCAAACCTTACTGAGCAGGGTCAGAGTGCTGTGGGTCCACGGGGGCCCAGAGGGACCGCTGACCAACTTGAGATCAAGGACTCCTTCCTGGAGGCAGTGACGTGAGAGCTGAGCCAGGAGAGGTGAACAGAAGGCTGGCAGGCAGACAAGGGGCTTTGAGGATGCCAAGTGGCCACCCACCTCGGAGCTTGGGGGTCTCTGAGTGCCTGGCTCTGGCACGTGTGTCCACTTGAGTGGGAGCTGCAAACAGCCTGGCACTGACCCCTGAGGACCCATCATAAGGTGAGCTGGAAAACAGTGTCCCAGGGACGGGGGCCCCAGCCCCGCAGGTCCATGCCCTACCTAGGTTCATGCACTCCTCATTCAATGAATGTACATCTACTGTTCTTCTGGCAGCATTCTGGGCACAAGACACAGAGCAGAAAATGACACAGACTAGAGTCCTAGGTGCGTGGGGACAGCTGATCGGAAATGATCAAGAGCCTGGGGAGGGCTTCCGTTGTGGCTCAGTGGTTAAAGAATCCGCCTGCCAATGCAGGAGACTTGCGTTCGATCCCTGGTCCGGGAAGATCCCACATGCCACAGAGCAGCTAAGCCTGTGTACCACAGCTACTGAGCCCAGAACTGCAACTACTGAAGCCCGCACGCCCTGGAGTGCTCAGCCACAAGAAAAGCGGCCGCAGCGAGAGGCCCTGGAACTGCAACTCCGCTCACAACTAGAGTGAAGCCGGTGCCCAGCAGTGAAGACTGAGTATAGCCAATAAATAAATACATAAATTTATTTTTTAAAAAGAGAGAGAGCTTAGGGAAAGATGGTCTCAGCCATCGGTGGCAACAGGAAGCTCCAGGTCCATGCCTAGATGAGCTGGATCTCAGAATAGGAAGCTGTGGGACTTCTCTGATGGTCCAGTGGTTAAGACTGCAGGCTCCATTGCAGGTTCAATCCCTGTTCAAGGAAGATCACACATGCCTCATAGCATGACCGTAAAAAGAACCAGACATTGTTTTCCAGGAGCTTGGGCAGGTGACCCGCATTCTACAGGTGTCGAGGGTTGCCTTTCAGGAGGGCCCAGAGGGCAGGGACTGGTGGCCTCCAAACATGTGAGACCATGGTTCTGCTTTGGGCCGATGCTGTGCAGGGGGCTAAGTGTGATGAGTTGACCGTGGAAGCAGACTCACACCACTGAGCCTGGGTGAGCTGAGGGTGGCCCGGGCATCAGCCTCGGTCACCTGCACATAGCCTGTCCAACCACCCAGGCCTGGCTTGGTAGGTGTAGACCTCCAGTGTGTCTGTCCTACCAGGTCCCTGGCCTGCCTCCCCCAGAGGGCCCTTCGGAGCTGGAGGTGGGGGGCACTTGTACATGATGCTGTGGAGGCTCACACGTGCCAGACAGAGTGCGAATCGCTCAGATGCACTGACTCATTGCCCTCCTTCCTACGGCACCGCCTTGCGGTGGGCAAGCTCCTCATCCACATTTGATCAGTGTGATCACTGATGCACAGAGAGGTGAGGTTATTTGCCCAAAGACACACAGCTAGCAAGGGCCGCAGCTGGGATTCGCACTGTTAACCATCAATCTGAACAATCTCTTTCTCTTTATCTCTTGGCTCCCTTAGGTTCTGGCTTAGATGGCCCTTTTTAGATCATTTTGGATGAAGCCCAGGGGAATCCATTCGAGTGTTAGACAACTCCTCCTAGTTTGAAAAAAAAGAATGCAGTTTCAGAGAGGGAAAGGAACTTGCCTGCAGTAGCACAGCAATTCCTGACTCCCTACTCCAGAGTAGAGCCAACAGTCCCATGCTGGCACCCAAAGGATACTTCCCTTTTGAGATCTCAAAGGGTCCCTCAGCCTCCTGGGACCTGGGAGACGAGAACTCCAAGACTGGGCAGTTTATGCCGACGGGGGAGGAGGAGGCTGAGATCTCACCGCACTCAGCTTGCTGGCAGCAGGGCGCAGCCCTGGAGTGGGACCCTGGTTATGGGGATGCGAGGGGAGATTATGACGGTGAGACCCTGGCTCCCTGGGTCTGTGTATTCCCTTCGTCTCCTGAACAACAAGAACACACGTTTCGCCCACAGCTCTGCCTTCTTTGGGGGCCAGAGCTGATGAGTTTGTTGAATGTATTCCTTCGAATTTGCTCCCCGGATGGCTTTGCCCTGCCCTCCCTCATCCATCAGCCCAGCCCTGAAGATACAGCTCCTGCAGGTCTCGGACTATGCAAGGTCTCCACTTGAACTTCAAACGGGCAGTGCTCCGTTTACCCCCTTGCTGGTGAAGCCAAGTCCACTTTCTGTGACCTTGGCCTAGAGCACCAACCTCCTTTTCTTAATTACCATTGACGTGGGTTCAATCGAATTAACATTCCCATCTTCGATGCACTTTCTGGGAAGGGTCCACCCTGAGTTCTGGGCCCAGGGCCTCCTGGGTGACATTCTTTTCCCGAGGGGATGGTGGAGAAGGCCAGAGGAAACTTGGAGGGCGAGGGTTGCAGGAGCATCTTCCAGGCGGTGGAGACGGGAGGAGGGTGCTGCTTCTTTTATTTATTCTTCAGGCCACAAAAGCACCAAAGCACCAGTTAAGTGTGTGTTCAGCGTGACCCTGGCAACAGGCCAAGGTAGTTCCTCCGGGTCGGGCCGGCTTCCAGTCCCTGGAGGATCCCAAGATTGTGCCAAATGCCTGGGACCCAAGAAGTGCCAAGGACCAGAGAGTCACCTGGGTCACCTGGATTGGGGACGGGATGGACTCTCCCTTGGCTGGGCAGGCAAAGCGGGCAGATAGGGGCCTCTGGCTGCAGACGCTCCTCTGGGCTCGACCTAGCTTGCCAAGCATGTGGGTCTCAGGCCCTGCCGGTCAGGGGGCCCTGAGTGAGGGGACAGAAATAGGCCATCTGTGAGCTTTCCCAGGGCACAAAGGAGTCTCGGCCCACGGCCTCCGTGTGTGCTGGCATTCTCTGCTCATTTATTTATTTTCAGAGCAGGAAAGTGGATTTGCAACGCTCCTTCTGAATGTTTATCCCCGGGGGAATGTGGGACTCATGAATAATGTAGCACACGGGGTGGGGGGGTGGGGACCTGGGGAGCTGGGGGCCGGGCAGCTGCGTCCTGTCCGGGAAGGCTCCAAGTCGCCACAGATGGCAGGCCCAGGGCACCTCCTGGCTGCGCCCCCTTGCTGCCCTGTGTGTTTGGAAAGTGTCTCTGAGCCTCCGAGGCCCCAGCTACAAGACAGGAGTGCTGGGCCTCGCCCTGCCACCCGCAAGGCAGCACGTACAAGGCTGGTCTGTCCTTGCCCCCACCCTGGCCCTCTCCTGGGTCTCCGCTGTGCCCACTCATGGCCTCACTCTGACTCTCAGAGCCCACCTGTCTTTCCTAGTGAAAGACGCTCAGTCGTGTCCATGAATTCTCCTGGCCAGAATACTGGAGTGGATAGCCTCCCCCTTCTCCAGGGGATCTTCCCAACCCATGGCTCGAACCCAGGTCTCCTGCATTGCAGACAGATTATTTCACAGCTGAGCCACCAGGGGATCCCCGTCTTTTCTAACCGTGAACTTAATAGCGTCAGAGACGGACGGTCATTCCATGCTGCTGGAGGCTGTAGGCTTAGGGAGAGCCTGGCCCCCCCAAGACCAAGTGAGCTCAGCTCAGAGTGGAGCGCTGGGTGGCTGCAGTGGGCACATCTCCCCCCTGTCTTTGGATGATCCGGGCAGGCTCCTTAAAATGGCTGTTCTTACATCGAAGGCAGGAGGCATTCCTGTTCTTGTTCCCACCCTGAGCCTCCAGCCTCATTTGCCCTGGGTAGAAAGGCGGTCCTCTCCTCTGGATGCCAGAAATGTCCCCTATCCCCAGGGACTGTGCTGGGGGCAGTGGCTCTGTCCTGCCCCTCAACCCTCTGCCAAGACCCCTCAGATCACCCCCAAGTCCTGTGGGACTGTCGCCAGTCAAACCCAACTTGGGAGTGGAAGGACCTTCCTTCCTGTCTCCCCTCACCTCCCAAGGGCTTCCCCGGTGGCTCAGATGGATAAAGAATCGTCCTGCCACACAGGAGACTCAGTTGGATCCCTGGGTCGGGAAGATCCCCGGGAGAAGGGAATGGCTACCTACTCCAGTCTGCTTGCCCAGAGAATCCCATGGACAGAGGAGCCGGGCAGGCTACAGTCCATAGGATGACAAAGGGTCAGACACAACTGAGCGGCTAACCCTTAACACTCACCTCCCAGGTGAGAGCTCTGCAGAGCCCTCTACTGGTGGGGCGACACCCTGCGGGCTTCTAAATGCTTACCCTGAGCCTAAAGCAGGAATGATTTAGGCAGGTATGGGGCGGATCGTTGGGGTTAAAAGAGATCAGCAAGTGGCCGAGCAGAAGTTGTCTGGGGAGGGGCAGATCGGTTTGGCTGGGAGCGCCTGTGGGGTGGGGACCACCTAACCCCTTGTGACTCCCCATCCCCCACCCCATCCTCACGCCCTGGGAGGCAGTGACCTCATGCTACTCTCTAGCATAATATTTACCAACAGTGCTGCAATCGAGCCAGGCAGCTCCGCAATTATAATCATGTTATCATTATTGCTGATAATTCCGATCATAAGCATAAATTATAAACAGGAGCAGAGCCCGGCGGGAGGCGCAGGGAGGCAGGGACACCTCTGAGCCAGGGTGTGTGGGAGCTGAGATTGGCCTTCCTCTCCACTCACTCACTCCTCTCTTGTTTCCGGCCAAGGCCAAGCATTCCCTCCGTAGCTTGGCCCTGTGGTACTGGTGGCTGCAAGTGGCCCTTTCCCCCCAGGGTCCCCGACCATCCTGGCCACCTCACTCCAAGCCCCACTCTGTCTCCCAGAAACTATTACGGTGCAATTATTACAGAGACGGTCGTTCCAAATTGATCTTTCAGTTACTCCACAGCTGCAACCATGGAGACGGCCCCAGCTCAATTACATGCCTCTCTCTGTTCTTGAAAGATTCCAGCGGAGGAGAGTCGGAGGAGGAGGCAAAGAGCAGAGACGGCAGAGACCGAGGTGCAAGGAGAGCTGCAGAGAACAAGGGACGCGAGGACCCCCAGAGACAGAGAGAGACAGAAACACAGAGACGCAGAGACAGAGAGAAATGACAGACCCCGGGAGAGCTGGGGAAGACACAGGCTTGGGGAGAGACAGAGAGGCCAGGGAGCATCCCACGAAGGAGCTGATGTGCACAGAGAGATGGACACAGAGGCAGAGAGAGAGGGAAATGAGGAGGGAGAAGGAGAGACCGAGGCCAGGGCAGGCACAAGGACATAGAAACAGACTCACACGCACATTCTGCTGGAGAGAACTTCACAAAAAGACAGCAACAAACAGACGGAGAGTAACCGAGAGAGCAAGAGAGAAAAGAGACCAGCAAGTCACGTAGCAGCAGACAGATGAGG
The DNA here is from genome assembly GCA_006410935.1 of Redunca redunca. Taxonomy (NCBI): domain Eukaryota; kingdom Metazoa; phylum Chordata; class Mammalia; order Artiodactyla; family Bovidae; genus Redunca; species Redunca redunca. The sequence goes on along the minus strand of SJYQ01005735.1, from coordinate 37,443 downwards.
CCCTTTTCATTCATCCATCCATCCATCCATTCATTCATTCAGCAAACGTTTGTAGAGCTCTACAGTGGCAGCTTGGGTGCGGGGGACCCCAGAGGCACACCAGGACCCCTCCCCACGTCTGCCCTCACATGAGTTTAGTGGGTGAATCAGACAGGGCTCCAATCATTACTCACCCAACGTACAATTCCAACTGGAGCCAGGGCTCAGAGTTTCCCCCTGCTCTTTCCTGAGGGGCTCCGAGAGCCTTGGTGGGGTGGGGGCCAGGTCAGTGCAAGTCAGGAAGACAGATCTGGAGGAGGGCGAGCTGACCTGGTGGGACAGGCAGGGCGCTGGGTTTAGAAGGACTGTGTGTGCAAAGACCTGCTTGCAAGTGCTGATGCACAAGCAAAGACTTGGTTTCAAGGCCTGGACCAGACCTCCCCTCGGAGGATGGGGTGGTATGGAACGGTGGTGGGCGAGACAGGGAGACCCTATGTGATGCTTTTTCCTGGAGTTGAGGGGATGCAGCAGAAAATCCTGGGGCAAAAAGGACTATTTTAGCACCTGCTGAGGCCCTGGACCAGTGGGCCCATGGAGTGGAGGCCAGAGGGGGCTGTGCTCTTGGTTCACTATTTCCCACAGGGCCAGAGGACGCGGCCTCGGCAACCCATTCCTCTTCAGGCTGAGCTGGGTGACCCCCTGGCTCCAGTGCCCAGGGCCGCTTCATTGCTTCACAGCCTACACTGTGCGCTCATGCCTGGCCCAGAGTTCCCAGGGGCCACTGGCAACTGGGTCTACAGGATGCCTGCTACACACGGGGTGTTTTCGTGTGGAATCCCCCATCGCTGTCAGGCCTGCCTGGCTGCTGGGCTGGGCACTGGCAGCCTGCAACAGAGGAGCCCGTGCAGAGTGCCATGTGGCACAAGGGACGCGGCTGTGGACTGGACCCGCGGGGCTGAGAGTGGTTAAACCACAGATGCCGGAGCCCAGACGATCCTTCAGTTCAGTTCAGTTCAGTTCAGTCACTCAGTCGTGTCTGACTCTTTGTGACCCCATGGACTGTAACATGCCAGGCCTCCCTGTCCATCGCCAATTCCCGGAGTTTACTCAAACCCATGTCCATTGAGTCGGTGATGCCATCCAACCATCTCATCCTCTGTCGTTCCCTTATCCTCCTGCTTTCAATCTTTCCCAGCATCAGGATCTTTTCAAATGAGTCAGATCTTTGCATCAGGTGGCCAAAGTATTAGAGTTTCAGCTTCAGCATCAGTCCTTCCAATGAATATTCAGGACTGATTTCCTTTAGGATGGACTGGTTGGATCTCCTTGCTGTCCCAGGGATTCTCAAGAGTCTTCTCTAACACCACAGTTCCAAAGCAAAAGACAACCCTTGGAGAACATGAAAGCTGATGCTCCTCAAACTTGAATGTGTATCAGAAAGAGCTGGGGAAAAAATTCTGACCCCTCCAGTGTCTGAGCCAACCCACCTCTGGAAAGGCTCTAAGCCTGCGCTTAAAAAAATATATATTTATTCATTTGGCTGCATCGGATCTTAGTTGCGGCACGTGGGATCTTTCGCTGCAGCGTGCCGTCTTCTCTAGCTGAGGTGCGTGAGCACTAGAGCACTCGCAGTTGCATTGCGACGGCTTAGGTGCCCCTACGGCTTGTGGGATCTTGGTTGCTCCATCAGGGATGGAACCCGCATCTCCTGCATTGGAAGGTGGATTCTTAACCACCAGGCCTCCAGGGAAGCATCTGGACCTGCGCCTTTAACAAGACTCAAGAGGGGGAAATTGAGACCGAGGCCCCCCCCCCGCCCC
>SJYQ01005735.1:4457-17590 GCA_006410935.1 Redunca redunca | reverse complement strand
GTGCTAAGGTAAACATTATTGTGTTTTTAATTTCAAATACATTTATTTTTTATTATTGATCTGTAAGAAATCCATTAACATTTGGGTATTAACCATATATTTTGCAACAATTATAACCACATCTTAGTCAGTTTACTCTTTATTCTTTAGGCTTCTCTACAAATATTATCATTCCATCTGAAAATAAAGACCATTTTATTTCTTCCTTCCCAATTAAAGCACCTCTTATTTTTCTAGTCTTATTCTAATTACTGCTTTAAGGTTTATCTACCACTGCAGCAATGATTGATCCACATACCACAGAAATGAGAATGATATGCTTTGCATTAGAGTTATATTATCTTTAGTTTCAATTCCTTAACCCAATTTTGATATCAGTCCTATTCAATTCACTCTCTCAGTCGTGTCCAACTCCTTGCAACCTTGTGCACTGCAGCATGCCAGGCTTCCCTGTCCATCACCAGTTCCTGGAGCTTGCTCAAACTCATGTCCATTGAGTCAGTGATGCCATCCAGCCATCTTGTCCTCTGCCATCTCCTTCTCCTCCTCCCTTCAATCCTTTCCAGAATCAAGATCTTTTCCAATGAGTCAGTACTTCACATCAGGTGGCCAAAGTATTGGAGCTTCAGCTTCAAAATCATTCCTTCCAATGAATATTCAGGACTGATCCTCTAAATTTGACTGGTTTGATCTCCTTACAGTACAAGGGACTCTCAAAGGTCTTCTCCAACACCATAATTCAAAAGCATCAAGTCTTTGCCGTTCAGCTTTCTTTATGGTTCACCTTTCACAGTCATACATGTCTACTGGAAAGACAATAGCTTTGACTAAACAGATCATTGTCAACAAAGTAATATCTCTGCTTTTTAACATTCTGTCCAGGTTGGTCGTCCAGGTTGGTCACAGTTTTCTTCCAAAGAGCAAGGGTCTTTTAATTTTATGGATATGGTCACCATCTTTAGTGATTTTGGAGCCCCCCGCAAATAAAGTCTGTCACTGTTTCCATTGTTTCCCCATCTACTTGCCATGAAGTGATGGGACCAGATGCCATGACCTTCGGTTTTTGAACACTGAGTTTTAAGCCAACTTTTTCACTCTCCTCTTTCACCTTCATGAAGAGCCTCTTCAATTCTCTTAGCTTTCTGCATATTTGAGGTTATTGATATTTCTCCCAGCAATCGTAATTCTAGCTTGTGCTTCATCCAGCCCAGGATTTTGCATGATGTTCTCTGCATATATGTTAAATAAGCATGGTGACAATGTACAGCCTTGATGTACGCCTTTCCCAATTTGGAACCAGGTTTGTTGTTCCCTGTCTGGTTTTAACGGTTGCTTCTTGACCCACATACCGATTCCTCAGGAGGCAGGTCAAGTGGTCTGGTATTCCCATCTCTTTAAGTATTTTACACAGTTTTCTGTGATCCCCACAGTCAGAGACTTTAGTGTAATCAATAAAGAAGTAGATGTTTTTCTTGAATTCTCTTGCCTTTTCTATGATCCAACAGATGTTGGCAATTTGACCTCTGATTCCTCTTCTTTTTCTAAATCCAGTTTGAACATCCAGAAGTTCTTGGTTCACCTACTGTAGAAACCTAGCTTGGAGAATTTTGAGCATTACTTTGCTAGTGTGTGAGATGAATGCAATTCAGTGGTAGTTTGAACATACTTTGTCATTGCCTTTTTTTTAGGATTGTAATGAAAACTAATCCTTTCCAGTCCTGTGGCCACTGCTGAGTTTTCCAAAACTGCTGGCATATTGAGGGCAGCATGTTCATAGCATTATCTTTTAAGATTTGAAATAACTGAGCTGGAATTCCATCACCTCCACTACCTTTGTTCATAGTGATACTTCCTAAGACCCACTTGACTTCACATTCCAGGATGTCTGGCTCTAGGTGAGTGATCACACCATCACTATTATTTGGGTCATAAAGATCTTTTTTGTATAGCTCTTCTATGTATTTTTGCCACCTCTTCTTAATATCTTCTGCTTCTGCTAGGTCCATACCATTTATGTCCTTTATTGTGCCCATCTTTGCATGAAATGTTCCCTTGGTATCTCTGATTTTCTTGAAGAGATCTTAGTTTTTCACATTCTATTGTTTTACTCTATTTCTTTGCTTTGATTCCTTAGGAAGGCTTTTTGTTTTTAAATCTCTTCTTGCTATTTTTTGGAACTCTGAATTAGATGGATATATCTTTCTTTTTCTCCTTTGCCTTTGGCTTCTTTTGTTTTCTCAGCTATTTGTAAGGGCTCCTCAGATAACCATTTTGCCTTTTTGCATTTCATTTCCTTGGGGATGATTTTGATCACTATCTCTTGTACAATGTTATGAAGCTCCAGCCATAGTCCTGCAGGCACTCTGCACAGATCTAATCCCTTGGATCTTTTGTCACTTTCACTGTATAATCAGATAAATGTGATATTAGGTATTTAATTTCACTAACTTCTGATTTAATTTCCAATGCATTTTTTTGAAATGTGTATACTGAAGAGAAATTACTCCTTTCCAAATTATTTTTTCTTTTTGATGGTCGTTATGCCATACAATTCCATTTAATTACCTCAGTTTTTCAAAATTGAACTTGTTGGTATTTGTTTACATTAGTCATCTAACAATGAAATAATCCTAGCACTTTTAATTGATTTTCTATCATTGTCCTGAGATGAGGTACAAGTCCTCCTTTCTTTTGGCACTTTTTCTTCATAATGTGGGTCATGCATGATATAGCTTTTTGGTTAAGAACCATAAACCTAGTGAGTTGAGATTGCATCAATCAGTTCCATAAACCCGCTACCATTTCTTTCATTATTTAAGAATGTTTGAAGCAAACAAAACACATGTCATTTAACCTTGGCCTACCAGATTTCCTAGTTTGGTGAAAATTTGGTCTTACCAATAAATGAGCTATGTTTGGCTAATTTCATGAATTTGCTTTCAATAACTAAAATTATACCAAATTTCTCAAATATCAGCTAAAGTTTTATGTTTCCCAGCATTCAGAAAAAGTTCTATTAACTATAGTTATTGATTCCTAAATCAACTATGTCCCTGTATTGGTTTGTTGTGGTTTTCCATCTATAATTATAGCCTAGTTTATTTTTATCCATATTCTTACGTCATTGGTTATGGAAGGACACCACTCTTAGGAATTGTGCACTTGATGTTAGTATAGGCAATTTAATCTTTGGTTTTTAAATTTGGAAATAGTAAAATTATATCCATATATTTTATGAGCTTAGCAATTTGAGTCAAGAGATCATTATTATGTTATGATTAACAACTCTTATACTTAAAAAAAATATCTAATTTAATGATCCACTAAATATATTCAAGGGTTCATTAGAATTATTTAAATGTTCTCAAAAAACATAAATGTAAGGTATACAGAAGCTGAAGATGGTTCAACACAGTTCATAAGGCATAAAATGTGTCATGAGCTGATACTCAGCTGCTTGCTTTACTTACTAGGGAAACCAGAAGACTTGTATTCTTCTTATTGAGCTATAAGGGTATAACAAGCTTTCCTCCAAAACTTTTCAAGGGAAATAAACTATCTACACATTTTATAGCATAGGCTGAACTTAAATCCACTAGCCATGAAAAATGTTGGAAAAGATCTTCATACTGAATTATTTCCTCTAAATTTCTTTCACTAGGTCAGATAATGAGAATAATAATCTTAAATGTGAATCAAATTCTTATGATTTCTCTTTACAAAACATCTCAGATATATCACTATTGCCTTAGTTAATGTATCACTCTAGAAGTGAAACATTAAGTTGCATGCAAAACCTTTGCTTTCTAGGTTGAACTCACTCAGGGACCGGTATATTCTCTTTTTGACCCTGGAGGTATCTCTAATGAAGAGACACTTGTTTATTTGCTGTTTCCTAGAAGAAGAGCAAATGAATTTATTTCAAGAAGAGAATATTACTAACATCAATTTAGAAAGCTTAAAATGTATGCCCTAAGAAAAGCTATGAAATGCCATATGGCTTCACCCCTAAAATTATGATAATAAAAATGCTAACAGTGTGTCTATTCCATATGCTTCAAATGCCTCAATTTCCCTATATTCAAAAATAAGTGGGTAAGTTTATCTCATCTTTTGGCCAGGGGCATTGTGAGAAATTAATTTCAGAATTATTTTTCCACATTATATAAAAGTTGCTAGGACAATAGTCATAAAAATTATAAGACAGTCTTCCAGACAGGCAGCATTTTGGAAATTTGTACTCTTTTACATATTAGATGATTTCTTATGTCAAAACTTTTTTTGGTTTCCTTTGATGAGCTTGATAAGCATCATGAATACAATGAATTACTTGTGCCTTCTTTTTAAAAATGACTTTGAATCTTCTAATACAAGTTTCTTAGTCACCATAGACTTGTTTCTACTTGCAGCACATATAGTAATCTTGACTATAGCTTCCTGTAGGGTCTAGGATACCCTGCTGAGCCTCACGTGACCAGCATTATAACAGAACTGCTTGCAACCCACTGCTTATTTACTACATATTCTCAACTCAAGATTATTCATCTATTTCCCCCAGATATTAGGAGCTATGTTGCTCCTGTGACTTTTAAAAATCTTCTGAACAAGGTCATTTTGGATGTTCACGTCAGGATGGTAACCAGCCAGTCAGTGCTTTCCCCAGACTTCCACTGAAAATGCAGAGAGAAGGAAAATTATCAGTAGAAATAGCAATTCAGAAAATTGGTTAAATCTCTTAGGCCTTAAGAGAGTTTCTAATGACCAAAAGATGCTGATATGAAATGTCAGAACAATGCAGGAAATCAGTAAATTAGAACTAGATATTATACCTAGTGTGTTCTCTGTGTCAGAAGTATGGATTATTTGCTGACCTAAGGGGAGATAGCCAGGCCTTTTATCACATTGGATCTGCTCTATGAGGCAGGCAGGCAATGAAAAAGCCTTCATTTTCCTATCCCCCTCATTGGTGTTTCTTTTTGTTTGCCTCACTTATCAAATAAATTTCTCAGCAGTGTTCCTGGAAGGAGCAGGGGGAAATCAGTAGTGCACTATGTCCTGGGATGTGAAATCAGCAATAGAAAATGGGTGGAACAAGAGCCTTCTGGGGGTACAGTTTTATTGGATTGTTTTCAGGCAAGAAAAGAGTTCCAGACTGATGCAAACTGTCTGGAAAAAATCCTCTTCTCAGAAACTGAAGATCAGGAATAATGAGCAGGCAGAACCATGGTAGATGAATGACTGCCAGATACTGCAAGTGTGACTTAGGTTTACAGCAATAATCAAACAAAATATCAATGACATAAGTGATGCTTTTAGCAGGCACTCAGCTGATGCTTCCCTGTATGTGCTCCACATACCACCTATATCAGCCTTACTTTGGAAGCCTGATAAATGTATAAATCCCCCAGCCTTCCCCTTAGCCACATTTGTCAGCTATGTTGTAATATAACAGTCCCACAACTTCAGGTACTTGCAACAAGCTTCTGTTTATGGCTCAGAACTGCTGGTGATTTGAAGTACATGTTTTCTTGTTCTTGGACTTAGCCTGGAAGAACAGTTGCTTCCTGGCACATATTGTTTTCCTGACAGAGGTGAACATCAAGAGATGGATTGGACCTGCATAATTTTGTTTGAAATGCATGTTTGGATGTGGTAAGTCTTACATAAACTTATATTATTTTGCCCAAAGATACAAATAGGAAGTACTCTAAACAATGTAGCAGTAGGTGAGGATGCATATATGTCTCTTTACAAGGAAGGAAGAAAACAGTTGTGAAAAATTCTATACGATCTCATAAAATAATTTTTGAGTAGGTATAATGGGGGCCCATAAATTACATTTTAGCAGTCCTCCCATGTTATACTGATACATATTTAATTCAGAATCACTGAACCATGTAAATAGTGACAAGCTTTGTGTCATTTCTTGTATGAAAAGAAAAATATATTTTGGCAAAAATATTTAGGATACGTTTTAAAAATATCTTTCTGAGTTACAATATTATAGCATTAAACACTCTAAAATTGGGTAAATGGTGATAAAAATACAAGATGCTGAAATCAGTGGAAAGCAAATTATGAAACAAGCAGAAGTTAAATGGGACTTGAAGAGATAATCTTCAACATCAAGAATTTAATATGGATTAGAAACACTGGTGAATGTAATTGGCAATGCAGAGTATCAAATCTACAATATTGAGAACTATCTTGAGAAATCATTCTCAAATATAGAGGAAAGTACAAAAATTAGATGAAATGGACAGAAGATTAACTTCCAAAATATACAAGCAGCCCATGAAGCTTAATATCAGCAAAACAAACAAACCAATCAACAGTTGGGCAGAAGACATGAACAAATATTTCTCCAAAGAAGACAGACAGATGGCTAATAAACACATGAAAAGATGCTCAACATTGTTCATTATTAGAGAAATGCAAATCAAAGCTACAATGACTTATCACTTCACACCAGTCAGAATGGGCATCATCAAAAATTTACAAACAATAAATTTGGAGAGGTTGTGGAGACAATGGAACCCTTCTACATTGTTGGTGAGAATATACACTGATACAACCACTATGGAGAACAGTATGTAGATTCCTTAAAAAGCTAAGAATGACTGAACAATCCCAGCTACCCAGAGAAACCCAGCAATCCCACTACTGGACGTATATCCTGAGGAAACCATAGTTGAAAAAGACACATGTACCACAACGTTCATTGCACCACTATTTACAATAGCTGGGACACAGAAGCAACCTAGATATCCATCAGCAGATGAATAGATAAAGAAATTGTGCTGTATATTTAGAATGAAATATCACTCAGCCATAAAAAAGAATACATTGGAATCAGTTCTAATTAGGTGAATGAAACTAGAACCTATTATACAGAGTAAAGTAACTCAGAAAGAAAAAATCAAATATTGTATATGAATGCATATATATGGAATCTAGAAAAATGATACTGATGAGCTTATTTGCAAGGTAGCAATGGAAACACTTGCACTTTGGGACTTCCCTAGTGGCTCAGACGGTAAAGCGTCTGGCTACAATACGGAAGACTTGGATTTGATCCCTGGGTTGGAAAGATCCCCTGGAGAAGAAAATGGCAACCCACTCCAGTACTCTTGCTTGGAAAATCCTATGGATGGAGGAGCCTGGTAGGCTACAGTCCACAGGGTCGCAAAGAGTCAGACACAACTGAGCAACTTCACTTCACTTCAATGGAAAAACAGTCATAGAGAACAGACACAGTGGGGGAAAGAGAGGGTGGGATGAATTGACAGAATAGCATTGAAACATATATATTACCATATGTAAAATAGATTGCCAGTGGGAATTTGCTGTATGATACAGGGAGCTCAAATCTGATACTCTGTGTCTACCTAGAGAGGTAGGATGGAATGGGAAGTGGGAGGGAGATTCAAAAAGGAGGGGAACATATACATGCTCATGGCTGATTTATATTGATGTATGGCAGAAACCAANAGAATTTTTTGAGTGTTTTCTAATATATTAGAAATAGTTTTTCTAAAAATTATATGATGAAAAATAAGAATTATCTTTAAATACAGCAAAATATAATAACAAATATATGCCATTTTGGAGAGAGGTGACGAGAAATAAAAGAAAACTAAATTCCTAATTTTATGACAATATAATATTGGATGCAACTCAAAGGCCCAGATATGTATGAATGAAAAATAAAATTAAACACATTAAGATGATACAAACTTCTAAAGCACAGCTTTGAAAACTACTCAACACATGATAATTTTCCTCATTTTCTTGCTTAAGTTGGTACTGCTGCTCCTAAGTCACTTCAGTTGTGTGTGACTCTGTGCGACCCCATAAACAGCAGCCCATCAGGCTACCCCGTCCCTGGGATTCTCCAGGCAAGAACACTGGAGTGGGTTGCCATTCCTTCTCCAATGCATGAAAGTTTAAAGTGAAAGTGAAGTCGCTCAGTCGTGTCCGACTCTTAGAGACTCCATAGACTGCAGCCTACCAGGCTCCTCCCTCCATGGGATTTTCCAGGCAAGAGTACTGGAGTGGTGTGCCATTGCCTTCTCTGCCTTGGTAAAGTAATATATATTAAACATGGAATTAAAATGTGTTTAATATATCATTTTGCTACAGATTCATGAAGTAAAATACAACATAATAGAGCCTTGGCACACATTGTACTGGATCTTGGTTTGTAACAACACCCTCTAATAAGAACAAAACCAAAGACTCTTTGGGGAGATGACTGTATCCCTGACTAGGACAGAAAGTATACAAGGTAAGCTGGAGTATCTCGCAGCAACAGACATTAAGTCCTAAAAAACAAAACAAAACAAAAGCAAATATACACACACACATAAAGCAATAGAGTATGAGAAAGCAAGATCAAACCAGTCAATCATAAAATAAATCAGTCCTGAATATTCATTGGAAGGACTGATGATGAGGCTGAAGCTCCAATATTTTGGCCATCTGATGTGAAGAACAGACTCATTGGAAAAGACCCTGATACTGGGAAAGATTGAAGGTGGGAGGAAAAAGGGATAACAGAGTATGAGATGGCATCACTGACTTGATGGACATGAGTTTGAGTTGGTGACAGACAGGGAAGCCTGGCGTGCTGCAGCCCATGGGGGTCACAAAGGATCAAACACGACTGAGTGACTGAACTTACTGACAGATGAGAAAGAGACATAGGAGCTAAATAAAGACTTCCCAATATTAAGAGCAGAAGCAATTTAAGCAACAAGCTACACTCTGGTAAGTATAGAAACAGAGTTAGTCATGAAGTTAGTATGAATAAATCAGTGAATAAATAAATGAAGGAGGATATATAATCCGTTGCATAGAAAAACTTCACTTTATGTGGATAATCCACTTTCAAGGAGGTTGGACTTGACTCTCCAATATGTTCACATAGTGACTTTCTTCCAAAGTATGGTAGGAAAAGGGGGATTGAAAGAGTAGTAACACTACCTCAGCCAGATGATCAAGGTCAATATTAGCTTGATAAGTTATGCTGAAAATATGTACTCTTGATATGAGAGCTTCCTTGGTGGCTCAGTGATATAGAATCTGCTTGCAGTGTAGGAGACACAGGTTCAATTCCTGGGTTGGGAAGATCTCCTTAAGTAGGAAATGTCAATCCATTCCAGTATTCTGCCTGAAAAATTCCATGGACAGAAGAGCCTGTCTGGCTACAGTCCATAGGGTCACGAAGAGTAAGACGTGACAGCACACACACCACTCTTGATATGATGCAGTGAAAATGACATTTTACCTCTGGCCTTTCCCCTAAAACCCATAACCACTAATATAAAACATCAGACAGATCTCAGGTTGGGAATAGTTTATGATATATCCTATCCACACTCTTCAAAACTTTCAAGATCACAAAAAAATAATGAAAATCTAAGACATTATCACAGACTGCAGGAAACCAAAAAGACAATGACTAAATTAACATGTTGATCATGAAATAGAAAAAAAGACCTTAGGAAATAACTTAGGAAATACAAATAATATTGGCCTCAGTCAATATATTAATATCTGTTAATTAATTTTAAGAAATACACCATGTTAATGTAAAATTAATATGCTTAATAATAAATAAAATGGGGTCTGGAGCTTATGGAAACTGAACTACCTTCACAATTTTCTCTAAAGCTAAACCTTTCTAAAATGTAAAGTTTACTTTCATAAAGATTTTAAGAATTTTTACTGACTTCTGGATCATGGTGCTATTAGAATTTAATTTGTATTCATCTAAGAGGGAACTTTGCCAAACTTAATTTAAAAAATGTGTGATGATGTGATCACTCACCTAGAGCCATGCTTCCTGGAATTTGAAGTCAAGTGGGCCTTAGGAAGCATCACTATGAACAAAGAAGGTGAAGGTGATGGGGTTCCACTTGAGCTATTTCAAATCCTAAAAGTGCTGCACTCAATACGCCAGCAAATTTGGAAAACTCAGCAGTGGCCACAGGACTGGAAAAGGTCAGTGTTCATTCCAATCCCAAAGAAAGACAATGCCAAAAAATGTTCAAACTACTGCACAACTGCACTCATCTCACATGCTAGTAAAGTAATGCTCAAAAATCTTCAAGCCAGGCTTCAACAATATGTGAACCATGAACTTCCAGATGTTTAAGCTGGTTTTAGAAAAGGCAGAGAAACCAGAGATCAAACTGCCAACATCTGCATTTTTATGCATTTTATCTGCCAACATCTGCAGATATGCAGATGACAACATCAGATTGTCATCTGTGTATCTGAGGTTATTGATATTTCTCCCAGAAATCTTGATTCCAGCTTGTGCTTCATCCAGCCCAGCATTTCTCATGATGTACTCTGCATATAAGTTAAATAAGCAGGGTGATAATATACAGGCTTGACGTACTACTTTTCCTGTTTGGAACCAGTCTGTTGTTCCATGTCCAGTTCTAACTGTTGCTTCCTGATCTGTATACAGATTTCTCAAGAGGCAGGTCAGGTGATCTGGTATTCCCATCTCTTTCAGAATTTTCCACAGTTTATTATGATCCACACAGTCAAAGGCTTTGGCATAGTCAATAAAGTAGAAATTGAAAGTTTTCTGGAATTCTCTTGCTTTATCGATAATCCAGTGGATGTTGGCTATTTGATCTCTGGTTCCTCTGCCTTTTCTAAAATCAGCTTGAACATCTGGAAGTTCATGGTTCACATATTACTGAAACCTGGCTTGAAGATTTTTGAGCACTACTTTAATAGTGTGAGAGATGAGTGCAATTGTGCGGTAGTTTGAGCATTCTTTGGCCTTGCCTTTCTTTGGGATTGGAATGAAAACTGACATTTTTAGGTCCTGTGGCCACTGCTGAGTTTTCCAAATTTGCTGGCATATTGAGTGCAGCACTTTGTCAGCATCATCTTTTAGGATTTGAAATAGGTCAATTGGAATTCCATCACCTCCACTATCTTTGTTCATAGTGATGCTCCTAAGGCCCACTTGACTTCACATTCCAGGATGTCTGGCTCTAGGTGAGTGATCACACTCTCATGATTATTTGGGTCATAAAGATCTTTTTTGTATAGTTTTTCTGTGTCTTCTTGCCACCTCTTCTTAATATCTTCTGCTTCTGTTAGGAAGTCCCTTCAGAAATGCTATAATATTTCTGAAATGCTGTAACATTATAGAGTCACCTCAGAAATGCTATAGCAATCATTATTTGACACCATGCCCTTGACTTTATCTCTGTGGACAAAGGTATTGAGCATATGAATCATTTCTTTGAAGTTCTGAAGAAAAAACTATTGTATTTACCACTTATATGAAAGGTCTTTATTATTTTTACAAACACTTTTTTCCATATATCCTTATTATAGTTCAGAGATAAGAAAATATTATATCTCCCTTTGTAAATTAAAGTGAAATAAAGTGAAGTTGCTCAGTCGTGTCCAACTCTTTGGAGACCCCACAGACTATAGCCTACCAAGCTCCTCCCTACATGGGATTTTCCAGGCAAGAGTACTGGGTTGCCATTTCCTTCTCCAGAGGGTCTTCCAGACCTGGTGATCAAACCTGGCTTTCCTGCATTGTAGGCAGACACTTTACTGTCTGAGCCACAAGGGAAGTTTAATTTATAGTTCTTTCAGTTTATTTTCTAGACTTGGCTTCCAGGAAACATTGAACCTAGTTTTGCTCTCAAATATAAAATCCTTTCCTTAGCCTAGGTTTTCTAGTACATTTATTTGCTTCCTAATATTTGTTGTTTTCTTATTTGTTCATATTTTTAAACCTAAATATAAAAATCACCGTTTTTTCTTAGAAATTGGCATCAGTTCAGTTCAGTCACTCAGTTGTGTCTGACTCTTTGCAACCCCATGAATCACAGCATGCCAGGGCTCCCTGTCCATCACCAACTCCCGGAGTTCACTCTAACTCATGTCCATCGAGTCAGTGATGCCATCCAGCCATCTCATCCTCTGTCTTCCCCTTCTCTCCTGCCCGCAATCCCTCCCAGCATCAGAGTCTTTTCCAATGAGTCAACTCTTCGCATGAGGTGGCCAAAGTATTAGAGTTTCAGCTTCAGCATCAGTCCTTCCAAATGAACACCCAGGGCTGATCTCCTTTAGAATGGACTGGTTGGATCTCCTTGCAGTCCAAGGGGCTCTCAAGAGTCTTATCCAACACCACAGTTCAAAAGCATCAATTCTTTGGTGATCAGCTTTCTTCACAGTCCAACTCTCACATCCATTCATGACTACTGGAAAAATCATAGCATTGACTAGACGGACCTTAGTTGGCAAAGTAATGTCTCTGCTTTTGAATATACTGTCTAGGTTGGTCATAACTTTCCTTCCAAGGAGTAAGCGTCTTTTAATTTCATGGCTGCAATCACCATCTGCAGTGGTTTTGGAACCCAGAAAAATAACGTCTGACACTGTTTCCCCATCTATTTCCCATGAAGTGATGGGACCAGATGCCATGATCTTAGTTTTTTGAATGTTGAGCTTTAAGCCAACTTTTTCACTCTCCTCTTTCACTTTCATCAAGAGGCTTTTTAGTTCCTCTTCACTTTCTGCCATAAGGGTGCTGTCATCTGCATATCTGAGGTGACTGATATTTCTCCTGGCAATCTTGATTCCAGATTGTGCTTCTTCCAGCCCAGCGTTTCTCATGATGTACTCTGCATAGAAGTTAAATAAACAGGGTGACAATATACAGCTTTGACATACTCCTTTTCCTATTTGGAACCAGTCTGTTGTTCCTTGTCAAGTTCTAACTGTTGCTTCCTGACCTGCATATAGGTTTCTCAAGAGTCAGGTCAGGTGGTCTGGTATTCCCATCTTTTTCAGAATTTTCCACAGTTTATTGTGATTCACACAGTCAAATGCTTTGGCATAGTCAATAAAGCAGAAATGTTCTTCTGGAACTCTCTTGCTTTTTTGATGAAAATTGGCATAGTGTGTAAAATAATAGTATTCTATTAACTTATCTAAGACATTATACTATTAAGATGTGTAAGTTATAGCTTCTCTATTGATATTATGTACAAAGTATTATTTAGCTATTTCATAGAGCATTCTATTTTCTACTGACATCTACACCTTTTTTCTTCAACACTGTATGTATATCTACCATATGG
>SJYQ01005734.1:333305-449396 GCA_006410935.1 Redunca redunca | reverse complement strand
GAGGCTGAATCCAATACTTTGGCCACCTGATGTGAAGAGCAGACTCACTGGAAAAGACCCTGATGCTGGGAAAGATTGAAGGCAAAAGGAGAAGGGGGCAGAGGATGAGATGGTTGGCTAGCATCACCAAATCAGTGGACATGAACTTGAGCAAACTCCAGAAGATAGTGTAGGACAGGAAAGCCTGGCATGCTGCTGTCCATGGGGTCAAAGAATTGGACACAACTTAGCAACTGAACAATTATTTTTAATGATACTATATTTGTGGGTATGTATGGTGGTGGTGGTTCAGTTACTAAGTCATGTCTGATTCTTGTGACTCCATTGACTGTAGCCCAGGCTCTTCTGTCCATGGGATTTCCTGGATCCTGGAAATACATGGGATTTCCTGGAATACTGGAGCAGGTTGCCATTTCCTTCTCCAGGGGATCTTCCCAACCCAGGGATCAAACCTGCATCTCCTTCATTGCAAGTGGTCTCTTTACAGACTGAGCCACCAGGAAGCTATTATATTCCATTACGTGATGACTAATCTGTGGGATAATAATTATGTCCATTGTATAAATAAGGAAACTGTAGTCTAGACTTGCTGGACTTCTGTGTTTCATATGAACTAACTAGTGTCTAGAGAGCAATATATTATTTCAGTAACAGTAAATGTTTAATAGAAACAGTCTCAGTTTAGTTCTACAATCTGACAAACTCCTTCAGGAAAGATGAGAACACTAAGCAGATGATTGACGGTAAGTTATTTGCCCTTCATTCCATCGTCATCTCCTACCTCTGCAATCATGCAGCCCTGAAACTGCTGCTCTGTCATTAGCACAGACCCTTTCTCTCCAGGCATTTTCTCCACCTGACTTATTGCAACTCCAGTGTTCCCTAGCAGCCCAGTGGAGCAGCGGGTGTGATTCTTCCAATCCTTATAAACTTTACTGAGGCAAGATTTGAGTCCTTTCTTCTCATTACATCTTCAAGATCATTATCCACCCCCTGTCTCACGGTAACCCTACTCCTTTGAGGCACACACACTTAGCCTCTATGACCTGATCATTTTGTCACTGTTATCTGTCTCTTGACCATTCTCCATTGTTCGTCAAACACTTTGGCATCAGACTCACATTCTTTTCTCGGTTCCAGTTCCTGCCATCATTGTAGGTGGCTTTAATATTCAGTGTTCTTTCAATATTCTGGCCTTTCATTTCCTTACCTTCCTCATCTCTATGACCTTTTCTACTCCACCTCAACTACCTCTTCCCACGGTCACACTCTGAATCTTTTAATCAACAAAGTCATTGATATTCCAAATCAATGACTTAGATTTTGAGCAATCACAACCCCATCTGTCATATTTCTGACTTGCTTCTTCAATTACTTGCACCTTGGCAATTCCTCGATCTCTTTGGACTCTCCAATAAGAGACCAGTCCCTCTATCTGTATCTTTCCCTCTAGGCTTCATTTTCTTCCTATTCAGTTTACTTTCCATAGTTGATAATTTTAAGAATGATCAATTTTGCCAATGCCATAAACTGTCTTATCTCTCCTGTCTGGCAAAAAATCCTTCTGGTGTGATCCAACTCTTTACTTTTTCCATATATTTATCTATAAAACAGAATGATTGTAGGGGGGAAAAAAATCACAAGACATGTTAGTACCACCAGAAATTTATGATCACCAACTTCAACTGGGCTCTCAGAATGGCCCAGAAATCCTAGCGTGTTTCTCTAAGCAACTTGCTTTCATGTTTGCTTAACTATTTCACATTTCTCAGTCTCCTAAATGCCTGTTAACCCATCTTCCCTTTCACCTCCTAGTATGAAAACAGTCAGCTCCCTGTTACTGCCCAACTCTTGCCCCCCTCTCTCTGCATTTTTCCTGCATCTGAGGAGAGTTTTTTTTCTCTCCTCTCGGCCATTTTCCCATCTGTGTCCAAGAATCTGTCTTTTCTTGCCTTTCAAGAACCTTACAGGGACTCTCCTGGTGGTACAGTGGTTAGGAATACAGGTGACATGGGTTTGATCCCTGGTTTGGGAAGATTCCACATGCTGTTGAGAGAGACAATTCCTAGGCAGATTGATAAGAAGTCCAGGGGTCCCCAAGGAGAGAGGGGTCTGGAATTCTCAAGGAGGAAGAAAGGACAAACTTTTTTCCCCTCTACATTCCTTAGGATTATATAACAACAATGTATCCTGCTTGAGGACAGTCTCTGGAAAAAACCTTCTGGCTAATCCTGTTATCTTAAAATGTAAATTATGGGAGTAGGTCTAGTGAGGTCTTTACAACCTCCNGAGTAGGTCTAGTGAGGTCTTTACAACCTCCAGACATTCTTTTGATTCAGTGTAATAATTAATTAGAGAGTATATTACTCCATGGCTAACACTAGCGAAGGGGTACTCTTTCTGCCCCCTTCTTGATGCTTATGTTAGAAGCTTTTTCTATCTCCTTTATACTTTAATAAAACTTTATTACACAAAAGCTTTGAGCGATCAAGCCTCATCTCTGGCCCTGAATTGAATTCTTCTCCTCTAGAGGCCAAGAATCCCGGTGTCTTTTTGTGGTTCAGCAACGACCTTTCACTGCGGTGCAACTAAACTCCTGTGCTACAGCTACTGAATCCTATGCACTTAGAGCCTGTGCTCCATAGCAGTGAGAAGCCTGAGCACCACAGCTAGAGAGTAGCCCCTGCTGTCCACAACTAGAGAAAGGCTGCAGCAACAAAGACCCAGTGCAGCCAAAATAAAAAATAATTTTTTTAATAAAAGAATCTTAAAGAATGGATTCTCCCTCTTCACCTGTGTCTTCAACCACTACTCTTAATGAGGATTTCTCATCAACATTTCAATTTGATCTCATCTTTCTCAGCTTAAAAAAATACCCTTTCCTCAAATACATGGCACATTTTAATATTACCAGTTTCCGTATCATTAACAGTCTTAATATTGGTACAATTTATAGAACTGTTTGAGGTAAAGCCTCATCAACTTTCCTTTTCCTGCGCTCTGGAATCGAAGTGCATTGTCATATAGTTCATGGTTAACTAGCACCATACCGCCAGCAGGTGGCTCTGTGTCAAAAAAAGGAAAAAGGAAACAAAAATAGAAACTGTGAGAGGACAATCTAGGATTTGGACCCAAGTTCCTGTCATTACTACTTTTCTATTTATATTTTAATGGTTACCCCAAGATAGCTTCCTGTCATTTCTACTTATTTTGTTTATACACTAATAGTTATCATCTGAAAGCTGTTTACTACCTGGTGAAGAAGAGGTTACCCATGAAGGGACAAACAAGTAAAACACTGAAATACATCAACAGTTCTTTCAAGGAGACAACAAATGTGCTCCAGTTCTATAATGAGAAGTTGGCTTGGACTTGTTGCTTTAAAAAAAACTAATGTATTTCTTGGCTGCATTGGGTCTTTGTTGCTGCTAGTGGGCTTTTTCTAGTTGTGGCGAGTGGGGGCTGCTCTCTCCACAACTGGTGTGCAGGCTTATTGCGGTGGTTTCTCTTGTTGTGGAGCACAGGCTCTAGGTGTGTGGGCCTCAGTACAGCCTGGTGGGCTCAATAGTTGCAGCTTGTGGGCTCCAGGGCTCGGTCTCAGTAGTTGTGCCACATGGGCTCAGTGGCTCTGTGGCATGCAGGATCTTCCTGTACCAGGGATCAAACCAATGTCCCTTGCATTGAAAGGCAGATTCTTAACCATTGGACCACCAGGGAAGCCACTGTATTATTTTTAATTTTATGTATTTATTAATGTAGTCAAAGGGAGAAGAGGGGAAGAAAATGGCAAGAACATTAAAAGAAGCTATTGGTTTACCTTGATTTTCTGTAGCTAGGGGCAGAAAGAAAGGCTTTGATGATTACTCACATGTCCAACAGATACATATACTATAAAATAAATATCTATGCATGTCACCTATCCCACCAAATAGAACATTATCTGGCTCGTGAAGCTTATGTGAAGGCTCCTTTTTGCCAAAGGTAATGACGTTCTGATTTTCATGTTTATAATTTTTGTCATTTCCTTTCTTGTCACTAGAGTTTTGCTACATATATACTACCCCTAAAATATTTTTTTAACTTTTTATTTTGTATTGGAGTATAGTAAAAACATACATTTCTGCTTTATTGACTATGCCAAAGCCTTTGACTGTGTGGATCACAATAAACTGTGGAAAATTCTGAGAGATATGGGAATACCAGACAACCTGACCTGCCTCTTGAGAAACCTGTATGCAGGTCAGGAAGCAACAGTTAGAACTGGACATGGAACAACAGATTTGTTCCAAATAGGAAAAGGAGTACGTCAAGGCTGTATATTGTCACCCTGCTTATTTAACTTCTATGCAGAGTATATCATGAGAAATGCTGGACTGGAAGAAACACAAGCTGGAATCAAGATTGCCGGGAGAAATATCAATAACCTCAGATATGCAGATGACACCACCCTTATGGCAGAAAGTGAAGAGGAACTAAAAAGCCTCTTGATGAAGGTGAAAGTCGAGAGTGAAAAAGTTGGCTTAAAGTTCAACATTCAGAAAACGAAGATCATGGCATCCGATCCCATCACTTCATGGGAAATAGATGGGGAAACAGTGTCAGACTTTATTTTTTTGGAAGAAAAGTTATGACCAACCTAGATAGCATATTCAAAAGCAGAGACATTACTTTGCTGACTAAGGTCCGTCTAGTTGGCTATGGTTTTTCCAGTACTCATGTGTGGACCATGAAGAAGGCTGAGCACTGAAGAATTGATGCTTTTGAACTGTGGTGTTGGAGGAGACTCTTGAGAGTCCCTTGGACTGCAAGGAGATCCAACCAGTCCATTCTGAAGGAGATCAATCCTGGGATTTCTTTGGAAGGAATGATGCTAAAGCTGAAACTCCAGTACTTTGGCCACCTCATGCGAAGAGTTGACTCATTGGAAAAGACTTTGATGCTGGGAGGGATTGGGGGCAGGAGGAGAAGGGGATGACAGAGGATGAGATGACTGGATGGCATCACCAACTCGATGGACGTGAGTCTGAGTGAACTCCGGGAGATGGTGATGGACAGGGAGGCCTGGCGTGCTGCGATTCATGGGGTCACAAAGAGTCGGACACGACTGAGCGACTGAACTGAACTGAAGTGATAGTCAATTAACAATGTTGTGACAGTTTCAGGTGAACAGTAAGGGGACTCAGCCATACCGTATACATGTATGTATTCTCCCCCAAACTCCCCTGCCATCCAGGCTACCACATAATGCTGAGCAGAGTTCTATGTGCTGTACAGTAGTAAAAATATAATGCTTAGTTTGGTATAAATGATACCATACTATGTTCATTCTTCTGTGACTTCCTTTATTATTAACATTTATATCTGTGAGGTTCATGAATTTTGAGGTATGTATTCCATTGTGTAAATAGACCACAATATATTATTGAGTCATCACATTTGATTAATAAAGAACTTAGACCAACTGAGTGCAACCAAGGGAAAGAAGAATGTAAAATGAATATTGGGAAAAAACTCATAAGTTTTGTCCATTGGTCAGTTGTAGAAATGGGAAGTTGTAGTAGTCATCCATATTTCATCTTGTCTTATCATGTTTATATTGTGTGTATATATAACCAATCACATTTTTTCCATTTCTTCCTTCCCTCTGTTGTTTTGTGTGGCACGGTTGATAGTGGTTAACTTAACAAATTGGCTTATGCAGGTACAGGGGAGGTAAAAAAGCTGCAAAGGGTATGAGATTTTCCCTACTTTGCAAGTTAACCTAACAGTTTCATGCTGGTAGAAGACACAGACACTGGATCAGAGATGAAGGACAGTTTATTGTTCACATCTGTAACAGTAGCCAGAGAATTAGCAGGTTTTGTGCTGGTCCCCGAGCCTCAATTTTTACAGGACTAGTCAAAGAGGGTCAGATGACACCTGCATATGCAATGGGTTGTGTTTCAGGAAAACAACCTGAATCTTTTTTAATGAGCAGAAAACATGCCTTCTTCTTTGCTCCAGAAGAAACCCTACTTCTGTCTCCCAAGGCCATTAACTATACAAACTTTCATGAAAAGAATGGATATTATACACATTGTATTAAATTCTGACTCCCACTTGTGATATATAACAGAGGCATTTAGATATCCCTGAGGAAATATAATTGAGTGCTAGTGGTATATCTATGTTCACAAAGAACCTCTTTCCCCTTTCAGGTATCTAAACACTTAATAATGTCAATTATAAAAAATGAAGATCATGGCATCTGGTCCCATCACTTCATGGGAAATAGATGGGGAAACAGTGGAAACAGTGTCAGACTTTATTTTTCTGGGCTCCAAAATCACTGCAGATGGTGATTGCAGCCATGAAATTAAAAGACGCTTACTCTTTGGAAGAAAAGTTATGACCAACCTAGATAGCATATTCAAAAGCAGAGACATTACTCTGCCGACTAAGGTCCGTCTAGTCAAGGCTATGGTTTTTCCTGTGGTCATGTAAGGATGTGAGAGTTGGACTGTGAAGAAGGCTGAGCACCAAAGAGTTGACGCTTTTGAACTGTGGTGTTGGAGAAGACTCTTGAGAGTCCCTTGGACTGCAAGGAGATCCAACCAGTCCATTCTGAAGGAGATCAATCCTGGGATTTCTTTGGGAGGAATGATGCCAAAGCTGAAACTCCAGTACTTTGGCCACCTCATGTGAAGAGTTGACTCATTGGAAAAGACTCTGATGCTGGGAGGGATTGGGGGCAAGAGGAGAAGGGGATGACAGAGGATGAGATGGCTGGATGGTATCACGGACTGGATGGATGTGAGTCTGAGTGAACTCCGGGAGTTGGTGATGGACAGGGAGGCCTGGCATGCTGTGATTCATGGGGTCGCAAAGAGTCGGACACAACTGAGCGACTGAACTGAACTGAACTGAACTGAATGTTAATAATTAACTTAATAATGTTATTAATAGCAAAACATGCAGCCCAGAATCGTACCTTATATTGGTTATTGTACCTCTCTAGTTCTTTCAATCTGGGGACTTCCCTGCTGGTCTAGTGGTTAAGAATCCACCTGCCAATGCAAGAGACATGGGTTCAGTCCCTGGGTCTGGGAAGATTCCACTCACCTCAGGGCAGCTAAGCCTGTGAGGTACAGATAGTCAGCCTGTATTTTAGAGCCCACGAGCCGCAACTAGCGAAAACCTGTGCACAACAATGAAGACCCAGTAGAGCCAAATAAATGACAAAATTTAATCTGGAGCTACTCTCGATTTTTCCTCGACTTTCATGGCATGGGCACTTTTGAATATTAGGGCCAGTTATGTTGTAAAATATCCTGCATATAAAAAGTCTTTCCTGGTAATTAAACTCAAGTATCTTTGGCGGGATTATGACAGAATTGTTACTATGGTCTTCTGATTGGAAAGAGAGGCAAGGAAAAGGAGGGAAGAGGAAGAAAGAAGTAGCATAAATTTTGTAAAATTTAATGGGTAGAGAATATATTCTCTGAGACAAAGAGTTCCAGGTAAATTCAGAATTTCTGAGATGTAGTTCTGACTTCTCCAATTACCAACCATGTGACCTTGGGTGATTTATTTGACTTACTTGGAATACACTTAATAAAATAGAAACTTACTAGGTTCCCAAAGATATTAATAAGGTAATAGGTATGGAAAGTTCTAATAGCCAATATTAAACATGAGATTTTTACAGAGGCAAAAATTACCCATCATTAATGGCATGCTGCTGCTGCTAAGTCGCTTCAGTCGTGTCTGATTCTGTGCAACCCCATAGACGGCAGCCCACCAGGCCCCCCCACCTCCGGGATTCTCCAGGCAAGAACACTGGAGTGGGTTGCCATTTCCTTCTCCAATGCATGAAAGCGAAAAGTGAAAGTGAAGTCGCTCAGTTGTGTCCAACTCTTCGTGACCCCATGGACTGCAGCCTACCAGGCATAAATTATATAAAAACTCATTTGTAAAAACAGTGACAACTATAGCCAATGTATATTGTCTCATTAGGAAATTTGGAATTGGACATTACATGTTTAATTTTCTCCGTGTACACATACATGAACAATAAGGCTCATGCTTACCTTGTCTGATTTACTCATATAAGAGCAGATGGTCAGAGCTAAGTTCTTATGCCAGGGACATAAAATGGTTTTTATTTTTTCTTTTGAATGAAAAATAAAGGCTTAAATACATGCAAAATGAAGATAAAACACCATTGTTCTTAGAATACTGTGGTCACTTTCAATCTTGTTTTGTTGGCAGTTGAAATATTGGATTAGCCAAAAAGTTCATTTGGGATTTTCAACATTTTTTTTGCCAAACCAATAGATTTACTATCTGAAAATAGACTGATCTAGAGTCTCCTTGAAATAGTGCTCTGGCTATAGGGTGATAAAAATATTGGGGTAAAAACTGTCAGATCTTATAATATCTCCTTTTGAGTGATGAATAAGGCAGTATTTAATTGTCTAGAAGGTCTTAAAGGCTGAATTGTTTTTTGACATCAGTGAAAAGGAGCCACATATATTTTAAATGAAGTAGAGGGAAACAAGAAAAATGTACTTGTGTGAGTAAAATTCTCAACTGCTAAGACATTACTTCTCAAAAAGCAAAACAAAACAAAAATAAAAACTTCCCCCTGCAACAAAAACACATGGATATCTGCTTGGGTGGAAACACACATCTGATTGTATTGACTCATAAAGGATTTTGAGTTCTTTAACATTCTTTGCAGATTCTCACTGCAGGAAGATAGCAAAACACTTTACATTCTTAGGAGATATCCAAGGAAGGAGACTCTATAATGCCTTTCAGGAATTTGTTCAGTACTTTACAGCTTTTGCTGTCAGGAAACTATTCTTCATGTTTAACCTAAATCCCACAAGCCAAAATTTAGACCCATTTCCTCTGATTCAGCCCTCAGTGAGATGGATAACAGCTGCTCACCATCTGCATAATATTCCTTTATAAATTAGAGGGCTGAGGTCATTCCACAGTCTTCCCTTCTACTGCATAATGATTCCATTCATTTAATCTGTCCTGATATCACCTGTTGGCAGATCTTTATCATTTTAATTCATGTCTGTGAATTCAAAGTTTTTCATGTGTACAAGACACTTTAATATATGTGCCAGAGTTGGGAGCAGTGTCTTTTCTCTGTTACAACTAAGCCCTTAAATCCTGTATTGTATCCACTTAAAAATAATATGCAATTCTAACACATCATTAGTCACTGTGTTCTCTATGATTACTATCTTCTTTTTAGCTATGCCATGCATTCTTAAATTTAGTGTATTTTTTCTTCTTCTGTATTTGGGTCACTTTATGAATATGAATCTTTAAACGGAATTCCATTTTTTCTGGTTAGGACAAAATATCTTATTTTCATGGCAAATATCTTATTATTCTAATTGAAATTATTGATGATTTTAAATATATGCTCTATATTCCATTAAAAAGGTGATCATCAAATAAAATATGAAAAAACAACAACTAGATTTGACATAAATACTGTAAAATATCTAGCTTCTAGGGTAGTGGTACCTTTGAGGACTATTCCTATTTTCCCTAGGAAAATATTTCCATCAGACAAAAATAATAGCTAGGCAATCTTTGGGAGCAACACATACACACATTCCATTTAGGGGGTTATCTGCATCACAGCTGCACTGAGTTTGCTCCTCAAGCATGATTTTCTTTGCCTTCTGTAGACAGATCAGAAATGGCCCACTGTGAGCTTTAGCCATTTGGCTTTGGTGATGCTGGCCTGTCGTGCAGGGTTTTGTTGGAGCATCTCACTCCTGCTGTGTGCCACCAGACCGCAGCTACAAGCTGTTGTCAACAAAATTCTTACCATAACCACAAAAAGCAGTACGTGCAGAAAACACATTTATAATCTGACCAGAAAAATCACTGAAAGGAGTTGACATTCATGCCAGATTGTATTTTTCTGGGGTCATAATTTCCATTCCCTCAGTGCTCCTATTCAAGTCAAGATAAATTATACCTATTCTAACTAGTTCTGTCATCCTTGTCTGCAAAAGAGTTAGATTGGTCCTGCAGGCTTTTTTTTTTTTTTCACAAAATTGTGCTGCTTATTATTCTTTTGTTCCTAAGGTGTTTGCCAATTGATTTTTTAATGATTAGATTTAGCTCTTTGGAGGGAAGGATTGTTGAACTTTTTAAACTTACAGTTTCTAAGAAGCATTTGATTTGAAAAGAAGACTCAAAAATCTCTTACTTTATAATTTCTAAAGAGCCTCTTTCTTTTTTAGAAAAATGGGCACTGCAGTGGCTCTTACTGACAGAATTTACAATTAATCAAAAAATACTACAGACAGGTATTTTAAAATCAAGGCAATAAATCAATTCTTGATTTTGTCTTTAAAAAACATGTTACCACAGAATAGGAGACTTTCCATCGAAGTTCTCTGTTCTATCCCAAAGGCAGACTTATAGAGAATGTTCTGTTTTACGGTGATCCTGAATTAGGTAACAGTTTCTCATTGCTCTGAGTTGAAAAATAGTCTGTGTCTCTTAGTTCATTCAGACCTACAGTTCACAAAATGACTTAAAACAGTTTTCAAACTTAACACTGTTGACTTATTAAAAATGAAATCATAACTTGAGGTTACAAGATTCTCATTCAGACATGTCTCATTTGAACTGATAGTTCTATTATGAAATAGAAAATCATTCATAGCAATGGTTTTAAAAGTTGTTTGCTTGCACATCCCCTAAAGGATTTCTATTTATTTATTCAACAAATATTTTTTGAGCAGGTTCTACAGACAGGTGTTATTCTATGTTTTTACAATCCATCAGTAAACAAGAACCCAAGATCCTGCCTTCAAAGGAGCTGACAGTTTAGAAACAGACAATAAACATAACAACAAAATTAAATAGTACCTATGAAGGTGATGTGTGTTATGCAAAAAAGAAAAAAATAGAAAAGAAAAATAGAGGCCAGGAACACAAAAGTAAAGGAAAACATTAGGGAGCTGGTAATATTAATAAGATTTGAGCAATGTACTAAAAGAGGGGAGAAGTTGGCCAAGCAGGGGAAAATCATTCTAGACAAAGGAAACAGCTTATGCCTAGACCCTAATATAGGAGCTTGCTGGGCAGGTTCAAGGGTGCCAGTGTTTCTGGAATACGGTAAGGAGTGAGAGCAAGGATAGTAGAAGAGGAATTCAAGCAATTGGAGGCCAGATCCTGAAGGGACTTTGCAGCCTTTATAAGGACTTTGGTTTTAGCTCTGGGTTAAGATGAAGGGAGAAGGCAGTAGAGGGTTTTAAGACAGGAATAACATGACCTAAACTACAGTGTTTCTTCCTATTTTACTGAGATACAATTGACATACAGCTCTGTATATATTTAAGGTGTACTACATAATAATTTGACTTACATACATCATGAAGTAGTTATCACAGTAAATTTAGAGAACACCCATCTTCTCATTAAGATACAAAAATTTTTAAAGGATCACGTGTTGTGTGGTGGCAGCCACCATAGTGTTATAAAGTGATTGCCCTCCAATTAAAATAAGTAAATAAATTTTAAAAAATTTAAAGGATCATTCTGGTTCCTTTGTTGAGAATAGACTATCTAACAGCAAAGGTAGAAGTGGGGAGACTTCTAAGAAGGCTATTGAACAACTGAAGTGGCAAATGATGGTGTCTCAGAAAAGGCTACTGAGGAGTGATCTGATTATGGACTTGTTAGAAGGCAGTCATGAGATCGCTAGATGCATTGAATGTGCAACACGAGAGAAAGGAAGGAGTAAGGGATGGCTTAGAGTTTGATATAAATAAATACGTACAACATAAAATTTGTAGGTATGTCTGGAGTGCAGGAGAGAATGGCAATGTATAATCAAGAGTCATTGGTAATATGATGGACTATGTTATTTAAGACCATGAAGTTGAATGAGATCACAAAGGGTGTGTGTGGAGAACAGTTGAAGATCAGAGACTGGACCACACGACAGACCAACATTCTGAGGTTGGAGTGAAGGAAGAAGAAAAAACAAAGGAGACTGGAGAAGAGAGAGCAGTGAGAGAAAGAGAACAACAAGACTGTGTTTAGCCAAGAGGAAAATTTATATTAAGGAAGAAAGATTAACCAACTACTATTTTAAATCCTGCTGATAGATCAAGGACAATGAAGCAGAACTGATCATTGGATTCAGTAACTGTGAAAGCCATTAATGAACTTTATAATAAATTTTTGGTATAATGTTGGGTGACACCTAACTTTCTGGCACTTCATAGGTTAAGGAGAGAATTGGAGAAGAGGAATCAGGGGAAGCGAGTATAAACAATTTTTGAGGAGTTTTATTAGAAATAAGAGCAAAAAAAAAAAGATAGTGGTTTTCAGAGTAAGTGAAGTTACAAGTGTATATTTTAAAGAAAGGAAAAAAGCCTTAATCTGTTTGGATAATGATAAGAATTTTTGTGGAGTGTGAAAATTTGATGATGTGGAAAGGGGTGGAATTGCTATTAATAGTTTCAGGTCTTGAGTAGGAAGACAGAGGATAGGAGCTATGTCCAAGTGGAAGAATTGGTTTTCCACAATAGCATGATAGCCATCGATACTATCAGATGAGAAAGCAGGGTATCTGGTTACATTTACTGGTGGGTGAATTTCTATGGTGGTAAGATACTGTGGAGATGTTGCAGTTACTGGAAATGACAAGGTCTAGTCTATGATCCTGAAAGTTAATGGCTAAAGTAGGCTGAAGCACAAGATCGTTGGAGGAGAAGAATTTTTTTAAAAAAAGAAAAGAAAATGAATTCACTGGCTGGATGAAATAAGGTGCTGTCACCTTTGGTATGCATTACTGATACTCTCTTTGTAAATTCTCACTGTACTGCTCCTCCAAGGAAATATACTTTTGTTGCCTATAACTAGGGGAGAGAAACGGAATTATCATTAAACAAAAAAAGTCATCTACTCCTACTCTACAATACATATAAATTCAGAACATTCTAACATGGGCCAAACCACTGTTTCTAACACCATGCATAGAAATACGTATAAAACCAGGATATATAAATTTCTACTATGGATTTATGGTGCTTTGCTCAAATGAGGCTTCATTTACAGCAATATTTTGGGCCTTTCCTGTATTTGGCACTGTCAGAGATTTTTACACCCTGGCACAATGTACATAGCAAAATTCAGTATGGCTTAACTGTTCACCTCACTTTTATACTGTGAAAGGGAAAGTGGGAGAGGAAAATTGGCATGATTCCTTGAGGCAGATCACTTTTAAGGAAAAATACATATGAAAGTTGAGAATAAGGAAATTGATGCCCTTAAAACTTTCTGTGTTCACTCCCACATAAGAAGTCTTCCTTTGCTCTAGTTTTCAGATTACCAATATAGATTACTGAAAATTTAAACAATTTGATTCATTAATATTCCATCTGGAAAAAAAAAAACCTGTCACAGTGTAATATATTCAAGATGAATGCTTAGTTCAATTAAAGCCAAGGACAAATGAAACAAAAGACAAATTGGAGCTCTCCAGAAAGGAAAGGATTTTCTTTTTCTAAGTGAATAACTATGTTACCCTTTAGATAACATTTTCATTGTATGTTTATTCTTGAACTTTTATGACACTGTATGGCACTTGCTTGGCTGGACAGTAAATCAAGGATGGCAATAAGCCCATCCTTCAGAGCAGGACAGATTCAAAGAAACTTGCCCCAGCAGTAATGGCTGACAACACAGATTTACTCTTCCAGGAAAGCCTGTGTCCAGGGGTTTCAACAGTCCTCAAATACAGTTCAAGCAAACATCAACATGGGTATTAGTACAAACTGAAGTGCTTGGGTATCCCAACAGGTTGTTAGAGCTTATGACACAGACTAAAGCAAGTCCATTTAGAATTTAAATGATATAGATAATCACCATCAGGGAAGCTCATCCATGGGTTTGGCTGAACCAACAATCTATAATTTGACTGAGAACTCAACTTCTGCAGCTATTACCAAGGTAATGTTGCTCTGTGGAAGGAAAGGATGACAACTCCCACTGATAAATGGAGACTATCTACTAGAGACTATTTGATTCAATTAAAACAGAGACTTCTGGACATCCCAGGACATCTCTGTTCAGTTCAGTTCAGTTCAGTCGCTCAGTCGTGTCCAACTCTTTGTGACTCCATGAATCACAGCACGCCAGGCCTCCCTGTCCATCACCATCTCCCGGAGTTCACTCAGACTGGCATCCATCGAGTCAGTGATGCCATCCAGCCATCTCATCCTCTGTCGTCCTCTTCTCCTCCTGCCCCCAATCCCTCCCAGCATCAGAGTCTTTTCCAATGAGTCAACTCTTCGCATGAGGTAGCCAAACTACTGGAGTTTCAGCTTTAGCATCATTCCTTCCAAAGAAATCTCAGGGTTGATCTCCTTCAGAATGGACTGGTTTGATCTCCTTGCAGTCCAAGGGACTCTCAAGAGTCTTCTCCAACACCACAGTTCAAAAGCATCAATTCTTTGGTGCTCAGCCTTCTTCACAGTCCAACTCTCACATCCATACATGACTACTGGAAAAACCATAGCCTTGACTAGACGGACCTTAGTCGGCAGAGTAATGTCTCTGCTTTTGAATATGCTATCTAGGTTGCTCATAACTTTTCTAATAGAGTTTTGCCAAGAAAATGCACTGGTCATAGCAAACACTCTCTTCCAACAACAAAAGAGAAGACTCTACACGTGGACATGACCAGATGGTCAACACCGAAATCAGGACATCTCTACCCTCAGCCAAACCAACTCCTCCTCTAGGAGGGTCTGGTAAGGGTCTAATGCACATTTCACTTCAAAGTAACTGATGGGGGCAGATAATGGCAAGAATCACCATGAGTTCAGCAACACTAGGACATTTTACTACTTTTAAGAGCATTTACACAAATCTGAGAATTGTTAATATATATGTTTGTAAGACATTTTATTCTCAATAAAGTTTGTATTTGATAGACTCCTTACTTAATTTCAAAACCTCTCATGGTCTGTCATGTGGGTTAGAAATTGACTGTCATTGTTCTAATCTGATTCTTGCCTACCTTGTATTACCTTGCATTCTCCAATGGTCAGTCTTGAAGTACATCATCTATATTCATAATTCTAAAACCAAGGTTTCTGAAAGACTTATGAAGAAATCTCTCTATATCCTAAAATGTGGTGGTGAGCACATGGGCTCCTTGTAAACTTAATCTGAAGTTTTCAGTTCAGAAAAAGACAATATGAAATTTGTGAAAACACAATTCTATGAAATGTTTAAAGATCTTTCTATCATAAAGTGTTTTGTTTTCAATCCCCAGCATCTCTTACCAAATTTTTAAAAAAAATTTGTCAAGGGTTCCCAGGAAAATTATAAAGATTACTTTGATACTAAGAGCACTTAAAATCAGAACATAGGTTTATTTGAATAGTGTGATATATAAGAAAAGGTATTTCTTCAGTAAAAAGCTACAGTCTCATAAAATTGTTTTCCTTTATAGAAGAGAGTAAAGGTTATAAACAAAGTGCTGAGGAGAAAAATAATTTTCAGCATTTTCTTGTCTTAAAGCACCACCAGAGAGCTATAAAAATTTCTTTTGTATTTTCCCAAGCATTGGCAAGAATATTTGTGATTGGAAAAATGCATTTTCAAATACTCTTATGTATTTGTTTGGCCATATGTTTAAAACTAGGTTTCTAACTGTCTCCCTGGATAAACCCATGTGCTAACAACAGTGCTTATTTTCAAACGAATCTTGGAGAAAATAAGAAAAATAACAATAAATGAATACATGGTTTTCAAATGTAAACAGATTTAATATAAATTGAAGGGCTTGGTTATTTTCCCTTTCTTAAAACCTTCAAAAAAATTTAACTGTAAAAATTAAATGAAANGTTATTTTCCCTTTCTTAAAACCTTCAAAAAAATTTAACTTTAAAAATTAAATGAAAAACATCTAATCATATGTATTAGCATTAAAACATGTATGGCAGGTCCTCAAAGTATTTAAGCTTAACTTAAAAACAGTGGCTTGTGTAGGACAACCTGCCTTAAAATGCTGAGAGATATTCTCATTTCCTTCCAGCTGTTGATCTTGAGACCTTTTCCTGCTCTCTCCCGACCCTCCCACCTGCATTTCCTTGAGGCCTCGTTCTTCCTGAGTATTCTCCCAGCACCACTCCACTACAGAGTCTATGGCAAGAGATGGGTGAGGGCTAAGCAAGAAAGGAAGCCACTCTCCAATAGTCTGACTCGTCCTTCTCCCTGTTCCACTATCAGGCTCATCTGGCTGCAGGATGTCCATTGCTAAGTCTAAGATCTCTGGCATCATATAGGGCCTCCATCCTATTCTGCCAAATAGCTTTTATTCTAACTCCAATGATGAAACGCCAAAAGGAGATGTCTGAGGAACAGTTTCAAATGTTCCACTGAAATATACGCCATCTTACTTCACTCCATTTTGAACAGTACCTAAATGGCCAACATATTATTACTAAGTGGTTTTGTATTTCCTTAGACTATGAGTAAAAATAAATAAGAGGCAGGAAAAAGTCTCTTTAAGCCCAAAAAGGAGCATAACTAGTAAAATTAAGAGTTGTAGATGGATTAGAATAATCACTTCGGATAAAATAAGAAATGGTTAAGTTATCTTGTACATTATTTCTTTCCTTACTTCTTTCATTGTCTTAACAAATATTTATACAGATCTATATATACCAGGCACTGTTCTCTATTCTAAGCTTATTTCTCTCTGTCTCTCTTTAAAAATTTTATTGGAGTATGGTTGCTTTACAATGTTATGTTAGTTTCTGCTGTACAGCAAAGTGTATCAGCTATAGGTGTACATATATCCCCTCTCTTCTGAATTTCCTTCCCATTTAGGTTACCACAGAGCACCGAGTAGAGTTCTCTGTGATATTCAATAGATTATTTTTAAAAAGTTTTTAAAATAACATTTCTTCATGGCAAATAGATGGGGGAAAAGTGGAAACAGTGATAGATTTTATTTTGGGGGCTCCAAAAATCACTGCAGACAGTGGCTACAGCCATGAAATTAAAAGACACTTGCTCCTTGGAAGAAAAACCAATGGCAAAACTAGACAGCATATTAAAAAGCAGAGACATCACTTTGGCTACAAAGGTCTGTATAGGCAGTGCTATGGTTTTTCCAGTAGTCATGTACGGATGTGAGTGTTGGACCATAAAGAAGGCTGAGCACCAAAGAAGTGATGCTTTCAAACTGTGGTGCTAGAAAGACTCTTGAGAGTCCCTTGGACAGCAAGGAGATCAAACCAGTCAATCCTAAAGGAAATCAACCCTGAATATTTATTGGAAGGACTGATGCTGAAGCTTCAATACTTTGACCACCTGATGTGAAGAGCCAACTCATTGGAAATGACCCTGATGCTGGGAAAGATTGAGGGCAAGAGAAGGGGGTGACAGAGTATGAGATGGTTGATGGCATCATTGACTCAATAAGCATTGAGTCAATGGGCATTGACTCTCTGAGCTTGCTCAGAGAGAGAGTGAAGGACAGGGAAGCCTGGCATGTGGCAGTTCATGGGATTGCAAGAAGTTGGACAGGACTTAGTGACTGAACAACAACAAAATATCATTTATTTCTTAATATGTGCACAATAGGAAACCAAAAAGCACAAGAAGTAAGAAACAAAGTCACCATAATCACAAGCAGGATACCATTTGTTGCATCCTTCTAGGTCTCATGTGTATTTATACAGCTATACATCCATTTTTATGTCATTAAGATCATACAGCTATGTATCATGCTTTTTCAACATCATGAATATTTACCATTTCAAAGTCCCAAAGCTCTGAGAAACAAGAATTTTGAAAAGCTAGAATATACTATACCAAGTCTATCTGGAAGGAAAATAATGTAATCCTGCCTTTCTTGGCAACAAAATTTCAGAAAAGACATAAATAGCAACAGGTCTCTAGATAAAGATATTGGCAGCATTATGATTAAAATGTTATGTTCCCTTAATGTTCAATTAAAAAATGAGACATGAAGAAATAGAGTACACAAAGTATAATGCTTCTCAGGGGATTCATTATCTGATCTAAACTACTAAAGTATTAGCAAGGAGGTATGGTTTCACTGAATTACTTAAAAATGTATTCCTATATTATAGCCGAGAGATGCACACACATCAATGGTTATCATCAAAATATAAATATGAACATATCCACATATATATCCCTACTTTTATACTTCCTCTTCCCTCTCTGCTGTCAACCTAATGAATAAGTTCTGACGGATATTTGTCAGACACAATTTAAAAATTCTATGTCCAAGACGCTGCTTTTTCTTTTTTTAGCAATTATAACAAAGATATTTACAAATTGGTTAATTCACTAGCTCTATTTTTTCTCACAGAGTGTCACCTCAGAACATTTAGAAAGCTTAGATCCTGTACTAGTTTGCATTCCCACCAACAATGTAAAAGGGTTCCCTTTTCTCCACACCCTCTCCAGCATTTATTGCTTGCAGACTTCTGGATCACAGCCATTCTGACTGGTGTNATCTGCAAACAGTGAGAGTTTTACTTCTTCTTTTCCAATGTGGATTCCTTTTATTTCTTTTTCTGCTCTGATTGCTGTGGCCAGAACTTCCAGAACTATGTTGAATAGTAGCGGTGAGAGTGGGCACCCTTGTCTTGTTCCTGACTTTAGGGGAAATGCTTTCAATTTTTCACCATTGAGGATAATGTTTGCTGCTAGTACAGCCACTATGGAGAACAGTGTGGAGATTCCTTAAAAAATTGCAAACAGAATTGCCTTATGACCCAGAAATCCCACTGCTGGGCATACACACCGAGGAAACCAGAATAGAAAGAGACACATGTACCCCAATGTTCATCGCAGCACTGTTTATAATAGCCAGAACATGGAAACAACCTAGATGTCCATCAGCAGATGAATGGATAAGAAAGCTGTGGTACATATACACAATGGAGTATTACTCAGCCATTAAAAAGAATACATTTGAATCAGTTCTAAGGAGATGGATGGAACTGGAGCCGATTATACAGAGTGAAGTAAGCCAGAAAGAAAAACACCAATACAGTATACTAATGCATATATATGGAATTTAGAAAGATGGGGATGATGACCCTGTATTTGAGACAACAGAAGAGACTCAGATCTATAGAGTGAACTTTTGGACTCTGGGGGAGAGAGAGAGGGAGAGGGTGGGATGAGATGGGAGAATGGCATTGAAACATGTATACTATCATGTAAGAAACAAATCTCCAGTTGATGTCCGATGCAGGATGCAGGATGCTTGGGACTGGTGCAAGGAGAGGACCCAGAGAGATGGTATGGGGTGGGAGGTGGGAGGGAATGCATGTTTGGGAACGCATGTACACTCGTGGTGAATTCATGTCAATGTTTGGCAAAACCAATACAGTAATGTAAAGTAAACTAAAGTTAAAATAAAAAAAATTTTTTTTTTAAAAAAGAAAGCTTAGATCCTGCAAAATAAAGAATGAACTTTGTCCACAAAAAATATAGGTACTTTACTAAAACACACATACAGAACTATGGTTATAGCCTAAAACTGTCTTCTAGATATGGAGATATTAGCTAAGAGCCCTTCCCTTCACCCTTCTTACCTCTCTTCCAGCATTTCAGCAACTAAGTAAATTTCTAGCTCCAAGACGTACAGATACTTCAAGACACAGCCCTTCCTAAAAACCAAAAATATGACATTAAGGGATTATTTTACTATCTCTACTTTTAATATACTTTGGGCCTTAGGACTTGCTCATTCTTTACTACACAACAATTTTAACTAAAACACACCAGTAGAAAAATGGTTAGAAAATCTGAACTTGTTTAAATACTGATGGACACAGAACCCCTCTCTTTTCACTTTCTTTCCTGTTCCCTTCTCCTCCCCCACTACCAGGTGACCAGCCAACTTACTCTCCAAGACTCAAATTTAACAATTCAATTTTTCAAATAAAACCATTCCTATGAATTATTAGAAAAAACACTTAGAAGGTGTTAGTTTAACTCTCTACTTTTACATATCTAGAAAGGCTAGATGTTTCAAATAAGGATTTAAGTTTGTACACTATATATGCACCTAGTAACACTGAATAAACAGCACACAAGAGCTATAAACTCAGAGTGTCTTCTAAACAGGAGCACTCTGGCGAGAACACTTCCCCTTCTGTCAACCCAGTGGACAAACGTAATATGCATCTATAACAGTTGGAGGGGGATTTTTTAACAATTTCACTTCTTCCAGTTTTCATAAAGTCTTTCCTATGAATTTTAATACAGAGTGTACACAATGTATTTGTTTGCAATTTCTGTCACACATTGGCACAATCTCTTTCACATCTAGAAAGTCTAGATGCTGTAAATTTGGATGGTTGTCGTTTTTGTACACTATATACACAGCTAACGGAGAAGGCAATAGCAACCCACTCCAATACTCTTGCCTGGAAAATCCCATGGACGGAGGAGCCTGGTAGGCTGCAAGTCCATGAGGTCGTGAAGAATCGGACATGACTTCACTTTCACTTTCACTATTCACTTTCATGCATTGGAGAAGGAAATGGCAACCCACTCTAGTGTTCTTGCCTGGAGAATCCCAGGGGTGGGGGAGCCTGGTGGGCTGCCGCCTATGGGGTCACACAGAGTCAGACATGACTGAAGTGACTTAGCAGCAGCAGTAGCACACACAGCTAAGTAAAACAAAATGCAGTGACATATGGGACAATGGTTAATTTTGCCTAACTACAAACATACTGGAATAAAGCCCTTTGTACTTTCTCCTTTCTCCCTGAACCAGAACAAATAAAATAATGAGTACTGCTCAGAGATGTGGTTTGATCATTTTGATCATTCTATTTCTAAAAGACTATTTCCTGTCTTTTAGAATTTTAAAAGGATTTGTCGAAGATGATGAAGGAATAGGACGGGGAGACCACTTTCTCTCACACAAATTCATCAAAAGATCATTTGAACACTGAGCAAATTCTACAAAACAACTTCTGAATGCTGGCAGAGAACACCAGGCACCCAGAAAGGCAGCGCATTCTCTTCGAAAGGAGGTAGGACAAAATATAAAAGATAAAAAGAGAGAGAAAAGAGTTAGGGACAGAGACCCATCCTGGGGAGGGAGTCGTGAAGGAGGAGAAGTTTCCAAATACCAGGAAACCCTCTCACTGGCAGTCTGTGGGGAGTTTTGGAATCTCAGAAGGCAACATAACCGGGAGGGAAAAAAAAAAAAAACAACCCCACAGATTATGCACCTAATTGCAATTCCTAATGGAGAAGTAGCCCAGACGCTTGGGTCCACCAGCAGCAAGCGGGGGCTGAACAGGGAGGCTGGGGCTGCATGCTTAGGGTAAGGACCAGGCCTGAATGCCCTGAGGACAATCTGAGGGAGCTTAGAGGACAGTCTAAGGACAGTGTGAGATAGCAACCCAAACCAGGATAGCCAGAGAGAGAGAAAAAAGAGAGAGAGAGAGAGAGAAATTTCCCTTGTAAAGCTCTAAGGCACAACCTTACCCACTCACAGAACAAAGGACTGAGCCAATACCAGAGGAGAGCTAGCTTGCTGCGGACTGGGCCCTCCCCCCACCGGAGGCAAAGAGGCAGGCAGATGACAGCCAGAGCCGGAAGGCCAGTGGCAATCTTGGCACCAGAGACTGCATCCTCCACCAAACTGCGAGCAGGCTCCCAGCTGCTAACCAAGTATTTCTGGGATCCTGGACGGTTGACATCTGCCAGGAGGGTCGCAGCCAGAGATCAGCTCCCCAGAGGAGACACGTAGAACACCTGAGACAGTGCTCTCACAGCGCACCAAGGAAACCGAGCGGCCGGGACAGGGGAGGTGATAAGACGCCCTGCCCACCTGGGGAGAGTGTGCTCACCAAGCACCTGTTCGCCTGAACTGCTTGGACCTGGGAAGGGCACAAAACGAGGGCCAACCAAGTCTGTGCCTTTGTGGAGTACCCCAGAACCTGAACCTGAGTGGATTAGACCTGGGAAATGCACACAACCCAGGGCCTGCTTTAGAAAGTTCCCCTGCAGAGAAACCTGGAGCCTGAGCAGTGTAGACCGGGAAAGCACACACACCACGAGCGGGGGCAAACCCAGTGTGGCCCAGACACTGCTAGCACTCCCCTCACACAAGCCAATGATATTTGTTTTCAGTGTTCCTCCTTCCCCACAGTACAATTGAACAAGTGAGCCTAAATAAATGACCACCTTTTGGCCCCTTGTGTCAGGGCAGAAATTAGACACTGAAGAGACTTGCAGAGGAAGCCAAAATAAACAAAGAAGAGGGAGCCACTTTGAAAGTGACAGGTGCAACAGATTAAAACCCTATAGTTAGCATTGACTACATTGAAAGGGGCCTATAGACCTTGAGAAGAATAAGCTGAAACAAGGAACTATCTGAAACTGAAATGACCCTACACTGCCTTCAACAGCTCCAGAGAAATTCCTAGATATATTTTACTATTATCATTAAAAATATTTAAAAAATATTTCTTTTTATGCCTTTAATTTTCATTTTTAAGACCTATTACCTTGCAAAAAAAAAAAGACCCTATTTTTAAAGCAAATTTCATATATATATATATTTTATAATTTTTTCAGTTTTGGTTTGTTTTTTTAATATTGTATTTTTGAGAGTCTAACCACTACTCTAGATTTTTAATCTTTGCTTTTTGGTATTTGTTATCAATTTTGTACCTTAAGAATCCAATCATCAGTACCCATTTTTACTTAGGAGTGTGATTACTGGCTTGATTTTTTCTCTCCCCTTTTGACTCTCCTTTTTCTCCCCCAGGTCACCTCTATCTCCTCTCACCTCCTTCTCTTCTCTACTTAACTCTGTGAATCTCTCTGGGTGTTCTGGGTTGTGGAGAACACTTAGGGAACTGATTACTGGCTAGATTGGTCTTTTTCCTATTGACTCCCCCTCCTCTCTTCGTGGTCACCTCTATCTCCTTCCACCCTCTTCTCTATGTAACTCTGTGAACCTCTCTGAGTGTTACAGACTGTGGAGAGCACATAAGGAATTGGTTACTGGCTAGATTGCTCTCTCCCCTTTTGATTCCCCCACTTCTCCTTCTGGTCACCTTTATCTCCCTCTTCCCTCTTCTCTTCTCCATGTAACTCTGTGAACCTCTCTGAGTGTCCCTCACTGTGAAGTCTTTTCACCATTAACCTAGATGTTTTATCATCAGTGCTGTATGGATGGAGAAGTCTTGAGGCTACTGTAAGAATAAGACTGAAAGCCAGAGGCAGGAGGCTTAAATCCAAAACTTGAGGACACCAGAAAACTCCTGATTCCAAGGAACATTAATTGACAAGAGTTCATCCAAAAGCCTGCATATCTACACTGAAACCAAGCTCCACCCAAGAGCCAACAAGTTTCAGAGCAAGACATACCAAACTAATTCTCCAACAATGCAGGAACATAACCCTGATCATTAAAACACAGGCAGCCAAAAGTCACACCAAACCCATAGACACCTCAAAACTCACTACTGAACACTTCATTGCACTCCAAAGAGAAGCAATC
Source organism: Redunca redunca (assembly GCA_006410935.1). Lineage (NCBI taxonomy): Eukaryota > Metazoa > Chordata > Mammalia > Artiodactyla > Bovidae > Redunca > Redunca redunca. Next base: position 425,824 of record SJYQ01005734.1, on the reverse strand, counting down.
CAGCTCCACCCACCAGAACACCAACACAAGCTTCCCTAACCAGGAAACTTTGACAAGCCACTCATCCAACCCCACCCACAGGGAAGAATCTCCACAATAAAGAGGAATCACAAACTGTCAGAATACAGAAAGGCCACCCCAAACACAACAATATAAACAAGATGAAAAGGCAGAGAAATAGTCAGCAGGTAAAGGAACAGGATAAATGCCCACCAAACCAAACAAAAGAGGAAGAGATAGGGACTCTACCTGAAAGAGAATTCAGAATAATGATAGTAAAAATAATCCAAAATCTTGAAAACAAACTGGAGTTACAGATAAATAGTCTGGAGACAAGGATTGAGAAGATGCAAGAAAAGTTTAACAAGAACCTAGAAGAAATCAAAAAGGGTTAATGAATAAAGCAATAACTGAGATCAGAAGCACTCTGGAGGGAACCAACAGTAGAATGACTGAGGCAGAAGATAGGATAAGCGAGGTGGAAGATAGAATGGTGGAAATAAATGAAGCAGAGAGGAAAAAAGAAAAGAAATGAAGACAACCTCAGAGACATCTGGGACAATGTCAAACATCCAACATTTGAATCATAGGAGTCCCAGAAGAAGAAGACAAAAAGAAAGGCCATGAGAAAATACTTGAGGAGATAATAGTTGAAAACTTCCCTAAAACGGGGAAGGAAATAGCCACCCAAGTCCAAGAAAACTTGAGAGTCCCAAACAGGATAAATCCAAGGTGAAACACCCCAAGACACATATTAATCAAATGAACAAAGATCAAACACAAAGAACAAATACTAAAAGCAGCAAGGGAAAAACATCAAATAAGACACAGGGGGATTCCCGTAAAGATAACAGCTGATCTTTCAATAGAAACTCTTCAGGACAGAAGGGAATGGCAGGACATACTTAAAGTGATGAAAGAGAAAAGCCTACAACCCAGATTACTGTACCCAGCAAGGATCTCATTCAAATATGAAGGAGAAATCAAAAGCTTTACAGACAAGCAAAAGCTGAGAGAATTCAGCACCACCAAACTAGCTCTTCAACAAATGCTACAGGATCTTCTCTAGACAGGAAACACAGAAAAGGTTTATAAACTCGAACCCCAGACAACAAAGTAAATGGCAATGGGATCATACTTATCAATAATTACCTTAAATGTAAATGAATTGAATGCCCCAACCAAATGACAAAGACTGACTGAATGGATACAAAAACAAGACCCCTATATATGCTGCCTACAAGAGACCCATCTCAAAACAAGGGACACATACTGAGTGAAAATGAAGGGCTGGAAAAGTATATTTCACACAAATGGAGACCAAAAGAAAGCAGGAGTAGCAATACTCATATCAGGTAAAATAGACTTTGAAATAAAGGCCAAGAAAAGAGACAAAGAAGGACACTACATAATTATCAAAGGATCAATCCAAGAAGAAAATATAACAATTATAGATATATATGCAGCCAACGTAGGAGCACTACAATATGGAAGGCAAATGCTAACAAGTAAGAAAGGGGAAATTCAGTAACACAAGAATAGTGGGAGACTTTAATACCCCACTCACACCTGTGGATAGATCAACTAAACAGAACATTAGCAAGGAAGCACAAGTTCTAAATGATACAGTGGACCAGTTAGACCTAATTGATATCTAAAAGACATTTCATTCCAAAACAATAAATTTCACCTTTTTCTCAAGTGCACACAGAAACTTCTCCAGGATAGATCACATCCTGGGCCATAATCTAGCCTTGGTAAATTAAAAAAACTGAAATCATCTCAAGCATCTTTTCTGATCACAATGCGGTAAAATTAGATGTCAACTACAGGAAAAAAAAAATTAAAGATACAAACATATGGAGATACAAACATATTAAAGATACAAACATTTTTCTGAATAACCAAAAAAAATCACAGAAGAAATAAAAAAAGAAATCAAAATATGCATAGAAATGAATGAAAATGAAAACACAACAACCCAAAACCTATGGGATTCAGTGCTAAGGGGAAGGTTCATAGCAATACAAGCTTACCTCAAAAAACAAGAGAAAAATCAAATAAATAACCTAACTCTACACCTAAAGCAACTAGAAAAAGAAGAAATGAAGAACCCCAGGGTTAGCAGAAGAAAAGAAATCACAAAAATTAGGGCAGAAATAAATGTAAAAGAAACAAAGGAGACCATAGCAAAAATCAACAAAGCTAAAAGCTGGTTCTTTGAGAAGATAAATAAAATAGACAAATCATTAGCCAGATTCATCAACAAAATTAGAAGTGAAAACAGAGAAATTACAACAGACAGCACAGAAATACAAAAGATCATGAGACTACTATCAGGAATGATATGCCAATAAAATGGACAACTTGGAAGAAATGGAAAAATTCTTAGAAAAATATAACTTTCCAAAACTGAACCAGGATGAAATAGAAAATCTTAACAGACCCATCACAAGCATGGAAATTGAAACTGTAATCAGAAATCTTCAAACACAAAAGCCCAGGACAGAATTCACAGCTGAATTCTACCAAAAATTTAGAGAAGAGCTAACACCTATCCTACTCAAACTCTTCCAGAAAATTGCGGAGGAAGGTGAACTTTCAAATTCATTCTATGAGGCCACCATCACCCTCATACCAAAACCAGACAAAGATGCCACAAAAAAAGAAAACTACAGGCCAATATCACTGATGAACATAGATGCAAAAATCCTTAACAAAATTCTAGCAATCAGAATTCAACAACATATTAAAAAGATCATACACCGTGACCAAGTGGGCTTTATCTCAGGGATGCAAGGATTCTTCAGTATTCATAAATCAATCAATGTGATACACCACATTAACAAATTGAAAGATAAAAACCATATGATTATCTCAACATATGCAGAGAAAGCCTCTGGTAAAATTCAACATGCATTTATGATAAAGTGAAGTGAAAGTCACTCAGTCGTGTCTGACTCTTTGTGACCCCATGGACTATACAGTGCATGGAATTCTCCAGGCCAGAATACTGGAGTGGGTAGCCTTTCCCTTCTCCAGGGGATCTTCCTAACCCAGGGATCGAACCCTGGTCTCCCAACTTGCAGACGGCTTCTTTACCAGCTGAACTACAAGAGAAGCCCCATTTATGATAAAAACATTCCAGAAAGCAGGCATAGAAGGAACATACCTCAACATAATAAAAGCCATATATTATAAACCCACAGCAAACATTATTGTCAATGGTGAAAAATTCCCCTAAAGTCAGGAACAAGACAAGGGTGCCCACTCTAACCACTACTATTCAACATAGTTTTGGAAGTTTTAGCCACAGCAATCAGAAAAGAAAAGGAAATAAAAGGAATCCAGATTGGAAAATAAGAAGTAAAACACTCACTGTTTGCAGATGACATGATCCTCTATATAGAAAACCCTAAAGACTTCACCAGGAAATTAATAGAGCTAATCAATGAATATAGTAAAGTTGCAGGATATAAAATTAACACAGAAATCCTTTGCATTCCTATACACTAACAATGAAAAAACAGAAAGAGAAATTAAGGAAACAATTCCATTCACCATTGCAACGAAAAGAATAAAATACTTAGGAATAAATCTACCTAAAGAAACAAAAGACCTATATATAGAAAACTATAAAACACTGATGAAAGAAATCAAAGATGATACAAATAGATGGAGAAATATACCATGTTCACGGATCAGAAGAATCAATATAGTGAAAATGAGTATACTACCCAAAGCAATCTACAAGTTCAATGCAATCCCTATCAAGCTACCAATGGTATTTTTCACAGAACTAGTACACATAATTTCACAATTTGTATGGAAGTACAAAAAACCTCGAATAGCCAAAGCAATCTTGAGAAAGAAGAATGGAACTGCAGGAATCAACCAGCCTGACTTCAGACTATACTACAAAGCCAGTCATCAAGACAGTATGGTACTGGCATAAAGACAGAAATATAGATCAATGGAACAAAATAAAAAGCCCAGAGATAAATCCATGCACCTATGGACAATTTATCTTTGACAAAAGAGGCAAGAATATACAATGGAGAAAAGACAATCTCTTTAACAAGTGGTGCTGGGAAAACTGGTCAGCTACTTGTAAAGGAATGAAACTAGAACACCTTCTAACACCATACACAAAAATAAACTCAAAATGGATTAAAGATCTAAATGTAAGACAAGAAACTATAAAACTCCTAGAGGAAAACATAGGCAAAACACTCTCCGACATAAATCACAGCAGGATCCTCTACAACCCACCTCCCACAGTAAAGGAAATAAAAGCAAAAATAAACAAAAGGGACCTAATTAAACTTAAAAGCTTTTGTGCAATGAAGGCAACTATAAGCAAAGTGAAAAGACAGCCTTCAGAATGGGAAGAAATAATAGCAAATGAAGCAACTGACAAAGAATTAATCTCAAAAATATACAAGCAGCTCCTGCAGCTTAATTCCAGAAAAACGACACAATCAAAAAAATGGGCCAAAGAATCTCCAAAGAAGACATACAGATGGCTAACAAACACATGAAAAGATGCTCAACATCACTCATTATCAGAGAGATGCAAATCAAAACCACAATGAGGTACCAACTCATGCCATTCAGAATGGCTGCTATGAAAAAGTCTACAAACAATAAATGCTGGAGAGGGTGTGGAGAAAAGGGAACCCTCTTACACTGTTGGTGGGAATGCAAACTAGTACAGCCACTATGGAGAAGAGTGTGGAGATTCCTTAAAAAACTGGAAATAGAACTGCCATATGACCCAGCAATCCCACTACTGAGCATACACACTGAGGAAACCAGAACTGAAAGAGACACTTGTGCTCCAGTGTTCATCGCAGCACTGTTTACAATAGCCAGGGCATGGAAGCAACGTAGATATCCATCGGCAGACAAGTGGATAAGAAAGCTGTGGTACATATACACAATGGAGTATTACTCAGCTATTAAAAAGAATGCATTTGAATCAGTTCTAATGAGGTAGATGAAACTGGAGCCTATTATGCAGAGTGAATAAGTCAGAAAGAAAAACACCAATACAGAATATTAAAACATATATATGGAATTTAGAAAGATGGTAATGATGACCCTATGCGTGAGACAGCAAAAGAGACACAGATGTAAAGAACAGACTATTGGACTCGGTGGGAGAAGGTGAGGGTGGGATGATTTGAGAGAATAGCATTGAAATATGTATATTATCATCTGTGAAACAGATCACCAGTCCAGGTTCGATGCATGAGACAGGGTGCTCAAGGCTGGTGCACTGTGATGACCCTGAGGGATGGGATGGGGAGGGAGGTGAGAGGGGGGTTCAGGATGGGGAACACATGTACACCCATGGCTGAATCATGTGCATGTATGGCAAAAACCACTGCAATATTGTAAAGTAATTAGCCTCCAATTAAAATTAATTATTTTTTAATAAAAGGATTTATCTAGAAAACATGTTATTTCACTACCTCTACTTTTAACATATTTTGTGTATTTATAAACATCTAGAAAGACTAGAAGTTTCAAATAAGGACTTGTTTGTCCACTATATACACAGTAGTTGAATAAACTACATACGTGTAACAATGGTTATATCTGAAAGTGTCTTCTACAAAGGAATATTCTAGTCTAGAACCCTTCACTTTTCCCAGTTCCTCCTCTTTGCTATCCCTCCAACAGTGGGCAAGTACAGGTACACATGTCACTTAGATATGATTTACAATTTCAATTCCAAATGTCCTTTTCAGGAGATGGCCTTTTACTAATTTTTAACACAAAGTATACAAAATGTGTTAGTTTGCTGATTACTTTTGTCATACACTGGCAACCTCTTTAATATCTAGAGGCTAAATATTATGAAATCAGGACACATTTGTCCAATATATACATAACATATATAAAGTTAAAGGAAATATATGCAACATATAGAGTAATGGATTAGCTGAAATGTTCTAGTTCACACTAGTAAAATCTCTTTTGCAATCTTCCCTCCCACCTCCCTCAGCCCAATGAACAAGTACAGAGTATATTGTTCAGAGAGGATGTTTAATTATTCCATTTCCAAAGACAATATTTCTCAACTTTTTTTTTTTCTCTTTCTGGCCACACAGCATATGGGATCTTGGTCCCTCAACCAGAAATCAAACCTGCAATCCCTGCACTGTAAGCACAGAGTCTTAACCACTGGACCACAAGGGATGTCCCTCTCATCCATTTTTAAAAGCTATTTACAAGAAGCATTATTCTGCTACTTCTACTTTTAAATACATCAAGCACTTTTAAATATCTAGAAAGGCTAGATATTTCTCAAAACTTACTTGTCCAATACATACAAAACACTGTTAAATAAAATTGCACACATGTAACAATGGTTATGGGTGTTCCTGGTGGCTCACCATTTTGAATGTGCCTGTGATGTAGGAGACACAGGTTTAATCTCTGGTTTGGGAAGATTCCCTGGAGAAGGAAATAGTAACTCACTCCAGTATTCTTTCCTGGAGAATCCTATGGACAGAGGAGCCTGTTGGGCTACAGTCCCTGGACTTGCAAAGAGTCAGACACGACTTAGTAAGGAAATAACAACAACAACGGTTGAAATCTGAGGTGTCTACTAAATATGACCATTTTGGCCTGAACCACTACCTCCCTCATTTGTTTCTGTCTACAATAGACAGAACAGGCATGTGTAATGCTTAGAGGTGGTTGAACAAATTCACATCCAAAAGTCATTTACAGAAGACAAACTTTCCTATGAATTTCAACACAATGTGTACAAAATGTGCTAATTTTACCACTTTTTGATACCCTAGCAGTCTCTTTAACATCTAGAGACTAGATGTTGCAAAGTTTGGACTCATTTGTCCATTATGCTGCTGCTGCTAAGTTGCTTCAGTCATATCTGACTCTGTGTGACCCCATAGGCGGCAGCACACCAGGCTCCCCTGTCCCTGGGATTCTCCAGGCAAGAACACTGGAGTGGGTTGCCATTTCCTTCTTCAATGCATAAGAGTGAAAAGTGAAAGTGAAGTCGCTCAGTTGTGTCCGACTCTTAGTGACCCCATGGACTGCAGCCTACCAGGCTCCTCTGTCAATGGGATTTTCCAGGCAAGAGTACTGGAGTGGGGTGCTAGTGCCTTCTCTGTATGTACACTATATACACAGCAAAATACAATGCACATAACATACAAAAAATGGTTTTGTCTGAAAATGTCCAGGTATGGGCATGTTAGCATATTACCTTTTGCAATTCTTTCCCTCCCACCTCCTCCAAACCACTGAACAAGTACTTGACAATAGTATACTGCTCACAGAGGTGGTTTTGTTACTGAGATTCAAGTCCATGTGCCCAATGCACAGTGAGGCCAAAGAGTACCAAAATATCAGTTTGGAACCGAGAAAGGTTTATTACAGGGCCCTGCAAGGAGATGCCTTAAAAACCCCAAAGTCCCCAAAAGCTTTCAGCAAAGCCCTTTGCTAGGAAAGGTGAGGGAGGAGTGTAGGGAGTTGTTGCACTTTCTGGTGTCAGATCCTTTGTTTTTGAGGTCGGGTATAGGGTCGCACAGAGTCGGACATGACTGAAGCGACTTAGCAGCAGCAGCAGCAGCATGGTCAGGTAACAATGCTCCTATTAACTCTCTACCAAATAAAGTTTACTCTCTGAAGGTTACTCTTCTGAAAAGAAATGGAAGGGTCCCAAGGCACAACCTTCCCCCTCAGAGGTCCGGGTCCGGGCTAAGAGGAGGCAGATCTCAGCTGGTGGCTCCCTCAGGGCCAGGTCCCCAGACCTGCCCAGCTGTCATCACTGAGGGAGCAAGAAGCCCAATCCAACTGGCCCTCAGGCTCCTCAAGCCACCCAAACAATGGAGGGATGGGCGGCTAGGTCCTGCAGACTGCTACCTGGCGACTGCCAGCTGCTATTAGGTCGCAGAGACAGGGATGGGGGAGAGGTTCACTCCTGCCTCAAGGCAGGGGCCCAGCCAGTAGGTGGCTTCTGTGAGGACTCTGGAGCCCTGTGGGACACAGCCCCCAGCCTGTTCCCTGGGTCTCCCAGCTCACCTGCTGACCCAAGGCCAGGTGAGCTGGAGGGCCTCGGGGGAGAAGGCCAAGATTCACCTCTTACTTGACTCTCCACTTGAGGACCACCATTTCGCACTCCACCGATACTTGACTGAAAATCAACCAGTAATGGTCACTCATTACCAGTTGGTTGGTTGGTGGAGGGGCCACGGTGGCACGGACCAATGGCTGAGCAGGGCCACTAATTGCCTTTCGGCAACTGCTGCCTGTTAAGGGGGTGGGGGATAACTGATAAGGGCTGTGCTTGGCTGCACCCTGTTACACTTTAGCACTTAACATTCCCCAAGACAGTACTTCCTATGAATTTGGGCAAAAAGATATTTACAAAGTGATATTTTACTACTTCTACATTTAACATATTTGTTGTTGTTTAGTCACTAATTTGTGTCTGACTCTTTCAGACCCTATAGGCTCTAGCCTGCCAGGCTCCTCTGTTCTTGGAATTTTCCAGGCAAGAATACTGGAGTCGGTTGCCATGTTCTTCTCCAGGGGATCTCCCTCGACCCAGGGATCTAACATGGGTCTCCTGCATTGGCAGGCAGACTCTTTACCACTGAGCCACAGGGAAGCCTGTTGGCAGAAACCGCCTGCCAATGCAGGAGACACAGGAGACTCCGGTTTGATATCTGGGTGGGGAAGTTCCCCTGGAGAAGGAAATGGTAACCTAATTCTTTATTATTGCCTGGAGAATGCCATTGAGAGAGGAGACTGGTGGACTACCGTCCAGGGGGTTGCAGAGTCGGACACGACTGAAGCAACTTAGCAGTCAGTCCTTGCCACACAGGGAATTTGCAGTGATATGTAATCATGCATGCATGGGTGCTAAGTCGCTTCAATCCACAACCAACTCTTTGCGACCCCATGGACTGTAGCCTGCCAGGCTCCTCTGTCCATGGGATTCTCCAGGCAAGAATGGAGTAGGTTACCATGCCCTCCTCCAGGGGATCGTTCCCATCCAGGGATCAAACTCTTGTCACAGCATCTACCTCCATTGGTAGGTGGGTTCTTTACCACTAGTGCCACCTGGGAAGCCCAATATATAATCATAAGACAATACATAGATTAGTTCTAGTCTCATAAGTATTGCTTTCTGTAACTATTTGTGGGGTGAATAAGTGAATTCAAAGAGTAGCCAGAACATAGGATTTGGGAAGGTGAGATGAAGAAAATAATGGGGCTAGTGTTAAGAAGAAGTTGGATTGGTTTTCAGTGTTTTTCAATGGAGGACTTTCTTAGAAATTTGGGTCAGACAATTCTTCATTGTCTTAATTCCCCTTTGCACTACAGGATATTAGCTCCAGGGTGCTACAATAGTTATATTTCCATTGCACTTACTATGTGCCAAGCTTTGTTATGAAGTGGTTTCTATACATTTAACACACACAATCATCACAATAATCTTACGAGATAAATAGTCTCATTCCCGTAATAACAAGAAAATTGAGGCACAAGACAAGTAACTTGCCAGTCACACTTCAGTGATTATGACAAATTTTCAAATGCTGCATAAGGATAGAGTATTAATTTAGTTGAAAAGAGCCAAATATAACTTCACTGTCATCTGGCTTCCATTATTGTAGCTGAGAACTCAGAGGATCTGTATGTTAAGATATTCTGGTTACTTTTAAGAGCTTGCCTTTGGTATTCTGAAATTTCACTACCATGCTTTCAGGGAGTGTATTTCTTTTTATTAATATGTATTCTTCATTGGATTCATTGATCTTCTGAATCCTGAGGATTGATATCTTATATAATTTCCAGAAAAGTTTCCAGCCATCATCTCTAAGATCCCTCCATTCTCTCTATATTTTTTGCATGTGGAACCTTCATTAAATGTGTTTAGGGTTTTCTCTATCTTCCACATTCCTGATCTTTTTCCTTTATATTGATGTGTCTCTAGTTTACATTTTGTAATTTTTTTAGCACTATCATCTCCCAGTTTACTCATTTTATTTCAGCCATTTCCAGTCTGCCATGTACCCAAAACATTGAGTTTCTAATGTCAATAGTGTATTTTTCATTTTTTGAAATTTATTTTGATACTTTTCACAAATTTGCTTAAGCAACTTTGGTAATCATGTGTTCTTTCATCAAACTTTGAATTATTTTATATCTTGAAACATACTTATTTTAATTCTCCTTTATTATCAATTCTAATATCTGTAGCTTTTAAGAAGTAAGTACAGTGGTTTGTTGTTTCTTTGACTCTCATTCATAGTACCTTGTTTTCATGTGTATTTACTATTTTTTTTTTTTTTATTGTGAGCCGATTTTCCTTGGAGTTTTACATGTGAGATTTCTTTGACAACTAAGTTTAATTTCCTTTCCTTCAGAGAGCACAACTATCTGGAATTGCTTTAAAGCAACATTTTTTGAGAGTGCGTTGGGGATACAAAGATGAGTATAGGCAAAAGATTAGGAATTGTTAGAACTGAATGTGCCAGGTACATCTCTCTGTGAGTATGGCTAATTTTTCCTATGTCACCTAATTAGAATATTGTCTTTTAAATGTCCGTATTTCACGCCAAGTTCTCAGATCTAAATATCTACCCTTGTCAGGACCCCAGTTTTGTCTCTTTACCACATGAGTCCATTAAAACCCAGTGCTCACTTCCCACCTTCTTGTTTTTGGCCTCTGAAGAGTACTTAATTCCTCTGACGGCATTAATCAGTAATCCTTTTTGAAAAATATTGTATACAATATTGTGAGGTTTGTCCTACCAGGAAGGGTTTCTCTGAGCCTAACACTGCCATTTTTCCAGAAATAAAAGTCAAGGCTGGATATTTTACCTCAGAGACCAGATCTTAAAGTTTCTGCATGTTGAACATTGTATGCCTGTTTATGTAAACTGATGGATTATATACTTTAGGCTATTCTAAATGAAAAGATTCCCCTAAAAGGAACTATAAATTAAAAAATACTAAAATGCAAGTGTGGGCAGACAAAAAGAAAGTTACAAAGTTGGCTCTTCTCCTGCCTTTCTTTGACAACTATGTTAGGGAGTAAAAAGCTAATGATACTCTAATTGGATATGAGAGGAAGAGGTAGTCTAATAAAATTAGTCAAACAATCAGTAAGCATATTTGAGACATGAATTTAAGCTATTATGATTAGCAATAAACTCCATGCTTAAGAGATAATTATATTTTAAGATATTAGATAATTATATTTAGGTAGTTTTATATGGAGGAAATACATATTTACATGATTAATTCTCTTTAGGCATGCATGCGTAGGTGCTAAGTTGCTTCAGTCATGTCCAACTCTTTGCCACCCTATGGACTGTAGCCCGCCAGGCTTCTCTGTCCCTGGGATTCTCCAGGCAAGAATACTGGAGTGTGTTGCCATGCCCTCCTCTAGGGGATCTCCCCAACCCAGGGACTGAACCCTCATCCCTTACATCTGTCTCTTGCATAGAGAGGCAGGTTCTTTACCAGTAGCACCACCTGTGAAGCCCCTCTTTAGGCATAGTTAATTGTGAATAAATCTTGGAGATCACTGCTATAATACATTGTTTTACCTTTTTGTAGACAATAAAGAAGGTTTTGAGCCAAAGAGTAATGTGATTATATTACTATTTATAAAGATTAATTGTAAAATTTACAATGAATCTGAAGGAGCAATACTGGAGGCAGGAAGACTGGTTTCTAATGAGCTAACTTAATACTCAGCACAGATTCCGCTGTGTCTTCAAATATAGCTTGATGGTAATTCTAACAAACCTAAAAAGTCTGATTGGCAGTTGGAATTATCACCAGTTCAGTCAGTTCAGTTCAGTTGCTCAGTCGTGTCTGACTCTTTGCAACCCCACGGACTGCAGCACGCCAGGCTTCCCGGTCCATCACCAACTCCAGAGCTTACTCAAACTCATGTCCATCAAGTTGATGATGCCATCCAAACATCTCATCCTCTGTTGTCCCCTTCTCCTCCCACCTTCAATCTTTCCTGGCATCAGGGTCTTTTCCATCAATTATGTTATGTCAATGAAGTAACTTCTTTAACTGTGTTTGAAAAATCATGACCTCAAATAATTTATGTTGAAAAATTAATTGTGCTTCACAGTCATGGCCAAAAACAGTTGACCAACTTGTTCAAACAGAACTTTAAAAAATTGATTGTCAGCAAGTCTGGAACACAGTACAATTGATTGAATATTAATTTCATTTTCAGATTATAATTGCTTTTGCCAGTGTACTGTGATCCAGACTAAGAGAATGAAACTCCTTATAGAAAATTTAGTAATTTTTTTTGTTTCTATGTGCTATATTTCATATTCATTCACAAGATTTCCTATTACTGTTCCTTTTGAGGTGATTTAAGTCAGGAGAGTCTCAATTTTTTCTCCTCTGAGGAAATGCAGAGATCTTAAACTGCCTGGCAGTATTTAGTCAGACAGAAGCAGTAACCTGTCATTCATATAGTTCTTGCAAGCCAGAAAGTAAGGCCATTGCAGCTAATAGTGGCCAGTGCTAATTTACAGAGTATTTACCTTATGCCAGGCACTGACTTATGTGCTTTTACTTGCATCATCTAATCCTCACAAATCTAGGAAGCAGGGTCTAGCGCCTTTCTCATCTCACAGGTATGGAAACTCAGGTCAAGAGGTTTAGCATCAAGAGCTGACTTAAGTCTGAGGCCACACGTGTCTGAGGCTCTTGAGTCACACTTTTACAATGGGACTTTGACTTCTGTCTTACTAGTTCTCAGAAGTCTAGACATGCCTTTCATAGGATCATACACAGTTCTGGTTTCTTGGTACCAGTTACTTATGAGCAGGGCATAGCTCTCACCTGCAGTAGAGCTGCATTGCCAGGACCAGGGGCTGTTATGGTTGTGCCATCTCACAGGTGGTGCTGGGAAGAGAAAACAAAGGTGTAAATGCATTTGTCTTCCATGCCCTCCTCTTTTTAACTCACAGTTACCTCCACCTCTGAAAATATCAACACATAGGCGTTTTAAAGATGTTAACTTCAAGAAAGGTGGAGGTGGAATGTTTTGTGAACCAGTTAGGATTTTATAGTTTTTATAAATTATTTTCTATCTTTGGGGAGTTAAGTTATGTAAATATTATTCAGTTTATAGTTCTCAGAAGAAAGATATCAAAATACAATAAAATTGCCATACTAAGTGCTTATTGAGTCACATGGTCAATTATGAACCTAAGACATATAAAAAGATTACTGCAAGAACAAAATGATGTACTTTGTTTAACCTACGAGATGGTGAAGCTAGGCTTTCCTCATAGCTCAGTTGGTAAAGAATCTTCCTGCAAAGCAGGAGACCTGGATTCAATTCCTGGGTCAGGAAGATCCTCTGGCAAAGGAAATGGCAACTGACTCCAGTATTCTTGCCTGGAGAATTCCATGGACAGAGGAGCTGGCAGGCTACAGTCCATGGGATCGCAAGAGTCAGTCATGACTTAGTGATTAGGCCACCACAAGTCAGGAGATTAAGGACAAGTTTACCATATTTGTCCTCACAGAATCACAGTAAGGTAAATAAATACATGTTCAACATCACAGTGTTGGTCTCTCTTCCACATTATGACGCTTCTTTCCCCATGAGAGATGGAAGGTTGCTTTGCTTTTACTGCCATGGTGCTCAGAGACCATGTGTGTTGCTAAGGATCTCTGTCTTTTCTCTGGGAGAAAAGCCAAAATTGATAGAAGAGTTTGAGGTGGAGAGATAAGAGAAAATAAAGATACTAAAAGGAAATGCCTCTAAAATTGATTTCTTTAAAAAAGATAAAGGAAAAAGGGGCCAGTGAAAGAGGTCTTGGCTTGAGTAAACATGTTTAATAGGGTAACAACGAGGGTGGTCACATTCTTGGTTAGTCATTAAGGATTTTAAAGGGCTAAGAATGAACAAAAGCGAGCACAACCAAGGAAATTAAGATAATTTACTTTGCAGAATGCACACACACACAATGTCAATGATTCTCAACCAATTAAGTACACTCAAACATGTAGATGCAGGGTCTAAAAGCTAAGGGTGTGTTATACAAAAGACTGAAGCTATAAAGTAAAGATTTCTGAACTACCCAGAAAATCAATGATAAAAATTTTTTAAAGCTTTTAAGGATCTAATAATGGCCCTTATTTTGGAAATAAAATGAAGTGATTATTGTATATATTAGCTAAGTAATGTAAGTATGATTTCCCCCCCCTATTTCACCATTTAAGGATTATGCTCTCTGTGTGTTCTGTGAGTGGGTTTTCTTTATTGGAAACCTTCATTATTTCCTTCTAACATGTGGACAAATCATATCTTATTTGTGTTTTTATCTCTTGAGCCTAGCACAGTACTTAACCAGGAGGAAGTGCTCAATGATATTTCTTTAATGAATGAGAACTTTTTCATTATGATATTTTTCTCAGCCAGAATGTTCTAAGGAAGTGTATTTCTTTTTATATATTCTTCATTGGATTCACTGGTCTTCTGAATCTAGAGGATTGATATCTTTTAACCAATTCTTCATAAAAAGTTGATTATCTTTGTAAAGGGTCTCTCTTGTTAGAGAGATCCTATAAGTTCTCCATGCAGACATGAGGACTTAAGGACTTTGCCAAATTCTGGCAGTCCACATGAATAAAAGGAGGAGGTATGGTGTGCTTATTCAGCCAAAACTATAATAGCCATCTGAAAAAAAATTAATCCTATAATAATTTTTTAAAAGAGGAAAGTAACAAAAGTGAATATTAAGACATAATTAATGATAGAAAAGCATTTTGCTATCTATTCTAAAGCCACTTATTTTTTATTTTTTAAAAACCTTTTTATTTTGTATGGGAGTATAGCCAATTAACAAACAATGTTGTGATAGTTTCGGGCAAATAGTGAAGGGACTCAGTCCTACATATACTTGTATCCACTCTCCCCCAAACCCTCCTCCTATCCAGGCTGCCACATAACATCGAGCAGTTGCATGTGCTGTTCAGGAGGTCCTTATTGGTTATCTATTTTGAATATAGCCATGTGTACATGCTCATCCCAAACTCTCTAGCTATCCCTTCCCTCGTTCTCTCTCCCTTCCTTACCAGCAACCATAAGCCTGTTCTCGAAGTTAGTGAGTCTGTTTTGCAAGTAAATTCATTTGTATCATTTCTTTTTAGATCCCACATATAAGGGATGTCATGTAATATTTCTCCTTCTTTGTCTGACTGACTTCACTCAGTATGACACTCTCTAGGTCCATCCATGTTGCTAAAGCCACTTATTTCTCCAATAAGCAGCCACAGAATCTGCATGCCTGAATTCTGGATCAGTCATTTTCTAACCCTGGGCAAGTGACTTTTTCTGTGCTTTGATTCTGTCATGTGTAAACTAACTTTCTGGGATCATTGGGAGGATTAAATGAGAAAATACATTTGAAATACTGAGATGATTGGATTGTCTCACTTATGCAGTAGATAGTCGATACTGTTATTATTCCTGAAACAGTAGTTTGGATAAGTGAAGTCACTCATTCGTGTCTGACTCTTTGCGACCCCATGGATGGAGACTTTTAGGCTCCTCCGTCCATGGGATGTTCCAGGCATGAATACTGCAGTGGGTTGCCATTTCCTTCTCCAGTAGTTTGGATAAACTCACCATGAATTTATCCAAACCCACAATGAGCATTACTCATTGCCAAAGAAAGCTTCTGAGCAAGTTAGTGCTTTACCATCTATGCACATTCTTTTTTTAAGGACTGAGAATGGCTTCACAGTTCAGTTCAGTTGCTCAGTCAGGTCCGACTCTCTGTGACCCCATGGACTGCAGCACACCAGGCCTCCCTGTCCATTGCCAACTCCCAGAGTTTACTCAAACTTATGTCCATTGAGTCAGTGATGCCATCCAACCATTCCGTCCTCTGTTGTAGCCTTCTCCTCCTGCCTTCAATCTTTCCCAGCATCTTTTCAAATGAGTCAGTTCTTCGCATCAGGTGGCCAAAGCATTGGAGTTTCAGCTTCAGTATCAGTCCTTCCAATGAATATTCAGGATTGATTTCCTTTAGGATGGACTGGTTGGATCTCCTTGCTGTCCAAGGGACTTTCCAGCGTCTTTTCCAACACCACAGTTCAAAAGCATCAATTCTTCGGTGCTCAGCTTCCTTTACAGTCCAATTCTCACATCTATACATGACTACTGGAAAAACCATAGGTTTGACTAGATGGACCTTTGTTGGCAAAGTAATGTCTCAGCTTTGTAATGCTGTCTATGTTGGTTATAACTTTTCTTCCAAGGAGTAAGTGCCTTTTAATTTCATGGCTGCAGTCACCATCTGCAGTGATTTTGGAGCGCCCCAAAATAAAGTCTGTCACTGTTTCCACTGTTACCCCATCTGTTTGTCATGAAGTGATGGGACCAAATGCCATGATCTTGGTTTTCTGAATGTTTAAGCCAAACTTTTCACTCTTCTCATTCAGTTTTATCAACAGGCTCTTTAGTTCTTCTTTGCTTTCTGCCATAAGGGTAGTGTCATCTGCATATCTGAGGTTATTGATATTTCTCCCGGCAATCTTGATTCCAGCTTGTGCTTCTTCCAGCCCAGCGTTTCTCTATGTATTCTGTATATAAGTTAAATAAGCAGGGTGACAATATACAGCCTTGATGTACTCATTTCCCTATTTGGAACCAGTCTGTTGTTCCATGTTCAGTTCTAACTGTTGCTTCCTGACCTGCATACAAATTTCTCAGGAGGCAGATCAGGTGGTTTGGTATTCCCATCTGTTTCAGAATTTTCCAGAGCTTGTTGTGATCCAGACAGTCAAAGGCTTTGGCTTTTTTTCCCCCTGGAACTCTAGCTTTTTCAATGATCCAGTGGATGTTGGCAATTTTGTCTCTGGTTCCTCTGCCTTTTCTAAAACCAGTTTGAACATCTGGAAGTTCATGGTTCATGTATTGCTGAAGCCTGGCTTGGAGAATTTTGAGCATTACTTTACTAGCACGTGGGATGAGTGCAATTGTGTGGTAGTTTGAGCATTGTTTTGCATTGCCTTTCTTTGGGATTGGAATGAAAACTGACCTTTTCCAGTCCTGTAGCCACTGCTGAGTTTCCCAAATTTGCTGGCATATTGAGTGCAGCATTATCTTTGAGGATTTGAAATAGCTCAACTGGAATTCCATCACCTCCACTAGCTTTGTTCATAGTGGTGCTTCCTAAGGCCCACTTGACTTTGCGTTCCAGGATGTCTGGCTCTAGATGAGTGTCATACCATCATGATTATCTGGGTCATGAAGATCTTTTTTGTACAGTTCTTCTGTGTATTCTTGCCACCTCTCCTTAATATCATCTGCTTCTGTTAGGTCCATACCATTTCCATCCTTTATTGAGCCCATCTTTGCATGAAATGTTCCCTTGGTGTCTCTAATTTTCTTGAAGAGATCTCTAGTCTTTCCCATTCTATTGTTTTCCTCTATTTCTTTGCACTGATTGCTGAGGAAGGCTTTCTTATCTCTCCTTGCTATTCTTTGGAACTCTGCATTCAGATGCGTATATCTTTCCTTTTCTCCTTTGCCTTTCAGCTGCACTGCATGGGAACAGGAGCAGGAGTGGTAGCGACTGTGCGGAAATACACCACGTCCAAGACCAAAGGAGAAACCCCAGCAAGATGGTTCAGTTCAGTTCAGTTACTCAATCGTGTCCGACTCTTTGTGACCCCATGAATCGCAGCACGCCAGGCCTCCTTGTCCATCACCAACTCACAGAGTTCACTCAGACTCACATACATTGAGTCAGTGATGCCATCCAGCCATCTCATCCTCTGTTGTCCCCTTCTCCTCCTGCACCCAATCCCTCCCAGCATCAGAGTCTTTTCCAATGAGTCAACTCTTCACATAAGGTGGCCAAAGTACTGGAGTTTCAGCTTTAGCATCATTCCTTCCAAAGAAATCCCAGGGCCGATCTCCTTCAGAATAGACTGGTTGCAGCAAGATGGTAGGAGGGGCAAAATCGCATTTAGAGTCAAACCCCATATCCGCCAGAAAGGCTCACAGGGCTCAAACTAACCTTGTGCACACCAGGACCCAGAGACCCCACAGAGACTGAGACAGAGCTGTGTTTGAAAGTCTCCTGTGGAGGTATGGGTCAGCAATGGGGACTGCCTCAGGGGCACAGGCTCTGGGTGCAGCAGACCTGGGTATGGCATAAGCCTTCTTGGAAGAGATCACCATTAAGCCCACCACAGAGCTGCCAGAACTTACACAGGACCGGGGAACAGACTATTGGCAGGCACAAACAGAATCTCGTGCACTCCAGGACCCAGGAGAAAGGAGCACTGATCCCACAAGAGACTGCCCCAGACTTGCCTATTAGTGTCCAGGTGTCTGGTTGCAGGGCTGGGGCCACTGAGTGTAGTAATGCATGCATGGGACCTTTTGAAGGAAGTCACCATTATCTTCATTACCTCCACCATAGTTGGCCCCAGGTAAATAACAGGGAGAGAATACAGCCTCACCCATCAACAGAAAATTGGATTAAAGATTCACTGAACATGGCCCCATCCATCAGAACAAGACCCAATTTCCCCCTCAGTCAGTCTCTCCCATCAGGAAGCTTCCATAAGCCTCTTATCCTTCTCCATCACAGGGCAGACAGAATGAGAACCACAGTCACAGAAAACTAACCAATCTGATCACATGGACCACAGCCTTGGCTAACTCAATGAAACTGTGAGCCATGCCATGCAGGGCCCCCCAGGACAGATGGGTCATGGTGGAGAGTTCTGACAAAACGTGGTCCCCTGGAGAAGGAAATGGCAAACTGCTTCAGTATTCTTGCCTTGAGAACCCCATGAACAGTATGAAAAGGCAAAAAAGATAGGGAACTGACAGATGAACTCCCCAGGTCGGTAGGTGCCCAACATGCTACTGGAGATGAGTGGATAAATAACTCTAGAAAGAATGGAGAGATGGAACCAAAGCAAAAACAACACCCAATTGTGGATGTAACTGGTGATGGAAGTAAAGTCCATTGCTGTAAAGTGCAATATTGCATAGGAACCTGCAATGTTAGGTCCATGAATCAAGGCAAATTGGAAGTGGTCAAACAGGAGATGGCAAGAGTGAACACTGATATTTTAGGAATCAGCAAACTAAAATGGACTGGAATAGGTGAATTTAACTTAGATGACCATTATATCTACTACTGTGGGCAAGACAGAGCCAAACATCCTGGAACGTGAAGTCAAGTGGGCCTTAGAAAGCATCACTATGAACAAAGCTAGTGGAGGTGATGGAATATCTATTGAGCTATTTCAAATCCTGAAAGATGATGCTGTGAAAGTGCTGCACTCAAAATGCCAGCAAATTTGGAAAACTCAACAGTGGCCACAGGACTGGAAAAGGTCAGTTTTCATTCCAATCCCAAAGAAAGGCAATGCCAAGGAATGCTCAAATTACCACACAATTGCACTCATCTCACACACTAGTAAAGTAATGCTCAGAATTCTCTAAGCCAGGCTTCAGCGATATAAAAACGGTGAACTTCCTGATGTTCAAGCTGGTTTTAGAAAAGGCAGAGGAACCAGAGATCAAATTGCCAACATCCACTGGATCATGGAAAAAGCAAGAGAGTTCCAGGAAAACATCTATTTCTGCTTTATTGACTACACCAAAGCCTTTGACTGTGTGGATCACAATAAACTGTGGAAAATTCTGAAAGAGATGGGAATACCAGACCACCTGACCTGCCTCTTGAGAAACCTATACGCAGTCAGGAAGCAACAGTTAGAACTGGACATGGAACAACAGACTGGTTCCAAATAGGAAAAGGAGTACATCAAGGCTGTATATTGTCACCCTGCTTATNGGAAGGAATGATGCTAAAGCTGAAACTCCAGTAGTTTGGCCACCTCATGTGAAGAGTTGACTCATTGGAAAAGACTTTGATGCTGGGAGGGATTGGGGGCAAGAGGAGAAGGGGATGACAGAGGATGAGATGGCTGGATGACATCACTGACTGGATGGACGTGAGTCTGAGTGAACTCTGGGCATTGGTGATGGACAGAGAGGCCTGGCGTGCTGTGATTCATGGGGTCACAAAGAGTCAGACACGACTGAGAGACTGAACTGAACTGTGGGCAAGAATCCCTTAGAAGAAATGGAGTAGACATCATAGTCAACAAAAGACTCCTAAATCCAGTAGTTGGATGCATTCTCAAAAATGACAGAATGATCTGTTTCCAACGCAAACCATTCAGTATCACAGTAATCCAAGTCTATGCCCTGACCAGTAATGCTGAAGAAGCTGAAGTTGAACAGTTCTGTGACGACCTGAAAGACCTTCTAGAACTAACACCTAAACAAGATGTCCTTTTCATTATAAGGGACTGGAATGCAAAAGTAGGAAGTCAAGAAACACCTGGAGTAACAGGCAAATTTGGCTTTGTACTACAGAATGAAGCAGGGCAAAGGCTAATAGAGTTCTGCCAAGAGAATGCACTGGTCATAGCAAACACCCTCTTCCAACAACACGAGAAGACTCTACACATGGACATCACCAGATGGTCAATACTGAATTCAGATTGATTATATTCTTTGCAGCCAAAGATGGAGAAGTTCTATACAGTCAGCAAAAACAAGACCGGGAGCTGACTGTGGCTCAGATCATGAACTCCTTATTGCCAAATTCAGACTTAAATTGAAGAAATTAGGGAAAACCACTAGACCATTCAGGTATGACCTACATAAAATCCCTTACAATTATACAATGGAAGTGACAAATAGATTCAAGGGAATAGATCTATAGACAGAGTGCCTGAAGAACTTGGATGGAGGTTCATGACATTGTCCAGAAGGCAGGGATCATGACCATCCCTAAGAAAAAGAAATGGAAAAAGGGAAAATGGTTGTCTGAGGAGGGCTTACAAATAGCTGTGAATAGAAGAGAAGCGAGAGGCAAAGGAGAAAAGGAAACAGCTTCACAACACTACCCCAAATTAACTTCCTAGAGAGAACTGACTACTATACTCTGGACACAATGACATCATTCTTTCCTTCCCTGAACTCCTCTCAAGTCCCTCGTCTTCTCCATAAACAAAACACCTGGGAGATGAAGATGGGCTTGACTTAAAACCCCTCTGAATTCCAGAGCCTATCACAGTATCTGGCATTTGTAAAGGCTCACTAGACATTTAATGAATGGATGATTGGACATCATCACAATTTAGCTCTCTTTTGACCTCTGAGCCCCAGGGACACAGGAGCATATGTCAACTACATGTCTCTACTCAGATGTTCCAGCCAACTCACCTCTCCAAGGCAACCCTCCTAGAGTGTTCCTCATTCTGCATTTTTGACTTGGTGTCATACAACAGACACATATGGCATGTGTTTTTGAAAGTATCACTATTTCCTCACCATTGTCTCTGGAATTTGTTTTTTCTCTCTATTGCATCACAAGGTTCCTCTTGTCTCTTTGCATCCTGATAATAGTCTTTATAGTCTTCTCTCGCCACTCCCAAGTCCATTACATTTTCCTGCCAGGGTATTCTTGCTAAAATGCAAATCTAATCATAACACTTCTTTGTATAAAATCCTTCAATTCCATCCCCAGATTTTGGCTAGGATGTTAATTCTTTAGTATGGCATAGTGGACACTTACCTTCTCTCCTTTCTTTATCTAACCTCCTTTTTCCCACACTTTAGCTTACCCAGACATCTCTGAACAAGTCCTCCACTTTCACAGACCTGAAAATGAAAGTCACTCAGCCATGTATGACTCTTTGCAACCCCATGGACTATGCAGTCCACGGAATTCTTCATGCCAGAATACTGGAGTGGGTAGCCTTTCCCTTCTCCAGGGGATCTTCCCAACCCAGGGATCAAACCCAGGTCTCCTGCATTGCAGGTTGATTCTTTACCAGCTGAGCCACAAGGGAAGCCCAAGAATACTGGAGTGGGTAGGCTATCCCTTCTCCAGAAGATCTACTTGACCCTGGAATTGAACCAGGGTCTCCTGCATTGTAGGTGGATTCTTTACCAACTGAGCTATCAGGGAAGCCACACCTAAGATTTTTATATATCACTGTTGTCACTGCTCAGAACATTCCCTCTTCCCTTCGCCAGGTCAGCTCTAAAGTTCTGTATCATCTCCTTTGGGAAACATTTTCTAGTCTCTCCATTTGGATTCCATTTTCCATGTGCTCACCTCTAACACATTCCCCATCTTGTAACTTTCTTTTTACTTTCCTGTGCCCACAGTTAGACTGAATTCTTGTGGTCAGAATGAAAAGAACACTAAATGGGAAGTCAGAAGTAGTAGCCTCTACTCTCAGCCTTGCTTTCAACTCTCACCTCACCATTGACAAATTATGAATGATGCTGGACCCCAGCTTTTATTGTCTTTATTAATGTGTTCATCTAGGTTTTATTTACATGGGATCACAATAATTCCACAGAGAATCCTTTAAAAATCCATTTGTGATACCTTTTATCCTATACATTTCTGAAAAAGTCAATTTTCATATTACAAAGCCTCTTGGGCAATCCTTATTGATTGCCAGTCACAATCGATAAGACCAAGACCCAGCAACTCAAAGCAAAACAATGGAATCAAGGACACTCTTCTGCCCTTTGCCAAACAATTTTCACTAACTAAATTAAGTATTGTAAAGGCCAAAACCAAACCAAACAAAAACAACCATGACTCTTATAATATATGAGCATAAGGTACAAAGAGGAAAAGTCAAGAAAGGAAGTTAGATGCAGGCAGAAAATTTAACAGTATGTGCTTATGTTATAATTTAGGGATTAAAAGCAATGCTTTTAAAGACAGACTTCCTGGATTCAAATTCTGACTCTTTCAACTATTAGCTATAAGAATATGAAGAAGTTCTGAGCTTCATTTTCTTTACTTATCAAATAGGTATAATAATAATAAAACATACTCTTATAGTGATATTGTGAGGATTAAATAAATTAATTCATATTAGTGCTTATAAAATGCTTGTTGCCAATAATTTATGTAAACTATAGTTATTTGTTGTTGTTTTAGTCACTAAGTCATGTCCGATTCTTTTGAGACCCCATGTACTATAGCCTGCCAGGCTCCTCTGTCCATGGAATTCTCCAGGAAAGAATACTGGAGTGGGTTGCCATTTCCTTGTCCAGGACATCTTCCCAAACCAGAGACTGAAACTGTATATCCTGCATCTTCTGCATTGGCATGTGAATCCTTTATCACTGAGCCACCTGGGAAGCCCAAGCTATAGATGTTAAGAGGAAATAAAGGACACTAACTTAATCAAGCCACAAAATACAGACTCTGCATTTCAAAACAAAAAGCCAAACTTGGTATTCTGAAGAATTAATCTATTTTATAGGAGATCATTAGGTAGTACTGGGATTTTCCTGGTGGCTCAGCAGTAAAGAATCCGCCTGCCAGGGCAGGAGATGCAGGAGACACAGGTTCAATCTGATTGAAATATTGACCACAATCATCATTAATAGTGGCATTCTGCATAGCATGAGTTGTGTTTGCCATAAGCTACACTAGAGAAGAATATAACTGGAAAAAAAGGGAACCCTTCAGTTAGTATTACTGACTGAGAATTGAAACATTACTTCTGCTACAAGCTTTTTGAATTTAGTTGGAAGTAATCAGTTTACTATAATAATTGAACATATATTTACATTAATAAAAATATCTATAACCAACTAGAATTGTATTAAATTGTTCATAACATGTTCCCCATCCTGAACCCCCCTCCCACCTCCCTCCCTGTACCATCCCTCTGGGTCATCCCAGTGCACCAGCCCCAAGCATCCTGTATCATGCATCGAATCTGGACTGGCGATTTGTTTCATATATGATATTATATATGTTTCAGCACCCGTGGTGGATTCATGTTGATGTATGGCAAAACCAATACAATATTTTAAAGTAATTAGCCTCCAATTAAAATAAATAAATTAATATTAAAAAATAAATTGTTCATAACAAAATTATTCAAATAAGAACAAAGTCAAACCAAAAAGTTTCAGCAATATATTACCCAGACTCTCTGCAGAATACCTATGGCCTACCATGAAAAGAATCTTAGAAAACAACGTTCTGGAGACTGATAAAGACTGGAGTCAGTCAGTTTTATATTAAAAACATATAGCTAGTTGGTTTAAGAATTATGCACTATGTATTTGACAATAATCTCCTGGTTCATAGGACCATGAATTCTGTGATCCCAATGGACTAGAATTGAAAATCATTTGAGCTGTGTACGTACCTTGGCCTGAATATGGATATTGAATCGTTAAACAGTTTTCCATACAAATATATTTATGTAAGATTTGGACATCAGATAAAAAGCTCCAACATGCTTCAATTAAAAGTAGTCACATGGTATCTCTGGAGGAATTGTTTGGCAAATATAAACGTAAGTATTGAATACATATGCTAGAAAGGCAATAGGCATTTTCTTGGAGCTAAGGCTATAACTTTAAACTCAAAACTGAGCTCAATTTGGACAAAGCATTTATTCACTTATTTTAATTAATCAGTAAGGACATGAGTTATATTTTATGTAGCCAATAAATGTTATCCTTCAAAACCAAGCCAAAGACACACAGAAAGACTTTGGCAGGAACCTAAGAACTGCGGGTATAGTAGTCACTCAAGACTCAAACCAAATAACATGTGATGAAAGTTCAGACTCAATTTGGAGAATATTTTCAACTTGGGTATTATTCAGGAGGAATTTTTAAAGTATTTCTTATTACACTAAAATATATATACATAAAATTTACCATTTTAGCAGTATTTAAGTGTACAGTTCTGTGGCATAAGTACATTCACATTGTTGAACAACCTCAACACCATTCATCTTCAGAAAGTTTTCAATGTTTTAAAGGATGAGCAGCTTTAGAATATATACAGGTTTGGCTTTTACAAATGGATTCCCTGAAATGTCTTTTAAAAGTAACTTTGGATTACTTAATAGTTTCTTAAAAGAATGTGCATATGAGTTTACATACAAATTCCCTCGTCCAAGGTAAGGAGCAGTGGCTGCGCTTTGCTGGAGCAGCCGTGGAGAGATACCCCACGTCCAAGGTAAGAGAAACCCAAGTAAGATGGTAGATGTTGCAAGAGAGCATCAGAGGGCAGACACACTGAAACCATAATCACAGAAAACTAGTCAATCTAATCACACTAGGACCACAGCCTTCTCTAACTCAATGAAACTAAGCCATGCCCTGTGTGGCTACACAAGATGGGTGAGCATGGTTGAGAGGTCTGATAGAATGTGGTCCACTGGAGAAGGGAATGGCAAACCACTTCAGTATTCTTGCCTTGAGAACCCCATGAACATTATGAAAAGACAAAATGATAGGATACTGAAGAGGAACTCGCCAGGACAGTAGGTGCCCAATATACTACTGGAGGTCAGTGGAGAAATAACTCAAGAAAGAATGAAGGGATAGAGCCAAAGCAAAAACAATACCCAGTTGTGGATGTGACGGGTGATAGAAGCAAGGTCTGATGCTGTAAAGAGCAATATTGCATAGGAACCTGGAATGTCAGGTCCATGAATCAAGACAAATTGGAAGTCGTCAAACAGGAGATGGCAAGAGTGAACGTCGACATTCAAGGAATCAGTGAACTAAAATGGACTAGAATGGGTGAATTTAACTCAGATGACCATTATATCTACTACTGCGGGCAGGGATCCCTCAGAAGAAATGGAGTAGCCATCATGGTCAACAAAAGAGTCTGAAATGCAGTACTTGGATGCAATCTCAAAAATGACAGAATGATCTCTCTTCATTTCCAAGGCAAACCATTCAATATCACAGTAATCCAAGTCTATGTCCCAACCAGTAATGCTGAAGAAGCTGAAGTTGAATTGTTCTATGAAGACCTATAAGTCGTTTTAGAAATAACACCCAAAAAAGATGTCCTTTTCATTATAGGGGACTGGAATGCAAAAGTAGGAAGTCAAGAAACACCTGGAGTAACAGGCAAATTTGGCCTTGGAATACAGAATGAAGCGGGGCAAAGACTAATAGAGTTTTGCCAAGAAAACGTACTGGTCATAGCAAACACCCTCTTCCAACAACATAAGAGAAGACTCTACACATGGACATCACCAGATGGTCAACACAGAAATCAGACTCATTATATTCTCTGCAGCCAAAGATGGAGAAGCTCTATACAGTCAACAAAAACAAGACCAGGAGCAGACTGGGGCTCAGATCATGAACTCCTTATTACCAAATTCAGACTGAAATTGAAGAAAACAGGGAAAACCGCTAGACCATTCAGGTATGACCTAAATCAAATCCCTTATGATTATATAGTGGAAGTGAGAAATAGATTTGAGGGCCTAGATCTGATAGATAGAGTGCCTGATGAACTATGGAATGAGGTTCATGACATTGTACAGGAGACAGGGATCAAGACCATCCCCATGGAAAAGAAAGGTAAAAAAGCAAAATGGCTGCCTGGGGAGGCCTTACAAATAGTTGTGAAAAGAAGAGAAGCGAAAAGGAAAGATATAAGCATCTGAATGCAGAGTTCCAAAGAATAGCAAGAAGAGATAAGAAAGCCTTCTTCAGTGATCACTGCAAAGAAATAGAGGAAAACAACAGAATGGGAAAGACTAGAGATCTCTTCAAGAAAATCATAAATACCAAGGGAACATTTCATGCAAAGATGGGCTCGATAAAGGACAGAAATGGTATGGACCTAACAGAGCAGAAGATATTAAGAAGAGGTGGCAACTGAGCTATTTCAAATCCTGAAAGATGATGCTGTGAAAGTGCTGTAGTCAATATGCCAGCAAATTTGGAAAACACAGCAGTGGCCACAGGACTGGAAAAGGTCAGTTTTCATTCCAATCCCAAAGAAAGGCAATGACAAATAATGCTCAAACTACCACACAATTGCACTCATCTCACACACTACTAAAGTAATGCTCAAAATTCTCCAAGCCAGGCTTCAGCAATATGTGAACCATGAAATTCCAGATGTTCAAGCTGGTTTTAGAAAAGGCAGAGGAACCAGAGATCAAATTGCCAACATCCACTGGATCATGGAAAAAGCAAGAGAGTTCCAGAAAAACATCTATTTGTGCCTTATTGATACACCAAAGCCTTTGACTGTGTGGGTCACAATAAACTGTGGAAAATTCTGAGAGAGATGGGAATACCAGACCACCTGTCCTGCCTCTTGAGAAACCTATACGCAGTCAGGAAGCAACAGTTAGAACTAGACATGGAACAACAGACTGGTTCCAAATAGGAAAAGGAGTACGTCAAGGTTGTATACTGTCACCCTGCTTTTTTAACTTCTATGCAGAGTACATCATGAGAAACGCTGGACTGGAAGAAGCACAAGCTGGAATCAAGATTGCCAGGAGAAATATCAATAACCTCAGATATGCAGATGATGCCACCCNCTCCAGTACTTTGGCCACCTCATGTGAAGAGTTGACTCATTGGAAAAGACTCTGATGCTGCTAGGGATTGGGGGCAGGAGGAGAAGGGGACGACAGAGGATGAGATGGCTGGATGGTATCACTGACTCGATGGATGTGAGTCTGAGTGAACTCTGTGGGTTGGTGATGGACAGGGAGGCCTGGCGTGTGCGATTCATGGGGTCACAAAGAGTTGGACATGACTGAGCGACTGAACTGAACTGACAAGTTCAATTTATTCATTTGCTTATTCTGGTCTTTAGTTTTCTAATCATTGAAACAACCCTACTGGGGATAAATATAAAGCTGTCCTGATGAGCAGAATGTTACCTTGGATTATATTTTCATCCAACAACAAGCCATGTAAGAATTCCATGGTGTAAAAATAGCAATATCAGTTATGCACATGAGTGATCACTATTCCATTTTATTGAATAAGTTTTAGACTTGCTATTATAGTGGTCCTATTTTTTAAAGCTACATCTGAAGAAACTGAGAAAAAGAGAAGCCAATGGCTTGATGTGAAGAATTCAGTCTCCATCTCTCTTACCAAGCTAGATAATCACATCTTTCATTTCATGATGATAGCTGGTTACTACGTATTATGTATAGAGTTCAGTTCAGCTCAGTTGCTCAGCCTTGACGTACTCCTTTTCCTATTTGGAACCAGTCTGTTGTTCCATGTCCAGTTCTAACAGTTGCTTCCTGACCTGCATACAGTAAAATTAATAAAGTTAACATAAGACTCCTCTAGTTGGAGAAAAGCTTTGTGCTTTGAGCTTAGCTTGGGACAAGCATTATAATATCACTGAATTGGCTGTAGATTTGGTGAGAGTATCTTGACTCTGAATCTAATTTGGGGGCAAGTTCATAGAGATTGAAAATTCTTAAATAACATGAACTCTAACATCTACAGAGCTCAAGTATATCAGGAAATTGACATTCCAGGGCACTGCTGTATCAGAGGGTCTCTTAGGTCTGTAATTCTTGAGGGACGGGGTCTTATTGATCTTGTTCATTCCTGTACCACTGATTTCTGGAAGAGTGGCAGTCACACAGAAGGCACTCAAGAAATATGTCTAGAATGGAAGAATAAATCCTCCCCTGCCCCCCACACACATCTCTTGATTCCACCAGCATAAGCGTACAAATAAGTCACACAAGCATTAATTATGAAAATGTAAGAGGCTCAGGGCATCATCTGTCTGACCATTTTGTTAGTCTCCCTCTCCGTGTATCTCCTGCAGTTTTTTGTAGATGTCTTTAAAATGTGTCTCATTTGTGTATAAGAAAAAATATACTCCAGGTCTTCTGATCTGGCTTCCTTGTTGCTGCTGTCTGTGGCATAAGCAACTTGAGAGAGTGTCTCTTTATTCTCATTGCTGTGGCTAAACCATGGGAGAATGCAGGCATGGCAGTGCCCTTGACAAGAGAGCTTGTCCTCACGCTTCTGTGTTTGAAAAATCTTGGGTGTGGCCAATGGTATAGTGTATATTTCAGTTTTCTGATCACTAGAGCCATGTGACATCCCACAAACAAATAAGGAGTGTCCTTCTTTCATACCAGCTTAATGTTACTATTGGCACTAGGAATCCACAAAGCCTATTTGATTTTCTTTTAGAGTCCACTAGTACAAACATGTCTTACTTGTACAAAAGATTCTTAGTTACTGCTATTAGGTCCTCTTCCTTGCCACTGCACAAGTAAGTATAAGTACACTGCATTTTAGCCAGACCAGTTTCCTGCCTGATGTTTTATTTAGGTTTTTCCCTCTTAGCTAAATTTTTGGTTTTCATATTCCTCCATATTAATGTTCTCAAACATAACTTTCACTATTAATCTGCGCTTTACAATTAACAAAGCTTTTTTTTCTTTCTTATTTTTTCAGAATAAAAAATACAAATAGATTTCTTTCCATTTCCATGGATTGTCTTATGCATCTTCCTGGGTGCATCTACCCCACTTTGGAGGTCACAGCCATTAGGAACTCTGTGCCCTGTTATTAAGCTAATGTCTTGCAGCCACAAATCTACCCTTCTCTACTAGGCTGGAAGTGGACTGGGGTTGGTTGAATCACCTTTCTCCTTGGCTAGCTAGCGGTCTATTCGGCTCTGCCAAGAGAGGGTGCTAGAGGGAGACCTCAGTTGGAAAAGGAAGGAGAGACTTATTCTTTCCTGTTTCTTCTTGTTGGCTGTAGCTCTGAGTGTCCTGTAGCAACACTTCACCCTCAAAGTGGAAGTCCATTCCAGTAGTAGCCCTTGATTCCAGGCCCCAGTTTTTTTTTTAACACTCACAGGCCCAGCCTCACTGTGCCCCCTCAAGAACACTAACCCTAGTGCTAACCCCTGGTGTCCCCCTCACTTAGAGATCTGGTATGTTCCAGCTCTGTGGGCTTAAGGGTCTGAGTTTCAGCAACATGGGCATTTGCTTCAAGCTTATATGTTTAAATAACCTCTTTCCCCTTATTCCTCCAGGCCAGAAGGGGTAACTGTTTCCTGCGTATGCTAACTCCATGGTATTTTAAGGTAATATTTTTGCCTTTTCAGTCCCTCAACCACTAGCAAATATTTTTATTAAGTTCTCTCTGTTAAAATAACTGGTGTGAGGTCTCCTGATTGGACTCTGACTGGCTCTGTCTCTCTTTTCTGGATGACTTCAGTGCACTTATATCTGACTAGTCTTGCTGTTTACCCTGGTTACACTGGATTCATGTTGATCTCAAAATACCAAGTTTAGCTGTATGGTCAATATTAATCTCAAAATGACTGTAATGATTAATTTTATGTGTCCGTTTAACTGGGCCACAGGATGCCTAGCTATTTGGATAAACATTATTCTGGGTTTCTGTGAAGCTGAGAGGTTTTGGGTGAGATTAACATTTATGGTGGTAAACTTTAAGTAGTTTGCCTACCTAGTATGTTGGGTTCATTCAATCAGTGTAAAGTCTAAAAAAAAAAAAAAGACCAGTTTTCTTGAGCAAAAGAGAATTCTCCAGCAGGTGGCCTTTGGACTTCATGTGCAGCACTGGCTCTTCCTGGTTCTCCAGCAGATGGCCTCTGAACTGGAATTGCAGCATCAGCTCTCCTGGGTCTCTAGCCTGCCAGCCCACCCTGAAGATTTTGGACTTTGTAGACATGTATAATTGCATGAGCCAATTGCTTCTAATAAATCTCTTTAAATACATATATATATGTGTGTGTATGTATATATATATATGAATTCTATTGGTTCTATTTCTTGATAGACCCTAATATAGTAACTATTAGATATTTCTTGAAGAAATGTTAATTATTCTGACTTTACCTCTTGTGCACTCTGCTTCATTGGCTGGTTTATTGGAAGCTGTTATTTCTCTTGCCAACCTTGGCAACTATTTATGGGCAAAGTGCTCCTGGAATACTTTTCTCGAAAAAAAGCAGTATATTTTCTACATGTTATTTTATTTTAAAATTTCTCCCCCTCTTGTAATTTGCAGACAGGATCACATTGATATTTAGAGAAAAACCTCACAGCACTGTATTAGTCATCTAGTGCTGCCATAATGCTGCATAACACATTCTCAGAGGCTTAAAACAGCATTTTAGTATCCTCATTCACAAGTCTACAGGGCAGCTGGAGTAGCTCTGCTTTAGGCTTTCTGTGTTTTCACTCTGGGACCACTGGCTACACAGGGCATGATCTTATGGCAGAGCACAGGAACACAAGTTTAGCAAATATCAAAAGCTTTATTTTCTTTTGTACTTAATGGCTACATTCATATGCGTTCATATGTGGAAGAGCAGAGGAGCACAGGAACACAAAAATCTTCTGCACATCAAAGAAAACCGACAACAAAACCAAAAGACAAATCACCAAAAAAGAGAAGATATTTGCAAGTTCCATTTCCAGTAAGGGGTTACTATCCAAAATATATAAGGAACTCATACAACTCAACAACAACAGAAAAAGCTTTAACTGGGCAGCAGACCTGAACAGATATTTTTCTAAAGAAGACATACAGGTGGCCAACAGGCACATGAAAGATGTTCAATGTTGCTAATCATTGGGGAAATGCAAACCAAAACCACAGTGAGATATCACCTCATGCCTATTGGCTATCATAAAAAAGCAAGGAATAACAAAGTTGGAGAGGATGGAGAAAAAGTGAGACCCTGAAACCCTGTTGGTGGGAGTATAAACTGGTATAGCTGGAGTGGAAAACATTATGGAGATTCTTAAAGAAATTAAAAATACAAACCACCATATGAACCATCTATTCTACTTCTGAGTATTTATCTGAAGAAAATAAAAACATCAGATTGAAAAGATATAAGCACCCCTATGTTCATTACGGAATTATTTACAATAGTCAAGATACGGAAACAAGCTAAGTGTCATTCAACTGATGAAAAGAGTGAAGAAAATGTGGTACATATATACAGTGGAATTCTACTCAGTCATAAAAAAGATGAAATTTTGCCATTTTTAGCAACATGAATGGATCTTGATTATTATGTCAAGTGAAGTAAGTCAGATGAAGAAAGACAAATACCGTATGATGTCACTTATATGTGTAGTATAAATGAATAAGGCAAACCGAACACAAACATACGGATACAGAGAATAGAGTAGTATTTACCAGTGGAAAAGGGGTTGAGAGGAGGGAAAAATAGGTAAACAGGATCAACTGTATGGTAATGGGTAGAAACTAAATTTTTGATGGT
Organism: Redunca redunca; assembly: GCA_006410935.1. Classification (NCBI taxonomy): domain Eukaryota; kingdom Metazoa; phylum Chordata; class Mammalia; order Artiodactyla; family Bovidae; genus Redunca; species Redunca redunca. Next base: position 393,641 of record SJYQ01005734.1, on the reverse strand, counting down.
GAGCATGTTGTGGTGTATACAGGTAGAAATATAATGTTGCCCACATGAAACCTATATAAATGTTATAAACCAACTATTTCAATAAAACATAAGTAATATAAAATTGAAACCAAAAAAAGTCAATTTTTTAAAAATGGGCAAGGCTACACGATAGTTCTTAGGCATGCCTTATTGGATAATAAAGCCACAAATATAAGCAAAGATGGATTAGTTTAAAAAGTAAGGATAGTGGTTACTTTTGAAGGGAATGAGTACGTTGAGGGGGAATTTCAGGAGAAGACTGATAAAGTTCTATTACTTGATGTGTACTTAGTACTTAGGATCAGTTCAGTTCAGTTCAGTCACTCAGTGGTGTCCAACTGTTTGCAATCCCATGGACTGCAGCATGCCAGGCTTCCCTTGTCCATCACCAACTCCCAGAGCTTATTAAACTCATGTCAATAGAGTTGGTGATGCCACCCAACCATCTCATCCTCTGTCATCCCCTTCTTCTCCCACCTCCAATCATTCCCAGCATCATGGTCTTTTCAAATGAGTCAGGGGAGTTGGCATGGGGGCGCCAGATCTGACAAAGGCATCTTTGGATCATGCGCCTGGACATAGGAGATGGCAGAGTAGAAAGACATGCACTCATCTTCTCCTGCAAGAACTCCAAAATTGCAATTCACTGCTGAACAACTGTCAACAGGAGAATTTTGGATCCCACCAATAAAAGATACCCACATCCAAGGGCAAAGGAGAAGCCCCAGCAAGATGGTAGGAGAGGAGAAATTTTGTTTAGAATCAAACTCCATCCTTGCCAAAGATGCTCAGAGGGCTCAAACAAACCTTGTGCCCACCCCCCCCCCCCANCCCCCCAGGACCCAGAGACCCCACAGAGACTGAGACAGAACTGTGTTTGAGTGTCTCCTACAGAGGTAGGGGTCAGCAGTGGGCTGCTGCAAGGGCAGGGGCTCTGGGTACAGTACACCTGGGTATGGCATAAGCCTTCTTGGAGGAGGTTGCCTTAACCCCACCACAGAACTTACACAGGACTGGGGAAACAGACTCTTGGAGGGCACAAACAAAACCTTGTATGCACCAGGACCCAGGAGAAAGCAGTGGCCCCACAAGAGGCTGACCCAGACTTGCCCGTGAGTGTCCACTAGTCTCTGGCAGAGGTGTGGGTCGGCAGTAGCCTGCTGCAGGGTTGGGGGCACTGAGTGCAGCAGTGCCTGCATGGGACGTTTCTTTTTTTTTTCTAATTTATTTATTGAAGGATAATTGCTTTACAGAATTTTGCTGTTTTCTGTCAAACCTCAACATGAATCAGCCAGAGGTATATATATATATATATCCCCTCCCTTTTGAAACTTCCTCTCATCTCCTTCCCCATCCCACCCGTCTAGGTTGATGCAGAGCCCCTGTCTGAGTTTATACAGCAAATTTCCATTGGCTATCTATTTTACATATGGTAATGTAAGTTTCCATGTTACTCTATCCAAACACGTCACCCTCTCCTCCCCTCTCCCCATGTCCATAAGTCTATTCTCTATATCTGTTTCTCCCTTGTTGCCCTGTAAGTAAATTCTTTAGTACCATTTTTCTAGACTCTATACGTATGTGTTAGAATATGGTATTTATCTTTCTCTTTCTGACTCACTTCACTCTGTATAATAGGTTCTAGGCTCATCCACCTCATTAGAACTGACTCAAATGTGTTCCTTTTTGTGGTTGAGTAGTATTCTGTTGTGTATGTGTACCACAACTTCTTTATCCATTCATCTGTCGATGGACATCTAGATTGCTTCCATGGTCTAGCTATTGTAAATAGTGCTGCAATGAACAATGGGATACATGTTTCTCTTTTAATTTTTGTTTCCTCGGGGTATATGCCTAGGAGTGGGATTGCTGGGTCTTACGGTGGTTTTATTCCTAGTTTTTTAAGGAATCTCCAAACTTCCACAGTGGCTGTATCAATTTACATTCCCACCCACAGTGCAAGAGTGTTCCCTTTTCTCCACACTCTTTCCAGTATTTATTGTTTGTAGACTTTTTGATGAGGGCCATTCTGACTGGTGTGAGATGATATCTCATTGTAGTTTTGATTTGTGTTTCTCTAATAATGAGCGATGTTGAGCATCTTTTCATGTTTGTTAGCCATCTATTATGACTTCTTTGAAGAAATGTCTGTTTAGGTATTTTTTTGCCACTTTTTGATTGGGCTATTTGTTTTTCTGGTATTGAGTTGTATGAGCTGCTTGTATATTCGGGGAATTAATCCTTTGTCAGTTGTTTCATTTGCTATTATTTTCTCCCATTCTGAGGGTTTGTCTTTTCACCTTGCTTATAGTTTCCTTTGCTGTTGCATGGGACTTTTTGAAGTGCCCTCACAGGACCTATTGAAAGAGGTCACCATTATCTTCATTATCTCCACCATAGTTTGGCCTCAAGTCAAACAACAGGGAGGGAATACAGCCCTGCCCCTAAATAGAAAGTTGGGTTAAAGATTTACTGAACATGGCCCTGCCCATCAGCACAAGACCCAGTTTCCCCCTCAGTCAATCTCTCCCATCAGGGAGCTTCCATAAGCCTCTTACCCTTCTCCATCAGAGGGCAGACGGAATGAAAATGACAGTCACAGAAAACTAACCAGTCTGATCACACGGACCACGGCCTTGTCTAACTCAAAGAAACTGAGCCACTCTGTGTAGGGCCACCCAAGATGGTGTGGTGTCATGGTAGAGAGTTCTGACAAAACGGGGTCCACTGGAGAAGGGAATGGCGAACCACTTCAGTATTCTTGCCTTAAGAACCCCATGAACAGTATGAAAAAGTTAGGATCGCATTTACCTTATAAAAGGCCTCCTAGATGGCTCAGTGGTAAAGAATTCACCTGCCAGTCTTGGAGATGCAGGAGTCATGCCTTGATCCCTGGGTCAGGAAGATCTCCTAGAGGAGGAAATGGCAACACAGTCCAGTATCCTTGCCTGGAAAATCCCATGGACAGAAGAGCCTGGCGTGCTATGGGGCATCCATGGGGTTGCAAAGAGTTGAACATGACTGAACCACTGACACGCATTACCTTATAATAATGCACTCAGATGCCCATTTTTTTCTGTGTGGTTTTCTATACATATGTTTCATTTCATTTAGGACTTCCCTGGTGGCTCAGAGGTTAAAGTGTCTGCCTGGAATGCAGGAGACCAGGGTTCGATCCCTGGGTCAGGAAGATCCCCTGGAGAAGGAAATGGCAACCCACTGCAATACTCTTGCCTGGAGAATCTCATGGAGGGAGGAGCCTGGTAGGCTGCAGTCCATGGGGTCGCAGAGTCGGACACGACTGAGTGACTTCACTTTCACTTTTCACTTTATGTTTCATTTTACAAAAAGAAAAAGATTTAAAAGTGAAAAACAAAACAATAATAGCTATGAGATGTTTTTACTCATAAGACTGAAAAAGAATAAAATAATTAGCATTAAGTCCTATTAACTGGAGAATTAGTTTGTGCAACTTTTCTAGATATCAATCTACAATTGGTATTATCACTTAAAATGCACATAATGAGTTACTCAACAATTCCTCTACTAAAAATTAACAAAGAGATGAAGCAAAAAATTATGTACAAAATATTTACTACTGGAGTGAAGAAAAATAGCCAAACAAATTGAAGAAAAATTTTTGGTCTCTTCCTTTTGCCTGAAAATATTATCGCTATATACATGACAGAGTGGCTAAATTGATCATTTCATCCATGGCATAGAACCACAAATTTTGCACAGTGACAGAGTATATTAAATTTACCAATAAAGTAACAAATTTCCACCACCAACATGAATTTGTTTTACACACCAAAATGTGCTTTTACTGTGAAACATTAAAAAAAAAATGTCTACAGGAAGGAAAAAGTGAGATTAAAAATACAGTTAAAGCAGAAAAAAATGTAAAGAGAAAGGTTATCAGGCAATTCATTTTAACAAGCTTTTGGTGTTTCATCTGTAGGTCTTTGAAAAGGTTGACTTTTACAGCCTTTTACCCAGAGCTTGCAAACCTTAGTACTTAAAGATATACTTTATCAGAAGTCTGTTTAGCAGACATTATGAAACTGGAGTGGAAGGAAAAGATGTCCAGTGTAATTGATGGTTGAGCATTGTCCTGAATTTTCCAGTACAAAATGACCTGAGGTAATCCAACCAGGCTCATAATTTTGAGGTCTTCCCAGCTGGGCAAGCATGCAGTGGGTTGGTGGAGGAACAGCTTCCCTGTTGCTGTGGACAAGCTAAGGAGGCTAGAACAAGGTCAAGGGCCTCAGCCCATCCTTAACCTCACCTGACGTATGCCAGGCAGGCAGCGCTGCACTGCCTCTCCTCCATTTGCATAGGATCCTCACAAAGCATTTTACCAGCAGGCTTTCCCCATGTTTACTACTGTTCTAGATAGACTTTTCATTTTATTCAGCCTGACTAAAAATGCTGGGTGAGGCAGATGGACAAAAGCTATGCCGTAAAGATTTTCCTTCCAGATCAGCCCACAAATCCACATTTTCACCTACTCTACTCAGTTCTCCATAACCCACCTCAGCTCAGCTCTCCTGAAGGATAGCTCTGCCCAACTCTTCCTGTGCAGAATCAATATGTGAATATGCAAATGGATATTGGAACAACCTGACAGAGGTTGGTAGAGAATGCAAAAAAAAATATTAAGCTAATATTTAAATGGGTATAAATCACATTAGGTACTTTGGTCTCAACTGTTCACCACAGGAAAATTTCCATCAGAGGATGAGTTTAGAACTCACTAGGCAGGGAGAAAAACAAGCGTCAGAGGAAATGACTAACAGAAAAAAAGATAAGAAACTCTGGGTAGGATTGACTCAGGTTGTTCAGTTTAATTTTCATTTCTAAATTTAATTTTGTTTATTTGCTGCTTCAGAGAAAACATAATACTTAAAAGTATTTATACCAGTCTTAACATTTCAAGTTCATCGATCTAATTAAACAATGAAGCAATTAAAAGTTCTAAATTTGCAGGAGGGCTTCCCTGGTGGCAAATTTGGAACTTCTAATTACTTATGACTAAACAGCAACAACAACAGAATTTACAGGGGACATTCCACTACATTTATTTCTTTATCCCAAACAGTCTTCCCTTTGTTCAGAGTGATTGTAAACCAAAATTTTTCGAAGAATTTAGGGATAGCAGTATGAGCATAAGGCTTATAATCAACAGCACTGAGTCTGAGTACTAGAACCACTACCTACCAGCTGTTTGACCTTGGGTAAATTGCTTACTTAATTCCTGTAAGGCTTAATTTTCTTATCTGCATAATAGGTCTAATAAGATCTCCATTACCAATCTGCCATGTGCCTTAAACAGCCCTACAACTATTGCTATCATGAAAGAAACATACTAAATACTCCAGTTGATTGTAATATTCTCACTTTAATTTTTTGGAAATTATTTTCCAAAGTTATATATAAGAAAATAATTCAGTACTTAGAATACTTGATTTTATATCTCATACCTTGCATAGTCTCTGTTTCCCCACATTTTTTCCCCTCCTTTTTTTTTTTTTAAAGATAGAAGGGTTGGTTGATGGGCACTGGTGGTTGAGAAAGAATAAGGCAACTAGCAATCTAATGCTTCCCCTGCTGACTTTTGACCAGTCTCCTTTTTTCTGCCCTGACTCTCAGGTACACTTCTGTGGGTTCTGTGTTCCTAGCGCCTTAGGGGTTCTTCAGTTTTACTGGGATGCTGTCTTCTCAGTATATGTCCTCCTCCCCACCCTTAGGCAACTTGGTTCGCAACTGTGACTGGTGGTGGTTGTTCAGTCACTAAGTTGTATCTGACTCTTGTGACCCCATAAAATGTAGCCCACCAAGCTCCTCTGTCCATGGGATTTTCCAGGCAAGAATACTGGAGTGGGTTGCTATTTTCTTCTCCAGGGGATCTTCCCTACCCAGGAATTGAACCCATGTCTCCTGCATTGCAGGCTGATTCTTTACTGACTGAGCTACGAGGGAATGGATTTAATCAAGTGCCACTCCTCCAACTTACTTTTTGTCTGCCAAAATATTTTTTGAAATGTTTTCTGTATGCTCGACTCCCTTCATCTCTTTGTCCTTTCTGAATACACCTTTTGTATACTTACACCGTCATTTAGTGTGGTATGGGGATACAAACATATGTTGCTATTATGTCATGCTTAACCAGCTGCTTGAAAGAACAAGTTTGGAAATTGAAACATAGGATTCAAACTAAAGATGTGAATAATGAAAAAGAGAAAACAATTTTTAAAACTCCAAGTAAAGAATGTATAAGAATTGTGATTTTTCAGTTCCTGAAAAGGAGATCAATCCATACATTTAATTTGAGCCTATCCATTATACAATTTTCAAGATAATGCACAAAAAAGTTTCAACACTTTTTTAAAAAGTATTTTCTTTCTTTTATGATGGTAGTGGAACACTTATTTATTTTTTTTTTAAAGCACATTTTTAGGAGTTTTTCTATCCTTATTCTTTGAATTTATAAATAGGGCTTAATGCATAGGATACAAAGAGTAAGAACTAAAACTTACCATTCAACTGGCTTTAAGTTCAAACTTCACTTTTTGAAATTCATAGGGTGTTAAAAGTTGCCTTTGACTTCAGTAAAAGATAAAAGATGACTTTGATTTTTCTTTTTAAAAAAGATTATAATACTTGCTGTTCTCTAAAACTGAAAGAATGAACCATGAACAGCGACTTAGTCTTGGTAGCTGATATTCATCTGAGCCCCATTTTGCTTGAGCTGTGTAACTGAAGAGACTTTGCTGTGGTCGGAGCACTTATCTCCTATCTGGTCTTTTAAATTGGAAAACAAGGAGAACGTTAAAATTGAGGTATAAGCACCACTACATTCGAGGAAATAAAAGACAAAGATCTGATTCTGAACACTTACAAAAACATAGCAGCCTATTGAAGTTTAAGTCAATATAACAAATAGTTTCATATGAATTTCTATTTATTTATAGAAAAGAAAGCTTCTCTATTCAAATTGAACCTTACCAAATGCCTGCAATTAGTAAGTCTCCATTAACCTAAAATCTGCTTCTTAGTCTGGTCTTTTGGGAAATGGAATTAGGTCACTCAATATTTCATGAACCACTAAAAAACCAAAATATAAATTTATTAGAGCATACTGAAAATACTACTTGCCAAACAAATCACAAAATTATTATCAGTTGTTTGGCAAATCCTCTTTCCAAGTGTTGTATCAGTTATAGAAAACTGGGTCCTTTTAACAAATAGCATAAACAGTAGGGGGATAAATTTGCATGGCAAAAAGAATATTTGCACCTGTCTATCAAAGCATCTTTTTTATCTAAGACAGTGATGGAAAACTGAAAATTGTCTTACAAAGTTTTTTCTTTTAAAATGTTTATGAGACACCCAAAAGCATATGTTACAAAAAAGTACCTTTCTGAGAGAAAATTCATGGTGCTGGTACTAGTGTTCAATATATGTTGGTTGCACGCATGCATGCTCAGCCACGTCAGTTGTGTCCGACTCTCTGCGACCCCATGGACCATGGCCTGGCAGGCTCCTCTGTCCATGAGATTCTCCAGGCAAGAATACTGGAGTGGATTGCCATTTCCTTCTCCAGTGATCAAGTATGAAGTGAAGTGAGTGAAGTGAAGTCTCTTAGTTGTGTCTGACTCTTTGCAACCCCATGGACTGTAGCCTACCAGGCTCTTCTGTCCACAGGATTTTCCAGGCAAGGTTACTGGAGTGGGTTGCCATTTCCTTCTCCAACATTTTGGTTGTGTAAATGTTAACTGACGATAATCTCATGTTAATTACTCATTTCTTTATGCTTTTAATTCCTTGATTAAACAGAAGTGTTTGATTGAGGCTTGCCCTCTTTGAAAGTAATAGAAATTTGAGAGGAAAACAGATGGATTTTGAGGAAGGAAGTGAATAGCCAAATGGTCAAAACCATTCCCGCAAGCAGTTAAACAAAAATATTGTGATCACAGCATAGTGTGGTGTCTGACATTCTTACATGGGCCATAGGGACCGTTTAATATTTAGGAAGAATTCAATTCTCAGAATTACACTTATCTATCTTCTCTTGGTTGTGACACCAATCTATAGATGCCTAAAATTTTTTTTTTACCATTTATATTGGTGTTGTTTAGTTGCTAAGTTGTGTCTGACTCTTTGTGACTCCATTGACAGCAGCCCAACAGGCTCCTCTGTCCTGTGATTTCCCAGACAAGAATACTGGAGTGGACTACCATGTCCTTCTCCAGGAAATCTTCCTGACCCGGGATCGAACCCACATCTTTTGCTTGGCAGGCGGATTCTTTACCACTGAGCTACCTGGGAAGCCCTTTATAAAAATTCTTACAAACCCCAGGCCTTAGAGACAATTCGGGATCTTTTCCTCCAGACTACAGTGGTTCATGCTAATTGAAGCCTGTAGCTTGCTACGAGCTATTGAAACTGTTTATATTAACAAGACGTACATACTGCCAGGGAACATACCATTTCCAGCCTTTGTGGGCTGCTGCTGCTGCTGCTAAGTTGCTTCAGTCGTGTCCGACTCTGTGCGACTCCACAGATGGCAGCCCACCAGGCTCCCCTGTCCCTGGGATTCTCCAGGCAAGAACACTGGAGTGGGTTGCCATTTCCTTCTCCAATGCATGAAAGTGAAAAGGGAAAAGTGAAAATGAAGTTGCTCAGTCGTGTCTGACTCTCAGCGACCCCATGGACTGCAGCCTACCAGGCTCCTCCAGCCATGGGATTTTCCAGGCAAGAGTACTGGAGTGGGTTGCCATTGCCTTCTCCGCTTCGTGGGCTAGGTCCCAGCATTTAGCAACTTGATGAAAACAACGATGTTTTCTCTCCTTATGGCTCATGCTCATGAAGTACTTACGTAGCAAAACTATTTTGGAGGCCAGAAAAATAATTTTTAGCATAACTTTGTTCATTGTTTTCTGGATCTGTTAATTTGCTGTAGATGAAAACCATTGCTCCTTTGCTTATAGCAACAGTGTTTATCATATTCTTGTATAAGTCTGTGTTCCAAGAATTGAAGTTTCATCTAATTTCTGTAGTCATCACTTAGAATTCTCCTTTCACTGGAGAATTCTCTGTTTCCTTTGTAGACACAGGACGGCAGATGTTAGTTGTATCAGCAAAACCAAGATTTCCTTTGTTCTAAGCAATTTCCTATTTGCAATGCAAGCCAATCTGAAAGATTCTGCTAGAAATCCTGCACACTTGATACAAAGGCATGCAAAATCAGTTTCTAGAATGAAATGGTAAAAACAATGCTTAGGAGAAAGAATTTAGATCAGAAATTTGTTTGATATGTATGGCCAGGCTAATGTATAGTTAAATAATCCTAAGAAACAGTGTCAGCAAATGATAGAAGCCTGGTAGAGTAAGAAATATAAATAACAAACAAACCATAAATAACAAACAAATGTATGAGTAAGATACACATAAATATTTATAAACTTTAATTAATATAAATTAGAAACATAGATTTATATTTATATTAAATAATAATACAGAAATATATTTATCATATAGTTTTATTATTTAATTCAGTCTAGTGATATATTTATGAGGCCATCTATTGCAGTGATTAATAACAAAGACTCTGAAGGCATATTAACTAAAATGTGCTAAAATATTGGCTCTGTTGCTTTGAGAATTTGACAAATTAAAACATTAGTACTAGGTAACTGATTAGCACTAGGTAACTGATGAGCACAAATATCAGCATTTGCTATTATTAGTCAGTTTGTTACAGAGTCCTGGAAATTTTTGGATACATTCTTTTCCAAAATCTCATTTTGCTAAATTTCATGGGAAAAAACACACTTCTTTGCATTAATACATTTTAAAAATGTATTTTAAAAATTCAAGTATATAAATCATTTTAATAGATACAGCTTGGTTTGCTTGCTGCATACTAAGTTCTAGAAAAGGGTTTACTCTCACCAAAACATTCTTTCTAAATTACACTCCTGTGTATTACTTCAGTGCCTCTGAAGAGGCAATCCTTCCCATCCTGTGACCTGGGGTTATCAGAGAGGGTGACCTTCCTTTGATCTGAGTCTCTTGTCTGTGTCAAATAGCTTGTGCCATTGTAATCTACAGTCCATGAACTTTGTCCCTTTGGACTTGCTGCTTATGTAAGACAGAGGAAATGTCTTCAGGGAAAATTATGTCATTGAATAACAGAGCAGAAAGTGAATTTGGAGGTCACATGGCTAACTCTTCTTTTCCTAGGACTGACATTCTTAGAGGAGATGAGCCACTTTTGGGTAACAGGGCAGGGTGAAGGCAGAGGTGGGGTTTAATGCATGGTCCTTCCTCCTATAGTGTATGTTGTGATGATACAGAGGGGACAGTAATTGAATCTGGAAAATTCTTGAAAACCAAGTTAACTTACTCTGTTTTGATGCCTATTTTCCTCATTCTTGATAGAAGAGTAAACACGAAACCTCATGAATAAGATTCAAATATTTAAGGAATTTTACATCTAGAAATGCTTTCATGACAAGCCTTGGTCAGTAATGTAACCACACCCAAGTTATGTAATTATTTATGATGTCACTTTGTGGGCATTAAATGAGACAATACACGGCAAGCCCTTTGTTCAATGCCTGGCCCATAGGAAGCAATCAACAAATATTATCTATTTATATTATTTTCTTATATGTGGGAATCCTCTTTCAGCCAAAAGTCTAGGCAGAAAAACATTTACTCACATTCTTGGTGATAATTACTGTATTATTCTTCACAGTACCTGAAGCATCAGGTAAGAAAAATAGTGCTGTCCCTGTTGAAATCTGGGAAAACACAGATACTAAAAATTTGCAAGCACATTTCAATTACCCAAATAGGTTAGGAGCAGAAAAAGAAACATATTCTTCATTTCCTGCTTTCTTAATCCTAGGTTTAAATACTTCAGTTTTAGATGTTTTCAGATTCTCAAATAACTGACTATGAAAAGGAAATTATTTGATTAAGTAAAATATACCAGAAAGCTTTAGAAGTTGAGAAGGAAGCTCTGTGGGCTTCTCCTGGAGACTTCCTTCTTTTTCCATCAACAGTGCAGCTAGAAAAGTAGAAATGGGTTTGACTGACCACTTCCCTTTTACCAAAATAAAAAAAAATAAGAAGGAACTAACATGTGAGCTATTTTTATAATATTATATTTATTTTTCCATTATTGAAGAAATATGTAATAATCACTTAAACTTACCAACCAGTAACCACTTGCTAAGCAATGCAGAGTTACTTGAATATATTAACCTGTTTAATCTTTTCTACTCTGATAAGAATGATTTTTTATCATCACCGTTTGTTTTACGGAAGAGGAAACATGCTGAGAGAGAGTGAGGATCTGCCTAAGATTCCAGAGCTGGAAAGCAGCTGAGCTGGAATTCTAACACCAGGGCTCCAGACCAGAAGTCTCATCAGTGCCTTGAAAGACCACACTACCGTGCAGGTTGGAGGATAAGGAAAACAAGAAAAAATTGGGCTCTGAGTTAATACTGGGTTTTGAACAGCAGTTAGGAACTTGATAATTTTGTCAGTTGGCTTCCAACTTGGGAGTAATGGATGAAAGGAAGATACAGTCAAATTATAATAGTCCTTCTAACGATTGTGTGGACAAAGTGTAACAAATTACCACATTTATTCACAGTTACATCTCATGCAGTCCAATCTAGATGCACAGGGTGTCCATAACGGGCACCTGGCATGAAAAAATAATCACCCCACCGGGGGCAGGGAGCTGTGAGATAGTGATCCACACAGGGTTTTCATCTTGCGTTTCTCACATTTCCCTTACCTCTGTTCAGACAGAGTTGACTTTGTGTTCATTCTCCTCAGGAGAGGATGAAGCAACATGAAAAGTAAAAGTTGCCCTGCAACTGCTTTTCTATCCCAGCTCTTAGTTCCAAAACTTAACTACAGAGAATGCAAGAATTCATTAGCATAGACTCTTGAAGGAAACTGATCCCCTCTTCAGACACTTGCTAGTGATATTAACAGCTGCTAATACTCACAGATCTCTAACTATACATCAGGCACTTTTGGAAGCACTATGTACTCATTAGATGCTTTCAAAACCCTATGAGGGAGTTACGACTAATATCATAAGAATGCTCTGGAAGAGTGATGATTTTTGTCTTCTTTTATTTACCGCTTTACCTCTAGAGCACCTGGCAGAGATTAAGTACTCAATAAATATTTGTTAGAGTAAATTTCCATCTAAAGATGAAGGGGTTGAGGCACGGACAGGCTAATAACTTGCCCAAGTCCTACAGTTTGTAGTATGGGATTTTGCAGTATTCCCACTTGGGTTGGGGACAGAAGAAGAAAGGGGGGAACTCTGTGGTTCCTGAGCAGAAGGGCACTAGGGTCCTGTTGTGCTGCCCGGGAGGTAGCAAGACCACACTGAAGGGATGGTTGTGTTGGTTGGTGGGCAGCTGGAACCTCAGGTGGCACTGTAAGTGACTAAACTGTCACATTTGGGCAGAATGAGGATAAGGAGGCAGAGAAGCAGCAGGGAGCTGCTAGTATGAACGCTACACACACAAAAGCAGCGGGCAACCTCTAAGACAGCCCATGTTGATCAGTGACCAAGGAGCAAATGGCTACCCCTCCCCTGACTGATGATTTGTTCTCTGCCAGCCAAGCCAGCCAAGCAGAATGGGTTGTAAAGCAAAAAATCGTTCCAGAAAATGAGCAAAGTGCTATTATTTTTTCATATTTAATTTTTTTTTCTACTGAAGCATTATGTAGGGAAAGAATTATTAAATGTGTCATCAGAAGGCCGAGACTTTCATTCTAGCTTGTCCCATTCCAAATTCCTGGCCAATTTATCTAATCTACTTGCATCTCTGTTTCTTCATCTCTGAAATGGGGATTAAAAATAATTAAGGTGAGGACAAAAAGATTTTTTAAAAATGTTAAGCTAAAACTCAGTGAAAGATGATTAATGCAATGTGTTAATTTTGGACTGCTTCCATTCCATTTGCACTTGATTTTGAGTGACATATATCATTTTGGCAGTAACGGGCTGTACTTGTGTGTGTGTGTGTGTGTGTGTTTTGGTGGGCGGGGGGCTGCACTGGGTCTTTGCTGCTATGCATGGGCTCTTCATCTGTGGTACGTAGGCTTCTTCTTTAGGTATGGTGCACAGGCTTAGCTGCCCTGAAGCATGTGAGATCTTAGTTACCCAACAAGGGGTCAGACTGGCAACCCCTGCATTGAAAGGAGGATTCTTAACCACTGGACCACCAAAGAAGTCCTGTACTTGTGTCTTCTTAATTAGACTTTTAATAGGTTAATATATTGGCAGGTCACAGTCCATGAGTTCACAAATAAAATAGTTGGACATGACTAAGCATGCATGCACATATACATATATATATATGTTTATTTTCATTTCTATCTTTATAATAAATGGATATGAAAACACTTTTTAAAGTTTAAAGCAGTTAGAAATAGGAAATGTTAAATGATTGATAGGTTGCTATTGTTGCCTTCTGGAAGTTAAAAACTAGACTGTCATTAAAATGTTTCATGGATAATCTGCAGGTTCAATAATATCCTGAAAGGTATTTATTTCACTGTACCTTTTCACTGAGCTGTTCTAATACTGTAGCTGGAATTAATTTCTGCACTAAAGACTGAAAAAATAAATTTCTAAAACATTTAGGCATTTGTTACTAATCTGTTTAAGATTCATCAACAAGACATAGGTGGCAACTTAAAAAAAAAATGTATATGTGAGAGTTGTGAGTGAAGTTTTATTTGGAGCAAAATGAGGCCTATAACCTGGGAGACACAGATAGCTCTAGGAAATTACTCCAAAGAGGTAGAGGGGGAAGGTCAGCATATATGTGATTTTGATGAAGGGAGAGTACATGTGATCAAGCACATATCTTTTGCAGACACTTTTTGCTAGTCTTGTGAAGGTTTCTGCTATTCACAAGGAGTAGTCACTGCCAAGAAGGACGTTAGTGCTTTTTCCAGATATGAGGAGATAAAAAGAATCTATCTGAAGACCTGTTCTGACAGTATTCCCAGAGAAAAAAGTGCCTCATTTCTGCTCTCCAGTTTGAGTTTCTTTCAGGGGAGAGTTGAAAGTCACCTCCAGCAGCAGCACATGACTTAATCCCTGTAGCTGTAGATGGCAATTGCCAATTTGTAGTTGCCGCAGGGAAATCTTTCCCTCCAGTTTTACTTAAAACAAAATGATCCTGAAACCAAGCCAAGGGCTCATGTACACACAGCATGGAAAGCCAGACTCTGACAGTGGGAGTTTGCAGGAAAGGAAGGCTTTATTGTAGGACATCAAGCAAGAGAGTGGGAGGCAAGCCTCAGATCTACTCCAGCGTGGTCTTTCATTAGGCTTTTATTTTTTAAGGGAAAGAACCAAAAGGCTGGGATTAATTAGTGGTTTGTGACACTTCTGTGATGTTTCTTAATTGAAGTTTGGGGAGTCACAGGATGTCTCTGGCCAGGTGGTCCATGCTTGGGGGTCTGTTAGCTCACCTTGCCCTTGAGAAACAACCTGGATTTGTGGATTAATTATGATAGCTTATTTAACTTATATTCAGAGTACATCATGAGAAATGCTGGATTGGATGAAGCACAAGGTGGAATCAAGATTGCCAGGAGAAATATCAATAACCTCATATATGAAGATGACACTACACTTATGGCAGAACGCGAAGAACTAAAGAGTCTCTTGATGAAAGCGAAAGGGGAGAGTGAAAAAGTTGGCTTAAAAATCAACATTCAGAAAACTAAAATCATGGCATCCAGTCCCATCACTTCATGGCAAATAGATGGGGAAACAGTGGAAAGAGTGACAGACTTTACTTTTGGGGGCTCCAAAATTGCTGCAGATGGTGACTGCAGCCATGAAATTAAAAGATGTTTGCTCCTTGGAAGAAAAGTTATGACCAACCTAGATAGCATATTAAAAAGCTGAGACATTACTTTGCCAACAAAGTTTCGTCTAGTCAGAGCTATAGTTTTTCCACTAGTCATGTATGGATGTGAGAGTTGGACTATAAAGAAAGTTGAGCACCGAAGAACTGATGCTTTTGAACTGTGGTGTGGAGAAGACTCTTCAGAGTCCCTTGGACAGCAAGGAGATCCAGTCAGTCCATCCTAATATTCAGGAAATCAGTCCTGGATATTCATTGGAAGGACTGATGCTGAAGCTGAAACTCCAATACTTTGGCCACCTGATGCAAAGAACTGACTCATTTGAAAACACCCTGATGCTGGGAAAGATTGAAGGTGGGAGAAGAGGATGACAGAGGATGAGATGGCTGGATGGCATCACCAACTCAATGGACATGAGTTTGAGTAAGCTCTGGGAGTTGGTGATGGACAGGGAAGCCTGGCATGCTGCAGTCCACGGGGATGCAAAAGTCAGACACGACTAAGTGACTGAACTGAACTTAACTATGATAGTGATAATAGCCATCTTGGTATATTAAAAATATTATCAACAACAGCAATCTTAGTCATCTGACTCTGATTGGTGAGTGTTCTCTTAGGACAATATTGAGGTCAGAGGGGACAAGAAGGGGAATACAGTTTTAAACCAAGAGATTAATTACAAACTCAGTCAAGGACCTTGGTTAGGGGGATTTAGTTTCAGCACTTACAACAGTGCAAGTGAAATATACTACGAGCAATGAGAATTTAGAGAGCCTCTTTAAAAACAATGACTTGAAAAAAAATTAAAAAATGACTTGTGGAGAAATATACACCGGGACATTCATCCATCAAATATACATCAGTGCTTATGGTGTGCACTCCTGTGGGTACTGAGGACACAACAGTAAAGTAGAACAATGACATGCTGTTCATGGAGCTTACATAGCACTGGGGGAGGAGGAATACAAACAGATTAAATACACTGTGTTGTCAGACACTGTGATGAATAGACACAGAGCAGGTAAAGGATGAGGTTGTTTGAGGAGGGTTCTGGGGCGGAGGTGGTCAGCCAAGGACTAGTGGAGGACTCACCAAGAAGAGCTAGTGAGGTAAGGAGCAAGCTGTGTATGTATCTGTAAAGAGGGTTTACTCACTCTCAAATTCTCTTTTTTTCTTGGGACCTATGGTTCTTTTTCTTTGGTTATTAAAAAAAAAAGACAAAAATAAATGAACATGTAGCAATAGACACCTATAACTTTGACTTTACTAACTGTATGCAAATAACTCAGGTTATTTATACAAGAGATCCTATAAAATGCCAAGAATAACTGGAAGTCTTTATACTTTTAGGCGGGCACATTTCATCTAAGAAATGAAGGAAGAGACTTAGATGGAAGTAAGTCACTTCTCTCATTGGCTTGTGACCAATGATCTTGATCACTGTGGCTTGCTCTTACTCATCATATAAACCCAAATGCAATCATATACAAGAGCACAGAAGATACTAGAAACTCCACAGAGACACAGCCCACGTAAGTGATATGACTGAACTGTACAGAGCTTAGAAATGCTATAATCTTCACTCTTCATTTTAGGTTTAATTACTGTCATATTCTATATGTGTCTCTCTTATGCTCTGTTTTTAGATTGAACTGTAAAATTGTTAATTCATTATTTGTAAGTGACAATCCATCAAAATTACTCTCCAAATTCTATCCCATTTTCAAATAATCTGTTTAAATCTTTAAAATGCTTAACAAAGTATTTGAATCTTAGCCTCCTTTGCCAGAGAGTTGAATTTGGATGTTGTCATTTTTCTAGCAGAGACATTAGACTTTTTGAGACTCTGTTTTACTGTACTCTTAAAGCAATATACAGATTAGAATAAAGACTTAGTTAAAGTTAAATGGATTTATAAAGATGGTTTGTATTTTCAATGACTGCGTGAAAATTGCTTCTGGGATTAAACACTTCTGTATTTTGTTGTTAATCGGCTGAAATGTATCAGTGTTACATAAAGTAAAAAAGAGCTACAAACCTAGGAGAAAGAAAGGAAATACCCAGTGTAGAATTTTTCAAAAGCACTACTGTTTTCTATGTAAAGTATTTAATTTCTAAACAAGTTTAGCAAATATCAAAAGCTGTATTTTCTTTTGCACTTAATGGCTACATTCATATGAGTTTTTATGTGGGTAACTAATACCTATCCAGGGTATTAGTTAGCCACCCACCCCTATGTTCTTTAGGAATCTTTATATCTTATTTTTAAAAAAGAAGCTGAAGTAAGCTTTTCATGTATCTGCTGAATCAGGAACTTCTCATGACTTGGTGTGGAGTGGGAGAAAAGTAGCAGTTAGTTTCTAGGTGTACAGGAGAAACTTAAGGATGATCAAACGTTTTCCTTCTTGTTCCTAAATCATTTTAGGAAATAAATGCAGCTTCCCCTAACACAGAATGACTATGACAGGGCTCAGAGATGAAGCTAACAGGAAATAAGTGACGAGCATGACACTGGAATCTGCACAGGCCCATTAAATCATATTCAAGTCTATAATACACCTGGGTGTTATTTCTATGTATCATGTGAGGTCAGGGTCTAATTATGTGTATCTTTCCTCTTTTGTCTCCCAAACATTTTAGCCTACTCCTGTTATGAAGCCCACTGTAATATCTTGTCTGTCATGTATCTGAGGTTCTGTCTCCAGACTCCATGCATCTCCCTATATCTAGTCCTGAACAAACATCACATTACTGTAATTACATGGCTTTTTATAGGTCTTGCTATCTGGTAGGTCAAGTTCTCTCTTCTATTCTCTTAAACTTTAGGGGACTATTTTAGTCCTTTGCATTTCCATTTGAAGTTTAGGATCAGGTTTACCTCTAGAGTCTCTTGGATTTTGAATACGGGTAATCATTTGGTTGCAAAGAAGGACAATTTTGTCTCTTCCTTTCCACTCCTTACATATGTTTCAAGCAGGTTCCTCCAACCTCCCATCCTGTGTAGAGGATTTTATTCCCTTTTATTCTGAAAAATATCCTGGGGGCTTTCCCAGTGGCTCAAATGGTAAAGAATCTGCCTGCAATGCAGGAGACCTGGGTTCAATCTCTGAGGGGAAGATCCCCTGGAGGAGGGCATGGCAATCCATTCCAGTACTCTTGCCTGGAGAATTCCATGGACAGAGGAGTCTGGCTGGCTACAGTCCATGGGGTCACAAAGAGCTGGACACGACTGAATGACTAATCATTCATTTTTTCTTTCTGAAAAAAGCTAAGGTCTAGGCTGCCCAGTGCTGCTAGCAGAATTACAGATCCTGCTCACTGCATTTCATTTCTGTTCATTTGGTCTAGGCAAAGTTTCTCTCACTCTTGATTCTAACTTTGTATCTTTTTTTATATAACTTTCACTTTTTACGTCCCTGTAGCAGAATAGGTTTTACCAAAGAACACGATCTCGAGGATTTGAGGCCAGTTGAATCACACAAAGCCGGACTCTTCCCCACTGCTAGGGAGAACCATCCCTCTCTCTCTTACCCCTTCTCACCCTCCTCCTTTTTCTTTTCTTTTTCAGTAAATACTATGCACTGAGCACTGAATTGGTGCTACTTTTGTTGTTCAGTAACTAAGTCGTGTCCAACACTTTGCAACCCCATGTAGCGCACCTGGCTTCCCTGTCCCTCACCATCTCCCAGAGTTTGCCCAAGTTCTTGTCCATGGAGTCGGTGATGCCATCCAACCATCTCATTTTCTGTCACCCTCTTCTTCTCCTGCCCTCAATCTTTCCCAGCATCAGGGTCTTTCTCAGTAAGTCAGCTGTTCACAACAGGTGGCCAAAGTATTGGAGTTCAGCTTCAGCGTCAATAATTCCAATGAGTATTCAGGGATGATTTAAGGTTAACTGGTTTAGATCTCCTTGGTACTTTACACACAGTATTTTCATTGCCATCTTACAGGTAAGGAAAGTTAAGCCAGGAACACTGACTTGCCCAAGGCCATTCAGATGGTAAGTGGTTGGCTCACTCCACACCACTCACTCCCTTCCATCACCTTCTACCCTGAACTTGATCCTCACTGCATCCCTTGTTGGGGAGGTGGGGGAGGGGATGTGTTTTAAGTTCATCCTTTTTGTTCACTATCCTTATGAAATAAAGACTTTAGCAAAGTGAGATTATTGTTACAGTTCAGTTCAGTTCAGTTACTCAGTCATGTCCAACTCTTTGCGACCCCATAATCGCAGCATGCCAGGCCTCCATGTCCATCACCAACTCCCGAAGTTCACTCAAACTCACGTCCATCGAGTCAGTGATGCCATCCAGCCATCTCATCCTCTGTCGTCCCCTTCTCCTCCTGCCCCCAATCCCTCGCAGCATCAGAGTCTTTTCCAATGAGTCAACTCTTCACATGAGGTGTCCAAAGTATTGGAGTTTCAGCTTTAGCATCATTCCTTCCAAAGAACACCCAGGGCTGATCTCCTTTAGAATGGACTGGTTGGATCTCCTTGCAGTCCAAGGGACTCTCTCCAACACCACAGTTCACAAGCATCAATTCTTCGGTGCTCAGCTTTCTTCACAGTCCAACTCTCACATCCATAATGACCACTGGGAAAACCACAGCCTTGACTAGACGGACCTTTGTTGGCAAAGTAATGTCTCTGCTTTTGAATATGCTATCTAGATTGATCATAACTTTTCTTCCAAGGAGTAAGCGTCTTTTAATTTCATGGCTGCAATCACCATCTGCAGTGATTTTGGAGCCCCCCCAAAATAAAGTCTGACACTGTTTCCACTATTTCCCCCCATTTTTTCCCATGAAGTGATGGGACTGGATGCTATGAT
Source organism: Redunca redunca (assembly GCA_006410935.1). Classification (NCBI taxonomy): domain Eukaryota; kingdom Metazoa; phylum Chordata; class Mammalia; order Artiodactyla; family Bovidae; genus Redunca; species Redunca redunca. The sequence goes on along the minus strand of SJYQ01005734.1, from coordinate 373,854 downwards.
CTTCGTTTTCTGAATGTTGAGCTTTAAGCCAACTTTTTCACTCTCCTCTTTCACTTTCATCAAGAGGCTTTTTAGTTCCTCTTCACTTTCTGCCATAAGGGTGGTGTCATCTGCATATCTGAGGTTATTGATATTTCTCCCGACAATCTTGATTCCAGCTTGTGCTTCTTCCAGTCCAGCGTTTCTCATGATGTAATCCACATATAAGTTAAATAAGCAGGGTGACAATACACAGCCTTGATGTACTCCTTTTCCTATTTGGAACCAGTCTGTTGTTCCATGTCCAGTTCTAACTGTTGCTTCCTGACCCGCATATAGGTTTCTCAAGAGGCAGGTCAGGTGNATGATCCAGCAGTTGTTGGCAATTTGATCTCTGGTTCCTCTGCCTTTTCTAAAACCAGCTTGAACATCAGGGAGTTCACGGTTCACGTATTGCTGAAGCCTGGCTTGGAGAATTCTGAGTATTACTTTACTAGCGTGTGAGATGAGTGCAATTGTGTGGTAATTTGAGCATTCTTTGGCATTGCCTTTCTTTGGGATTGGAATGAAAACTGACCTTTTCCAGTCCTGTGGCCACTGCTGAGTTTTCCAAATTTGCTGGCATATTGAGTGCAGCACTTTCACAGCATCATCTTTCAGGATTTGAAATAGCTCTACTGGAATTCCATCACCTCCACTAGTTTTGTTTGTAGTGATGCTTTCTAAGGCCTATTTGACTTCACATTCCAGGATGTCTGGCTCTAGGTGAGTGATCATACCATTGTGATTATCTTGGTAGTGAAGATCTTTTTTGTACAGGTCTTCTGTGTATTCTTGCCATCTCTTCTTAATATCTTCTGCTTCTGTTAGGTCCATACCATTTCTGTCCTTTATCGAGCCCATCTTTGCATGAAATATTCCCCTGGTACCTCTAATTTTCTTGAAGGGATCTCTATTCTTTCCCATTCTGTTCTTTTCCTCTATTTCTTTTCATTGATCACTGAAGAAGGCTTTCTTATCTCTACTTGCTATTCTTTGGAACTCTGCATTCAGATGTTCATATCTTTCCTTTTCTCCTTTGTTTTTCACTTCTCTTCTTTTCACAGCTATTTGTAAGGCCTCCCCAGACAGCCATTTTGCTTTTTTGCACTTCTTTTCCATGGGGATGGTCTTGATCCCTGTCTCTTGTACAATGTCACAAACCTCATTCCATAGTTCATCAGGCACTCTATCAGATCTAGGCCCTTAAATCTATTTCTCACTTTCACAGTATAATCATAAGGGATTTGATTGAGATCATACCTGAATGGTCTAGCAGTTTTCCCTACTCTCTTCAATTTAAGTCTGAATTTGGTAATAAGGAGTTCATGATCTGAGCCCCAGTCAGCTCCTGGTCTTGTTTTTGTTGACTGTATAGAGCTTCTCCATCTTTGGCTGCAAAGAATATAATCAATCTGATTTTGGTGTTGACCATCTGGTGATGTCCATGTGTAGAGTCTTCTCTGTAGTGTTGTTGGAAGAGGGTGTTTGCTATGAGCAGTGCATTTTCTTGGCAAAACTCTATCAGTCTTTGCCCTGCTTCATTCCACATTCCAAGGCCAAATTTGCCTGTTACTCCAGGTGTTTCTTGACTTCCTACTTTTGCATTCCAGTCCCCTATAATGAAAAGGACATCTTTTTTGGGTGTTAGTTCTAAAAGGACTTGTAGGTCTTCATAGAACCATTCAACTTCAGCTTCTTCAGCATTACTGGTTGGGGCATAGACTTGGATTACTGTGATATTGAATGGTTTGCCTTGGAAATGAAGAGAGATCATTCTGTCATTTTTTAGATTGCATCCAAGTACTGCATTTCAGACTCTTTTGTTGGCTATGATGGCTACTCCATTTCTTCTGAGGGATTCTTGCCCACAGTAGTAGATATAATGGTCATCTGAGTTAAATTCACCCATCCAGTCCATTTTAGTTTGCTGAATCCTTGAATGTTAACGTTCACTCTTGCCATCTCCTGTTTGACCACTTCCAATTTGCCTTGATTCATGGACCTGACATTCCAGGTTCCTATGTAATATTGCTCTTTACAGCATCGGACCTTGCTTCTATCACCTGTCACATCCACAACTGGGTATTGTTTTTGCTTTGGCTCCATCCCTTCATTCTTTCTGGAGTTATTTCTTCACTGATCTCCAGTAGCATATTGGGCACTTATTGACCTGGGGAGTTCCTCTTTCAGTATCCTATCATTTTGCCTTTGCATGTTCATGGGGTTCTCAAGGCAAGAATACTGAAGTGGTTTGCCATTCCCTTCTCCAGTGGACCACATTCTGTCAGACTTCTCCACCATGACCTGCCTGTCTTGGGTGGCCCCATGGGCATGGCTTGGTTTCACTGAATTAGACAAGGCTGTGGTCCTAGTGTGATTAAATTGACTAGATTTTTGTGATTATGGTTTCAGTGTGTCTGCCCTCTGATGCCCTCTTGCAACATCTACCATCTTACTTGTGTTTCTCTTACCTTGGACGTGGGTTATCTCTTCACAGCTGCTCCAGCAAAGCGCAGCCACTGCTCCTTACCTTGGGCAATGGGTATCTCCTCATCGCTACCCCTCCTGACCTTGAATGTGGAGTAGCTCCTTTAGGCCCTCCCGTGCCTGTGCAGCCACTGCTCCTTGGTCATGGGGTAGCTCCTCCCGGCCACCGCCCCTGGCCTTGGACACGGGGTATCTCCCTTCATGTATCAACAGTATATTGTTACAGATATACTGCTAAATGCTATCAGTGAAAAAATACGTTCTTCTACTTTAGATTTTATTGTAAATTTCCTTATGTTTTCATTGGCCATGAAAACATTTACTTGGAATTTCTTTTGTTAGTTTTTCTGCAAAAGCTTATAAGATATAGAAAGGATTTTTAGAGTCAGTGTATGCTTCCAACAGTTTTTATCTTTAGTAATTACTGGTTTTCTGTTGTAAAATGTGCACATATATCTTAAAAAATAAAAGTATTCAAGTTTGGAGTTTTATAACTGTAAAAATTAAGAAACCAGACTTTTGCTTGGTAGAAATTATAACTATGCAAGTAACTACAGAAATGTGATGTTAAAGTAAAGCTTCATTAATGAGTTATGACTGTTGAAAGGATGTTCTTGAAAGCAAGATAAGCAATTGTCAGATGTCCATGGGCCTGTGCCAAGTTTTAGATGTAAAGATATATTGGCAGAGAAATATAGACAGCTACCAATTCATGCTAGGAATTTTTAAATGTCTTCCTTACTTGAATTAAATACAATGTAAAATAGTTTGATTTTGCAGAATTAACAACCTCCTCAGTTTCATGTAGAATTATGTGGTATTTGACCAAATGAGTAAAGATTATATTTAATTTAAAACGTTGATCCTATGGACAAATATGAATCTATATACACAGATAATGTTTATAAGAAGTTCATAATTTCCTCAGGAGCACTGACCAATAGCATAAAAATCAATTAAAATAGCATGAAATTGTCAGAGAATGTTTACCTGTAGGATTCCTGTGTGCTGTTTCCTATCTCTCTTGAGCCCTCTGTTCCTTATCAGTTCCTGTCAGGAGGAGAGGAGTGGCAAGCCACTCCCAGGACTGAGATCATAGAAACTGGATGCTTGCACAGGATATCCTACATTAGCCTTTCCATGTGGTGAAAGGGATTATCTATGATCCTCTTTTGATATGGATTGCCTTTTGGCCTTATGGCCTCTATTGCTCCTTGTTTCCTTGGTAACTTGTAAAACCTGGTCTTTTGATCTTTTTCTGAAGAAGCTACCTTGTAATACAGTATATATACTCACACAGAATTCAATAAAGCACCCTTGTTCTACCAGAGACTTGGGTCCCCGTGTCCTTCTCTCTCTATTTCTGGCTGATTCCCTGGAGTGCAGAAGCTGGCTGCATAACCCAGGGATTATTAGCCTCTTTCCTTCTTTCTCTTTCTTATTGTTAACTCTGGATCACCAGGTTCCGGTCCAATTAAAGGACCCCAACATGAAATGCTTTTCAAATAAAAATTCCAGTTAAGAACAACACTTCCACTCTAAAGGCCATTTTTGTTCTTTTGAGATTTTAAACAAATAGACCAAGGAATCCTAACAATTACATTTTGTATCCTACATAAAAGTGGACCCTTTATTTTGATTATGTAAAATTTATTTTCAGAAGGATATGTATTACTTTACATTTTTATCCACTATTTTTTTGTTGTTCTCATATATTTCCGACTATTTCTGAGCTCAATATTTCCAAGAAACTTGGAAAACAACCTCACTGTTCTGATGGGCACTTCATTTAGTGCACCAAATGTGGATATCCTATATGCATATTTCATCCCAAAGGAGTTTTGGGCTGTAAACCTTGGAATTTTCATTAGTTTACTCTAGTGAATTCTTTAGGGACCATTCCCTTACATACTGATGTGTGGTATGTGCCACATTTCACTTGGGTGGGGACTCGACTAGCTAATGGAAGTGGACAGGACACGGACTATTAGGGTGACTCTGTCTCTTACAAGGAGTGCCACCTCCACAGCATCTAGGTATGAAAAATCCTGGGCCTAGAGAGATAGATTTGCTAGGAATTGCCATCACTGTTTCCTGGATCCAGAGGGTGTCTAGATAAACAATCAGACAGTTGTTCCCCATCAGCATCCCCACAGATAGACACTTGAGATCACATGTACTCAAGACATGAGCTAGGCAATCTAGAGTTTTATGATTTATGTTTTATCTTTTATGTGAAGTGATTTCAGATGGAACTTTGCATGCCAAATTCAGCCAACTTTTTATCTAATATTCCATTCATATCTCTGAAAGACTTCCTTAGTAGAGAATAAACTATTTAAGCTCAGCACTTAAAGCTCAGCACTTTAAATAAATAAGTGCTATTTATTATTCTTATTTAATTAAATTTTTATGTGTTGTAATCATGGTGTTTATTCTTGAATAGAATGAATTCAAAGTTATTAACAGCTAAAACTTCAGTGTCTAGCTTTGTGCTAAACGCTTTACATGTGTTACCTCATTAAATCTCCAAATCTATATTAGTATCTCTATTTATAAAAAGTGGACTTTGAAATTTGGAGATACTACTATGTTGACTCACCCAAAGGCACACAGAAACTAAGTGGAAGAATGGAACTTCAAATGAAAATATGTTTCAGTTGCCTAATCATTATAAGATTGCAATACATTCTACTATTAGTGGTTAAAATGACTAAATGTTTATAGATAATAGAAATGAAATTGTACAAATCACAAAAAATTCACAAAATTATGATGACCTCCATCTAACCAATATAGCTTGTTTTAGCAAACTTCCTGAAATGTAAGAAACATTTGTGTCTTTCTTCTTAGCTCCTCTGCAGAGGGAATAAAGAAATATGCTCACCAACATCCCATCCCAACAGAGGTCCCTAATATGGGGTCTGTTTGTATGTCGAAGTAACACAATAGAACTCAGCAGCATGGATGCAGTAAGAGAAGAGAGCAGTATTTCTCCTAGTCTTCCCTTCCTTCAGGAAAAAGCAACGGGCGGGGGTGGGGGGAATCACAGCATGACAAATTGACAGGCTGGTTTACATGCCTCTTGCGTGTACCCTGCCCTTGCAATCCTTACCCAGCTGTCCTCACAAACTCAGCTGTGTCACCAAAGCCAACAACAAAGCAGATGTCAAACTCCATTCATTACAAGTGTCTAAAGGCAGAAGAAAAAAATCCTAAATTGCAAAGTTGTTGACTCCATTCTCCAACGTTTGATGTATACATACTCTCTGATACCTTTTTATAAATAAAACCTGGATTTGGTTATTTCACTGAAATGTTCCAACTAGTTCTTAAAGAGAGTCAGGATCTTACTTCTATCAAATCTTCCCCATATATTATTAAGATAATGATTTATAATTCTGGTTTTGAAATATCCTCTAATGTCTCCAGTTATCTCAGACGACGCCATAAATTTTTCAAAAAGTCCTTCAAGAAAAATGTTGAAACATCTCTAGAGAGTTGTTAAAATAATTCCTCTATTTCACTCTTTCCAGAATCACACCATGCCAAACTACAAACTCATTTATTTTAATATGAGGGGGAGAGCAGAAATTATTCGTTATATATTTGCATATTTGGACATAAAATATGAAGACCACAGAATAGAACAAGCTGATTGGCCTGAAATCAAGTCAAGTAAGTAGCATAAACATTGTTGATGGAAATGTATGAAGAGGAAATGTTTCTAGAACCTTGTGTCTCTCCTTGGGGGAAAAGAAAATATAAAGGTTTTTAGACCTTATGTAGCTTTACATTAAGAAACAGCAGTTCAGGCAAGTTAAATAAATGCTATGTGACCCAGAAATTTCCTACTTGCGGTGAAAACACGCACTTGACAGAGGGAGCACGTCAAAATAACTGAACATAAAGCTCTATCAGAAGAGCTGAAATGGAGGAATACAGAAGTTAAATTTTTGACCATTGGAATTGACTGGGCTTGCTCAGCTATCAACAGCATTTGGACAATGGATCAGATAAGCTGCTTTAACAGAAAACCAAATGGCTTAAATAACAAGGACATAAATTGTATCACATAACTGAAAATCCAGAAGGCCAGGTTTCCAAGGATGGCTTTATTTACTTTTCCCCCCTCACTGTGTTGGCTGAATCATGAAGCTGGTAGCAATATATTTGCTGAAATTCCAGCCTGGCAGTGTTGAGCAGCAATCTTGAGAGGTTATAGGAGAAAATTTAACACTGCTCCCTTAAGTGTTCCCAGAAGGATGAAAAACTTTCCCAGGAGACCTCAGCAAACCTCTTATGTCTCACTGGCTCAAGCTGGTCCATGTGCCCATTTCTGAACCAATCACTGGCAAAGAGGGTAGGAGGAATCTTAAAACTATCGAGTCCATCTCTGAAGTAGGGGATGGAAACCGTTTTCCATCTCTGAAGATGTCAAAATAGTGTAGAAAGAAAACAACTTAAAAAAATACACCATCCTCAGAGAAAAGAGAAGATACTCTATACAATCTAAAAGGAATGTTCAGAGACAAAATTTTCTTCAGCTAATGTCTGATACAAACAGACAAATAAAATGATGAAAAATAAGTAAATCCTCCAGAAAACAAAATAGGGAAAAAATGAAAAATAAGAAAAACGATATGGACAGTTGAGAATTAGTCAGTTTAGGAGGCGCAACATTTCCATGAAATTCTGGGAAGGAAGAACAGAAAGTAGAGGGGAAGAAAACTTTTAAAAGAAACTTCCTTATACAAAACTGAAATTATCTCCATATGGCTTTCACATACTGGTCTTGGAATTACCATTTTAATAAGGGGAGAACAATTTTTTTTTTCTCTCACATCCAATTATTTGAAGAAATTTAGAATCTTTAAAACATCATAGAGAAAAAGTCATTGCTGTGTAGTCAGTTCAATGAAAATGCTCTGAAGATAGACGGTCTTTGGCTGAATCCAGAACTGAGTCCCTAGGTAACTCATGCACGTGTATCTCTGTTTAGATGTCGACTTTTGGAACTTTCTTGATCGTTTCTCTGATCATTGTGAAATTAAGTCTCACCTTCCCTGCCTTGACTTCTTTATTTAGACACTGATTCCTACAGACTGAGATATGCAATCACATGTAGGTTCAAGGGACAGTTGTCTCCTCTTCCTGAAGAGGAGATTTATTTATTTATTTCCCCTGGCTTGGGTTTCCTCACCACAGAGGTAGAACAGGCCCCTGCTAGACTCTGCTATTTTACGTGTGGCACCTATGGGGAAACACAATGTTCCAGGCATAAGAACAGCACACAGTAGACTGGGACCATCACTCCTGGCACAAGTTGAGACATTTTTCTAAGACATTTTACCAAGATCACAGTAGCTGTTTTGGCAGCTATAGTACACTGAGGCTTTATGTTCAGCATCACTAAATCTCTTAAAGCTTTCTGACAGGTGTTCCTGTTAAGTTACAACTCCAACACCCTGAAATTATTTTTTTCTGGAACCAAATAAAGGAGTTCGTATTTGTCTTCTTAAATTTCTTCTTGTTAGATGCAGCCCTGTATTCCAACTGTTGGCAATCATCCCAAGCTTGGCTCAAAGGCTTCCAGTAGCTGAATGCTTACCATCTCATAAGAAAACACATTCCACTGTTAACAGTTCCAATGGTAAAAGAATTATTCTTGATCTTGAGTTAAAATCTGCCCTTTAAAAATTTCTTTTTGGAAAAAGAATATTTTTTGGTTCTGGTTTTGCATTTTAGAGATAGTTAGAATAAGTAAGATTTTTCTTTCCATTTGATAGTTGTACCATATTGGAGATGGCTTTTATGTTCCACTTAGTTTGTTCTGTCTCCTTCAGTGAACAGTGTGAAGTTCTTCAGCCAATCTTCATATAATGTGATTTTCAGACCCCTTTCTAACTTGGATCCTCTGGGTTTGCTCTGAGTTTTAATATCTTTCTCAAAACATGGCTCTTCCAGAACTAAAAACAGCTGAGCAAGAGTTCCAACTACCTCAGTTTGGATCTCACCCTTACCAGGTGTATGATCTGGGCTTTTTATATAACTTTTCCTCATTTTTAAAATGAGATGGTAGTTAATACCTACTTCATAGAGCTGTTGTAAGTACCTGAAGACCTAATGGGCATGTTCAATATTTAGTACAAGGACTAGCACAAGGGAAGCAACCCCCAAAATGCTAGGCATGTTATTTACTCTTCATCATATAGTATGCTTCACTAAGGCATCACAATTTGTGTCAGCTTTATTTGGGACTTTGTTTTGCTGAGTCTAGGCATGCTTAATTAGGTAAGTATTCAAAGAGGTTTTTATTATCAACATGAACTGTAGTTCATCTTGCACTATTCAGTACATACGAAAGACACTTGAAGGCTGATGCTAGCAGCTGAATTAGGGTCGTGGGATTATAAGTGGCACTTTATTCTTTTCCCTCATTCCAAAATAATTTTATGTCCAAACCTAAGGTGGCTCCATGGTAAACAATCCAGCTGCGATACAGGAGACCATGGTTCAATCCCTGGGTCAAGAAGATCCCCTGCAGGAGGAAATGGCATCCCACTGCCAGTATTCTTGCCATGGACAGAGGAACCTGGCAGGCTACAGTCCTTAGAGTTATAGAATCAGACATGACTGAAGCAACTGAGCAAACAAGGCACAGGTAGGGAAAATCATGATAAATTCATATGGCAAAGTGCATGCTGTTCAAAAGATGGTGTTTTATTGATTTAGAAAGCTTTAAAAAGGTATTATCAGGGACCTCCCTGCGCTTCCGTGGTAGGAGATACAGGTCTAATCCCTGGTTGGTGAACTAAGATTTCCCCAGGCTGCATGGTGGAGACAAGCAGGGAAAAACAGAAGTAAAAAAAAGAAAAAAGGAAAGGTATCATCAAATTAAAAAAAGAAGTGGTTTACAAACATTATATACATTATGATTCTATATTTATATGTATTCATGTGTGCTTAGCTGCTCAGTCATTTCCGACTCTGCAACCCCACTAACTGTAGCCTGCCAGTCTCCTCTGTCCATGGAATTTTCCAGGCAAGAGTACTGGAGTGGGTTGCCATTTCCTACGCCAATTTACATGTATATGGGAAAGCAATTAAAATTTTGAAATGGTTATAATTATGTGGTAGAATTTGTATTTATCTTCAACTTAGAATGTTTCTATAATAAAGAATAAAAATTACTTTTTGACAAAAATATAATAGGTTTAGATAAGAAAACAAAGTAGGATTTACAGAGAAATATTAATGCACCTTCTCTGAGTCTGTTGTATATTTGTACAAATATGCTTGTTGCCTTACTATATACTTCAAAGTCCCTCATCAGAATCAGCATTTGGCTAAATTCATTACCATAACTCAATTATCAAACACTCCATATTCCTCAGACTATGGTTTTAAAGAATAATTTATATAATCTCAGAAGACTGAAAAATTAATGAGACTTTAAAAGAGAATTTTTTTAAAAAGTTACACAGTAAGTATGTGAGATAGTGTATCTAAGCATTGACCTAAACCTGGATTTTAGACCCAGTTCTGTCACTAACTCTATAGCAGTTCTTCTAATAACTCATTTTCCCCCTTTTTAAAAAAATATGAAGTATAGTTGCCATACAATATAAGTTGCAGATGTACAATATAGTGATTCACAATTTTTAAACATTATAGTCCATTTATGGTTATTATAAAATATTGGCTATATTCCCCACATTATACAATATATCCTTGTAGCTCATCTTATACATAATACTTTGTCCTTACTTCTCCGCCCCTGTATTTGCCTGTCCCCTCTTTCCTCTCCCCACTGGTAACCACTGTTTGCCCTCTGTATCTGTGAGCCAGCTTCTTTTTCTAACAAGTTTTTTTTTTTTTAACTTGTGAAATGTAAAGATTCCACTAGAGCAGCAGCCCCCAACCAGGGACTAGATTCGGGAAGATAATTTCTCTATAGACCAAGGTGGGGGTGGTGATGGTTTTGGGGTGCTTTGAGTGCATTACATTTATTGTGCACTTTATTTCTATTATTATTACATCAACTCAGGTCACCAGGATTAGATCTCAGAGTTTGGGGACCCCTGCACTAGATAGGCTCCCTGGTAGCTCAGAGGGTAAAGAATTTGCCTGCAATGTAGGAGATCTGGGTTTGATCCCTGGGTTGGGATGATCCTGTGGAGAAGGAAATGCAACCCACTCTAGTATTCTTGCCTAGACAATTTCATGGACAGAGGAGCCTGGCACTGGGCTCAGTCTATGGGGTCACAAAGAGTAGGGCATGACTGAGTAACTAACAATATCTCTTACAGAATAAATATTCATGAATTCTGCAATGTTACTCTAATGCTTTGTTTCCACAATTATCAGTAAAACAAAAAGTATTATGACTTGATTTTGTTCTGGAAGTTGATTATTTGCTTATTTTATTTTAAGCTCTTCCATTTGGCAAAATTCCCATTTTGGAAGTTGATGGACTTAACCTTCACCAGAGTCTAGCAATAGCAAGATACTTGACCAGAAACACAGGTAATATATTCTTTATGTTTAAGGGTCTTGATAACTAAAAAAATGCATGGCATATATTTACTATTCATTTAGCAGCTCTATTACTGAATGAGATTAAACTATACAGTGCAAGGGATAATGAGATTAAATGCCAAGTTAGTATAAATATACCATCTCTATTAGTTTAATTTTCCCTGAGTTCCCTAGACAATTAATTTTATCTTATATTGCCCAGTCTCTCCTGCCCCACACCTCCTTGTTCTCAATCCCTTTTTGGAATATAGCTGAAAAATTAGACAGATGTATCTGAACCCAAACTTTTGCTAGAGTGCATATCATAAGTTATCAGAAATTAACAGGAAATACACAAGGCATCAGTTCAGTTTTGTTCAGTCGTTCAGTTGTGTCCAACTCTTTGCAAGCACATGGACTGTAGCATCCCAGACTTCCCTGTCCATCATCAACTCGGAGCTTACTCAAACTTACCCATCAAGTCAGTGATGCCATCCAACCATATCATCTCCTTCTCCTCCCACCTTTAATCTTTCCCAGCATCAGGGTCTTTTTCAATGAGTCAGTTCTTCACATCAGGTGGCCAAAGTATCGGAGTTTCAGCTTCAGCATCAGTCCTTCCAATGAATATTCAGGACTCATTTCCTTTAGGATTGACTGGTTTGATCTTGCCGTCTAAGGGATTCTCAACAGTCTTCTCCAACATCACAGTTCAAAAGCATCAGTTCTCCAGCACTCAGCTTTCTTTATGGTATAACTCTCACGTTCGTACATGACTACTGGAAAAACCACAGCTTTGACTAGATGGACCTTTTTGGTAAAGTAATGTCTCTGCTTTTTAATATGCTGTCTAGGTTGGTCATAGCTTTTCTTCCATTTTCATATAATATACCATGTCACTAATATACAAACTCAGGTTGTTTCTCAAGGGCACAGTGAGTTAACAGACCCCTGAGCGTGCAACACCTGGCCAGAGAAATTCTAATTCTCAAAACCACCACACCTTCATTATCCATTTATCTCTTGATGGACTCTTAGGTTGCTTCCTTATCTTGGCAATTGTAAATAACACTGCTATGAACACTGGGGTGCATGTATCTTTTCAAATTAGAGTTTTTATCTTTTCCAGATATATGTCCAGGATTGGAACTGCTGAATCATATGGCAGTTCTATTTTTAGTTTTTTGAGAAACCTCCCTGATGCTCTCCACAGTGACCACACTTATTTCCACCAACAGTGTAGGAGGGGTCCCTTTTCTCCATATCCTTGCCAACATTTGTTATTTATGTTCTTTTTGATGACAGCCATCCTGACAGGAGTGACGTGATACCTCATCATGGTTTTGACTTGCATTTCCCTGATTCTTAGTGATGCTGAGCATCTTCTCCTGTGCCTGTTGGTCATCTGCATTTCGTCTTTGGAAAAATGTCTCTTCAGTTCTTCTGCCCATTCTTTAATTGCATTGTCTTTTTGATGTTGAATTGTATGAACTGTTTATTATGAACTGTTATGTTGGGTATTAATCCCTTATAGATCACATCATTTGAAAATATTTTCTCCCATTCAGTGGGTTCTTTTCATTTTGTTAATGTTTCCTTTGCAGAAATGCAACCAATTCAGCATGCTTCTATACAGAAGCATTTTAAATTGACACCAGTGAGAATATATTTAGGAAGACTCTGATGCTAGGAGGGATTTGGGGCAGGAAGAGAAGGGGATGACAGAGGATGAGATGGCTGGATGGCATCACTGACTCGATGGACGTGAGTCTGAGTGAACTCCGGGAGTTGGTGATGGACAGGGAGGCCTGGCGTGCTGTGATTCATGGGGTCCCAAAGAGTCGGATACGACTGAGCGACTGAACTGAACTGAACTGAATGATTCCTTAGCAAAATGTTGATCAAATGGCAGGGAAAAAAAAAAAAAACCAAACTATCTCTATTATTTTAAACTTAGTTTCTAGAAAGCAAACACATGCTCTTGACAAAAAACTATCTGTACAAGTAGGAGTAATTCTTTCTACAAGATAAATGATAATATATGTATAGGTTGTTTATTGTAGTATTGCTTGTACTAGCAAAAGACTGGAAACAAACCTAATCAGTTAAGTAAACAGTGGCACTTCCACTTAAAGGAATCCTATGCCTGAAAAAAGGGCAAGGATGCCCTTGAACTTGTAGGAAAAACTAGGATATATGGGGAGAGGTACATGTTGAGTGGGATACGTATTCTTATTTTCACTAAGAAACAATAGAAAAATATAAGATAAATGAATGAAAATGGTTACCAATATGACAGGTAGGTAAGGAACAAAATGAAGTGATTGGGAGCAGAGGTGGAAGTTACTTTTCACTGGATACTGTTTAACTGTATACTGTTCAGAATTTTTGAACCATACGAATATGCTGCCTTTTACAAAAAAGCTTTACCATGGTAAATTAAATTGAATATATTCTTGGGCATAAAATGTCCTCTCTCTATTCCATAGATTTGGCTGGAAAAACAGAACTTGAACAATGTCAAGTGGATGCAATTGTGGACACACTGGATGATTTCATGTCTCGTTTTCCTTGGGCAGAGAAAAGACAAGATATAAAAGTAATGTGATCAGTTTGCTATTAATCATATCCGTTTGCCAAATGTTATTTTAGGTGCTTTTAAAAGTTCCTTTTTATCACAGTAAAACATACCTCTAGTTTTAAAATATTGAGTTATAGTAAAAAGTTTAAAACAAAGTACTACAGTGATTCCCGCCCTACCTCTTTGTATTAACCCTTCCTCAGGTGCAGCCCTCGTTTTAATACTTTTAGCTCTTTCTTTAGGATTTAGACATCTCCATATAGGATATGTAAATATGGCTTTCTCTGATTCACAAATTTTTGATAGTTTTGTTAGACTTATGAGACTAATGACAATCTATCTCCTACGCCGTCATTCTGATTCCCTTCTCCCAAACTCCTAGTATTAAAATTTTGTGGTGAAATTGAGTCATTACATTAGAATGCCTATGAAAACAGTGTGCAGAACTGTGCATTGTGGTATACTTTGATTCTATTTCCTTTCTTACTTTCCTCAAAGGAGTAATTGCCATTTTTCATTTGCTTCTTTTTCACTCTTCTTGCTGAACCTTCCCACACTACCCAATAGCCTGCCAATAATGTATTCCACACAGTCAATGATATCAGATAATCTCTTGTTTCCATTATTTCCTTGGAGATATCCAGCCAGAGATTGCCATTCTCCTTTGTAGAGCTGTCTAGGTTTTTGCACAGCTTTCACCATTGGCCTTCCCTTCACTGCCATCCCAGGAATATCTTTCTCTTGAGCGGGAGTCCTGTTTCCTGGATGCTTTCCTCTGTTTTTATTTACTCCTTTGTTTACTTGAGGCACATCCCCAGTATTCATATCTTTTATCATCAAGGCTTCTTCATTTTAAATATTGGAAACTGTTATCCTCCTTTTCCAGATGAAGAAATGGAGGTTCAAGTAGAAGTGTAAATAACTGGCCTAAGGTTATTTAGCTGGGAAGTGGTACATGTAGAATTCAAATCCCAGACACTGTGGCTCAGACTCCACGTTCTTAACCACTGAGTGTAATGTCACAGGGCCAGCAGCCATTCAAAACAGCTGTGCAGGAGTATTTATTATGTACATGTTATAGCTTAAGTGAAGTAAAAGGGTTAGTCGCTCAGCTGTGACCGACTATTTGTGACCCCATGGACTGTAGCCCTCCAGTCTCCTTTGTCCATGGAATTCTCCAGGCAAAAATACTGGAGTGGGTAGCCATTCCCTTCTCCAGGGGATCTTCCCCACCCAGGGATAAAACCCATGTCTCCTGCAGTGCAGGCAGATTCTTTACCATCTGAGCCACTAAAGAAAAGCTACAGCACAGAACAAATGGCAGTCTTATCAGTTTACTTAAGCATATTTACTTGGAGAAGGAACTGGCAACCCACTCCAGTATTCTTGCCTGGACAATCCCATGGACTGAGGAGCCTGGTGGGCTATAATCCATGGGGTCACAAGAGTCGGACACGACTTAGCAACTAAACCACCACCACCACCACCACCATTTATTCTAAATACCTTTTGTTTGATTAGGACCCTCTGATTTAAACAGAGATATTCGGAACATAAAAGTGTTCACATTTACTGGTTCTTTGATATAAGGTGTGTGGGGAGACATCCACACATGCATATATATACACACATACTTGACTAACCAGAGCAAAGTCTTAAATAAAGGCTCAGTTTTGATGATAGAAACACATTTGGGCTCTGGAGTCAGACTGCCAGGCTTGAACCCCGATTCTCTTTATACCAGTTGTCATTTAACTCCCTATAAATTTTCATAGTCAATGTCTATAAAGCAGGGATAACATAC
Source organism: Redunca redunca (assembly GCA_006410935.1). Taxonomy (NCBI): domain Eukaryota; kingdom Metazoa; phylum Chordata; class Mammalia; order Artiodactyla; family Bovidae; genus Redunca; species Redunca redunca. Next base: position 358,441 of record SJYQ01005734.1, on the reverse strand, counting down.
AATCTACTTTAAAGTATTAGTCGCTCAGTCATGTCTGACTCTTTGCAGCCCTGTGAACTGTAGCCCACCAGGCTCCTCCATCCATGGGATTCTCCAGGCAAGAATACTGGAGTGGGTTGCCATTTCCTTCTCCAGGGGATCTTTCAAACCCAGAGACTAAACCCAGGTCTCCCACATTGCAGGCAGACACTTTACCCTCTGAGACACCAGGGAAGCCCACTTGAAGTATGTTGGGAGGATTAAATAGTAGAATAAGTATCCATGGCTAGGTGGAAAGTGTTTACTAAATATTAGTTATTAATAGTAGTATTATACACTTCAGTGTGCATCATTTTTCCTTTTGTCAGACATGACACCTACATTTCACATATCCTTATAAATGCAGAAACAAGCCGATATATAATCCTCATTTCAGAAAAAAAGTATCTAAAGGTTTTTGTCCCACGTTGGCTTGCTTTTCTCTATTTCTCTACTTTGTGCCTTTCTGTGATTGAGGCTCCATAACAGAAGCAATCTCCCAAAGGAAAATGTCTTTGAACATTTATGATGAGATTAACTTTACCTTTGTGTTAGAATAACAATACTTTTACATACTACCTACCACAAAACAAAATAAAACCCAACATTCACAGGACGTAATCCAAGTTTATGAATAAATCATATGAAGGGACAATGTGTTGTAGAATTATTGCAAATAGCCAGGTTATTGGATTATCTGATTAGTAAAGTAGGACCTGACCAGAATACAATGAAAAATCACACAGTTCTTTCATATCTTGTCACTTAATCTCTCTGTAGTGGTTGCATTGCTGCCACCTTGTGGTCAGGTAAAATTTTCAAAAACAGACTCTTGAAAACAGTAAAGATGAAAAACAGTCAAGACAGTGAAAATAGTCCTCTTATTATATGTGCTTAAAACAAAATCTATCAAATTTATTTAATTATAAATGTATCAGTGATAAAAATTCCATTTCTAATTTGAAATTTAAGAAAGTTAAACTTACAGGCAAAATTTGTCTCTGAGCATTGGTCACATTGAAAATCCTTGAATAAATCAACTAAAATTTCTGTGGTTATACAATGCATTTGTTTCAGTTTTCTCATCTGAAGAACAAGGCAGGGGTTTGTGGGTGGGGGATGAAGGGTAAGCAGGACTGATGGAACATCAGTGGCCCATTTCCAATACTAAATGATTTTGGTAAGTGTGGATTTTAAAATGGTTCTTTGAAGAAATATACAAACCTCCTTAAATCCTGTAAAGGTTGTTTGATAGGAAACTATAGCAATAACTTTTCAGTGTGCACAAATCTACTGCCTTATAACTCCGGAGAAGGAGGTAGGAAATTTCTGAATCCATCAAGTATAAGAATGGCTATCGAGGGTTTATCAGAAAATATATTTTAAAAAGGATGTATAATAACATTTTGGGGCTTCCCTGGTGGCTCAGATGGTAAAGAAGCTGCCTGCAATCTGGGAGACCTGGGTTTGATCCCTGGGTGGCGAAGATCCCCTGAAGGAGGGCATGGAAACCCACCCCAGGTATTCTTGCCTGGAGGATCCCCATGGACAGAGGTGCATGGTGGGCTATAGTCCGTGGGGTCACAAAAAGTTGGATACGACTGCATGACTAAGCAGAGCACATAAAAACACTTTATCTTCTTTAGGTTATTCTGGTGAATATTCTTTAAAATGACTCAAAATACAAATGGTTATGCTGTTTAGCAATCTACATTTCATTAGACTGAGATGATTCTCACCACAGACAATAAGAGAACCTAGGCTAAAGGAGAAGTCAAGAGTGTAGAGATAAGATTTTCATCTGGCACTGCAGAGCACTGGTGCCTCTTACACCGTGGAAATGCACAGCAGGAAAAGTAGCAGAATTACCCAAGTGAGCACACAGGAGGTTTTGGGAAGTGGTACAGCATCTACATCCTGTTCCACTGAACTCCCTCCTGTTTCCAGCTATTCCAGGACAGCCACGCTGGCTATCGCCTCCCCAACTGATGCTGAGCTAAGCCAAGTTGTGGGAAATGTCACGTTTCTGGGCCTATTGCCTCTCAGCTCACAAATTTTGTATAAGGGGCTAAAGGACTCCCATTATTTTTAGAACCATGAATATATTTACCATAAAGAGAAGACCATACATACAAAGTTGGTACAGAGCCGCGGAAAGCATATAAAATCAAAATAATGACAAGCTTCCCAACCTTCTGTTTGTGATATGTGACAAACATATGTAAAGGTGTAATGAAGCTTTTAAAAACTCTACTCCTCAATACAAGGCATTATAATAATCTGTACTACCTAGCTAAGTCATAATAGTAGCTCAGCGAATCGATGAAGGAGTTATCCACTATTGGACATTAATAAAGGTTGAATTTTATTATGCGTCATTTATTAATATTGATTATATATGCATATTTTATAGTATTTTTGAGTTTAGTTTATATTTCATATCCACAATACAAACCAGCCCAGCTTTCATAAACAAATAAACAATTCTTACCAAGAAAGACACCATGAATAAATTATTTGTTCTTCAGAGATTTAAGTAAAAACAAAGATAATTATTTAAGTGGGTATATTTGTTCATTTTTTCCCCAAGGATATTATTTGCTTTGTAATAATATCTTACATATTATATCAAAAGGGGACACCTCAGTGATGGATTTTATAGATAATATTTAAGGCAGAGGATCTCACTCTAAGGTACAATGTTAAGTCAAAGAAAGGAAATTCATAAAGGCCCCAAAGCATAATACTTCTGTTAAGTGTAAGACTGACAAACTGGAGGAATCTAGCCCAAGAAAATAAAGTTAATTTCTTTACCTTTAGTTACACTAGTTAACTTTAAAGGGAGTGAGCCCAAAAAGGTGGGGGGATTTTAGAAATGTAAAAACATAATGGAATAATTTTCACTAACAAAAATGAGGATTAAAAACTATGAAAAGATTTTACTGATGAATGATTTAGTCATGATAAATGAAAAAAACTATAAGAACTGATGACAAAAATGTGATCTATTTCCTCTTCAACTCTTTTTCTTCCTATTATCCTTAGAGTGATCTTTCCTCTCTCCCCTAGAATCAGATATTTAAGGAGCTCCTTACCTGTGATGCACCTCCTCTCCTGCAAAGTTTGGACACATACTTAGGGGAAAACGAGTGGTTTATTGGTGACTCTGTGAGTATGTTTTACATATATATGGATAAATCAAAAACTATAAAAATGTACTGAAAAAAGTATTACCCATAGGGAAGGAGTAGGTTAGAGAAGTAGGAAGTAGGTTAGAGGGACAAAAGCTAAACTTCTTTGAATAAACCTTTCTTGGTGATGTTAACTTTGGAAAAACGTACTAAAGTACATAACAATTAAGAAAAACATTTTAAAAAGCTATCACTGACAAACTAGAGCAAAGTGAAACAAATGAACTTGTGTCAAATTGGTGAATAGAGTATGTGGAGAAATACCTCTGTACTCTTATCAGTAAAAAACTATTTTAAGAAACATCATCATTGGTAAAACACAGTGATTTGACTATATACATCTCATTACGAATATTTTCTCAGTGCAAACAATATTAATCATACAACAGTTTCAGTTCACAATGTACTTTATTTTAGGGTAAAGAAAAAAGCATTGGGTCTTTTTCTTGAAAAAATGACCAACTTACTTGTCCTGGGCAACCCTAGGACCCAGATCCTTGTCTCCAAATTCTAAAACTAGTTTCTTGGAGAAACAGCTCATTCTCAGTATGGGACAGGAAATGTAAATCATGAGCTGGGGATACGCTGTTATACCAGAACAAAATTAATTATTAAAAAAAAAACCCAACCCCAAATTGGAGTTGTGTCAAGGACCTAGCAGTCAACTCGTAGACACTCTCACTGGCCAAAGATGAGCAAAACTGTCTAACACAAAACCTTTATAATAAAGTGCTGACTGTCTCATGTAAGTATTGAACACTGTAGTACAAGTGAAAAACAGAATGGTTGTATGGGTACAGAATGGTTAAGTATATCGGCTGTTTACCCTCCTGATCACATGGTTCACTACCACAGCCCAGCATCACAGGAGAGTTCTATGCAGCCTATCACTAGCCTGGGTAAAGATCAACATTCAAAGTGTGGTTTCTAAAGAGTATGTATCATTTTTGCACCATGGTATAGTCAAAAAATTGTAAAGCTGAACCACTGTTAAGCCAGAGACAGACTGTCTATATTTAGAAGACTGGAAAATAAAGTGTGTGTGTGTGTGTGTGGGGGGGTGTTGAATAAAGCATTTATCTTGCCATTCTTATGCCAATTAAACCTCAAGATTTTAAAAAAAAAGATGGGATGAAGTTTGTCTTCATAAAAGTTTTTTAGTTAATAAGTAAGGAGAGATTAAAATAAACCATTGCTATCTTCCAACCCATGATGAATCAATGGATCTAAGCACTGATTATCAACAATTGTTAATATCACAAAAGGGGGAGAACTAGATATTATGGGCCAACTAATAGAGGAGCACACTGTCACCTATGAAATGGTCTTGCCAAGTTCAAATCTAAATCTGATTGAGAAGCTGTGTTAATTTGGGGAGGCTGCCTTCAACGAGACAACATTCTAGGAGAGAAGATACTGCTTTTTGCCACACTTTGGGACTTACTCTAGTCACTATCTGCTGAGTCCTGAGGAGACAGAGAAGCAAACTTGCCATGTCTTTTGTTCCTTTCTCTGCCCTATTGACTGAACAATTTCGAATGACTTAAAACAGTTTTTCTTCTGCTTTTTATGAAAATTTCTTTGTAATCTATCTCCTGACTCCCTCTCTCAGCACTTCCTTCCTCCCTTCCTCTGGTGTTTTGCTTTTCCCTTAGATACAAGTCATACTCCTGCCTGAAAGCCTTTACACTCAGTCTTCCTTCTGTCTGAAATGTTTAATTCCCAAATCACTGGACGTCTGGATCTTTTTATCATTCAAGCCTTAGCTTAAACGTCACCTCTTAAAGGACTTCTCTCTCTAACCGCCTGAGAACCTCTCTCATCACTCTGTCTTCATCACCCTTATCACTTCACGTGGATTTGTTTTCTGTTTCTTAATTGAAATACAGTTGATGTGCAACATTATATGTTACTGGTATATAACATAGTGATTCACAATTTAAAACTTACACTCTATTTATAATTATTACATAATATTGGTTATATTCCCCGTGTTGTACAATATTTCTTTATAGCTTATTTTATACATAATGGTCTGTACGTCTTAATACCCTCTCCAATATGTAAGAGTAGGAGTAGGGAACACTTTCTACCAGGGTCCATGTGGTAGAAAGCTCCCGTATATGGCTGGGGCCAGTTTCTCTGTTTCTAGCATGAACACAGAGAACAAGCATGAGCCACAACTTCCCTCTTGCCTCTCTGGAAGACTTTTCAAGACCAGTAGATAGATCTGGTGCAGGCGCCTACCAATGTGCTGATTTTGCCCTTGATCCTGGTGTGAGATCTTGTGTGCCCCCTTAAGAGTAAAGTTTCTATTTCCCCCAGTTGTTTGAAAACTTCCAAAATCAAACCCTGCTGGTCTTCAATGCCAAATACTCTGGGGTCTTGTCTTCCTGTTGCAGGACCCCTGGGCTGGGGGCCCTGGCTTGGGGCTCAGAAGTCCCTCCAGTGGGAGAGCCTCTGCAGCATGTTTATTCCGTAATTTATCAACTGTCCCCAGCAGGATAAGGGCAGGATCAATTATATTATGAATCTACCCCTCTTACCTGTCTCACTGTAGTTCCTTCTTTATGTGTTTAGTTGTAGATCTTTTCTGGTAGATTCTGGTTTTTTTCATCGATGGTTATTCTGCAGACACTTGTGATTTTTGGTGTGCTTGTAAGAGAAGGTGAGATGAGGGAGGCGAGATTTCTACTCCACAATCTTGGCCGATCCTCTGCACCACACTTTCCATGTTTGTCTTCCTGCTTCTAAAGTGAGAACTTCATCAGAGAAGGGTCTTGTGTCACATCTTGCTCTCTAATCAATCCCAGGACTTAACCTGTACAGGGCACATGGTGGGTACTTCATAAATATTTGTTGACTGAATTCTGAATCCTCTAACCAATAAACTGTCCTATTAATGTTGACAGATGTTTAGTGAGCAAGTGCATAAAACACTAGCAATCTGCATTATTAAATCCCACACAAAAGCAAAACTAAGAACAGTCCATATTTAAACTTCGCTCTTTGACTGACATTTACATGGAGCCAAAGTAACACCATCCAGATTAGTTTCTAGTCAAAAAGGAACAAAACAAGTGTACAAATTAAAAACAAAACAAACAAACAAAAAACGTATACAAGAGTAGGACTAGGCTGTCATTATCCTATTGTACAGTGGCCAGTTATAGTAATGGTCAGACTATATTATGTCTTCTGATGTGATCCAATATAGTGTTATGTTAGCCAAAGTATTTAATTTAAAGCCATGTACTCTCTAAAGATAACTTGTACTCTATTCCTTTTTACTCTGCCATGTAAAGGAACAAGGTAAAGATGAAATAATTATAAAATTCCTGAAGGCAGGACATTGTACAGAACTAGTGTGGAATCTTCAGTAATTCAATGATAAGGAATAAAAAAGGTGGGGTACTGTTCTGAATTGAGAGTTAAAGGATATAACCAAGTGAAACACATGGTCCCAGAAGGGATACTGGTTTGTCCTATAAAAGACATTTGAGAAACAAATGGAAAAGCATTGATAGGGTATTAGATAACATAAAAATGTATTGTCAGAGAAAGGTGGAGATTGAATCAAGTTACAAAAGAGTATGTACTGTAATACCTCATTTTAGTAAAAATACACACATATACATAGAAAAATAACCTTATACCAAAGTGTTAATATGAGTAACCTCTGGGCTTGGGAGTATGGTGTTATCTATAATTTTCTATCATATACACATTCTGCTTTTGTAACTACAGACTATTCTGAATTTAAAAAACGTTTCTTTTTACATTAAGAAATTAGGCCTTTTATATTCCGATGAAAATTTGTTTCCTTTAAACTAGGTAACTTGGGCAGACTTCTACTGGGAAATTTGCAGTACCACACTTTTGGTCTTTAAACCTGATTTGTTGGACATCCACCCCAGGCTGGTGACATTACGGAAGAAAGTCCAAAGCCTTCCTGCCATCGCTGACTGGATACTGCGAAGGCCCCAGACCAAACTCTAGGTAATGCCGGCCGCCTCCAACCTTTATTCTTCTTCACAGCATCACTCTCATCAGATAAGAAGCTACATCAACATGCTGCATAATGTGCACATACCATCCCCTCAGCTCCGTCAACACTTTCACTTCTGCCATATTCTGCTTATTAAAAGAAAAAAAAGGAGGAAAGGGGATTAAAAAAAAAAGACTTTTGTTTCCAGTATCTTTTTTTTCCTCCAGAAGAGCTTCACATTACCTATAAGTGAAGTTGCTCAGTCGTGTCCGACTGTTTGCGACCCCATGGACTATAGCCTATCAATCAGGCTCCTCAGTTCATGGAATTTTCCAGGCAAGAGTACTGGAGTGGGTTGCCATTTCCTTCTCCATGGGATCTTCCTGACCCAGGGATTGAACCCAGGTCTCAGTAGTTTAAAATACAGGCAGGCCATGCTTTGCACTAGTTCTGACATGCATGAATTTCAGTCACAGTGGTTTAGTCACGTATTTTCCAAAAAAAGAAATGGTTGGATTTCAGTTTCCATGGTGTATTCATGAGTAACTGTATAAAGCATAAATTTTGCTGCTAGCGCTTCAGTCTACAAGTCACTATGTAAATAACAGATGAGCAATCGTGCCACTTTTTTCACAGTCTGTTGGTGACTGGTCACTGCACATCTGTCATTTACGCACAGACAGCAAAGCGTGTCGTTGTGATGCCTGCTTGTTTCTCAATGATAAACCCACTTGACATTTTACAAAAATGGATAATTGAAAAAAGGAACTCACCCACAGCAAAGGAAACCATTAACAAAATGAAAAGACAACCCTCAGGAGAAAATACTTACAAATGAAGTGACAGATAAGGGATTAAATCTTCAAAATATACAAAAAGGTCATGCAACTCTGTCAAAAAACTGACAACTTAATCAAAAAATGGGCAAAAGATCTAAAGAGACATTTCTCCAAAGAAAACATGAAATGGCCGAAAAACACATGAAAAGATGCTCACCGTCACTAATTATCAGAGAAATGCAAATCAAAGCTGTTGCTTCAATGAGTTATCACCTCACAGTAGTCAAAATGGCCATCAACAAAAAGCAAGTCTATAAATAATAAATACTGGAAAGGGTATGGAGAAAAGAGAACCCTCTTACACTGTTGGTGGGGATGTAAACTGTTATAATCACTATGGAGGACAGTGTGCAAGTTCCTTAAAAAACTAAAACTAGAACTATCATATGATCTAGCAATCATATACCTGGGCATATTTACAGGGAAAACAATAATCTGAAAAGACACACGCACCCTGATGTTCATCGCAGCACTATTTACATTAGCCAGGGCATTGAAGCAACCTAAATGCCCATCAACAGAGGAGGGCTAAGAGGTGGAACATATAAATAATAGAATACTATTCAGCCATAAACAGAATGAAATAATGCCATTTGCAGCAACATGGATGGACCTAGACATTATCATACTACATTAAGTAAGCCAGAAAAATATCGTATCACTTGTATGTGGTATCTAAAAAAGATACAAATGGGTTTATTTACAAAACAGAAACAGACTTAAAGATATTGAAAACAAATTTATGGTTACCAAAAGTTAAAGTGTGTGTAGTGGGGAATAAACTAGGAGTTTGGTATGAACATACATATACTATTACAAATGACAGATAACTAACAAGGACCCCCTACTGTATAGCACAGGGAACTCCATTCACTATTGAAATTACTTATATGACCAAAGAATCTAAAAAATATATGTATGCATAACTGAATCACTTAGATGTACAGCTGAAACAACACTGTAAATCAATTCTACTCCAATAAAATTAAAATATTAAAAAAGAAAAAGAGAACTCACCAACAAAGATGAAAGTGCAGCAAAGAAACGTGGTAATGCTGGAATGAAACTCAAACTGAACATAAATGGAAAGATGGTCTTCACACGCAGTCTGAAGAACTTGGTGAGGGCAAACTTAGCGACATAAATGAGGAAAGTGGTTGTGACAAAGATGAAGATATCCTGGAGGAAGTGAGACTGGTGAAAAATCCTTCACATTAAAAGAACAGAAGATGAAAAGAATGAGAAGCCAAGCCACAGATAGGAACAAAATATCTGCAAAAGGACTTTATCGAAAATATATAAAGAACTCTTAAACATCAACAATAAACAACCTGATTACAACATGGATGAAAACATCTGGATACACACCTCATCAAAGCCACACAGATGGCAAATAAGCATATGAAAAGATTATATGTCACTCAACATTATATGTTACTAGGGAACTGTAAACGATAAGATACTATTACATACCTATTATAAAGGTAAAAATCCAAAATTTAACACCAAATGCTGGCAAGGATATGGGGCCACAGGAACTTTTATTCATTTCTGATATAAATGCAAAATAGTACATATACCTTGGAAGAGAGTTTGGCAATTTCTTACAAAATTAAACATACTCTTACCATATGATTCAACAATCACACTCTGGTATTTGCCCAAGGGAGCTGAAAACAGGTCCACAAGAAAACCAGCACATTGATGTTGTTGGTAGCTTCAATTGCCAAAACTTGGAAACAACCAAAGTATCCATTAGTAGGTTAATGGATAAGAAAACTGTGGTATACCCAATAAGAGAACATTTTTCATTGCTAAAAAGAAATGAGCTATCAAGCCATGAAAAGACATGGAGGAAACTTATGGATTTTTAAAGCAGTAAGACTATTCTGCAAGATACTATAATGGGTTCATTTGTCAAACCCATAGACTACAACATCAAGAGTGAACCTTAGCGTAATCCGTGGACTTTTAGTGATTATGATGTCTCAGTGTAGGTTCAATGCTTGTAACAAATATATCATTTTGGTGTAAGATGTTGATAGGGAGAGAAGTTATGTTGTGTGAGGACAAGGGTACATGGGAACCCTCTGTACTTCCTGCTTAATTTGCTATGAACCTAAATCTCCTCTACTGAAGTCTATTTAAAAAGAAAAAACAGTGGGGGTGAGGGGCATTATTTCATAACACTGAAAAAGCAATGAAATATTGGAAGCTGATTGAAATCTAGGATTATGACTCTTTGCCAAGGTTAAAGAAAAAAAATTCTTGCCTGCAAGTTTTACAGGAAGCTAGAATCAAGATTGCCGGGAGAAATCTCAATAAGCTCAGATATGCAGATGACACCACCCTTATGGCAGAAAGTGAAGAGGAACTAAAAAGTCTCTTGATGAAAGTAAAAGAGGAGAGTGAAAAAGTTGGCTTCAAGCTCAACATTCAGAAAACGAAGATCATGGCATCCGATCCTATCACTCCATGGGAAATAGATGGGGAAACAGTGGAAACAGTATCAGACTTTATTTTTTGGGGCTCCAAAATCACTGCAGATGGTGATTGCAGCCATGAAATTAAAAGACACTTACTCCTTGGAAGAAGTTATGACCAATCTAGATAGCATATTCAAAAGCAGAGACACTGCTTTGCCGACTAAGGTCCGTCTAGTCAAGGCTATGGTTTTTCCTGTGGTCATGTATGGATGAGAGTTGGACTGTGAAGAAGGCTGAGCACTGAAGAATTGATGCTTTTGAACTGTGGTGTTGGAGAAGACTCTTGAGAGTCCCTTGGACTGCAAGGAGATCCAACCAGTCCATTCTGAAGGAGATCAACCCTGGGATTTCTTTGGAAGGAATGATGCTGAAGCTGAAACTCCAGTACTTTGGCCACCTCATGTGAAGAGTTGACTCATTGGAAAAGACTGTGATGCTGGGAGGGATTTGGGGCAGGAAGAGAAGGGGACGACCGAGGATGAGATGGCTGGATGGCATCACTGACTCGATGGACGTGAGTCTGAGTGAACTCCGGGAGTTGGTGATGGACAGGGAGGCCTGGCATGCTTCGATTCATGGGGTCACAAAGAGTCAGACACGACTGAGTGACTGAACTGAACTGAACCGAATGTTCAAACTACTTTGATAAATTTTTTACAAAAATTAAATTTTCTCAATGTTTCTAATATTTTGCAGTGCACTAAATATCAGTTTTCCTATTTCATTCACTTATACATTTATTTTATGCTGAAAAAGTTTTTAAAGGTCATGGGACAATCATTTTTCCTGAGGATTATTTTACACTTTCAACTTGAATCATTTTTATAGTTCTACATGACTGTACAAGAACTACCCATATAAACAAGCCATTTACATAGAAATCTTTCAATTAACTGTATATTTGGATTATCACAATCTATTTTAAACCATAATTATATTGAAAAATAACGTTTTAGTTCAATATACATGTTAATATTACTGAGTTGTCTAACCTTAGTATGTCATTTCAGGAAACAGATTAACAAAACAGATAGCCTTATCCATGAAATGAATGGCAGAGGAATGAAAATATAGTTGAGAAGCAAAAAGTGGGGATGGTGTGGGAAAAGAAGAAAGAAAAGGCAAGTCCATCTAATTGTGATCTTGTTTAAGGTGCTTCTTTCTTTATAACAATGTTCTACGAAATCTGAGGAAAAAAATTACTGTACACATTAAGAATTACAGTCAGAAAGATAAATATCCTAACACATATATACGGAATCTAGAAAAATGGTACTGAAGTATTTATAGGGCAACAATGGAGAAGCAGACATAGAGAACAGACTTATGGACATGGGGAGAGGGGAGGAGAGGGTGAGATGTATGGAAAGAGTAATACGGAAACTTACATCACCATATGTAAAATAGACAGCCAACGGGAATTTGCTCTATGGCTCAGGAAACTCAAAACAGGGCTCTGTATCAATCTAGAGGGATGGGATGGGAGGGAGATAGGAGGGAAGGACAAAAGGGAGGGGATATATGTATACCTATGGCTGATTATGTTGAGGTTTGACAGAAAACAACAAAATTCTGTAAAGCTATTATCCTTCAATAAAAAACTAAAAACAAAGAATTACACGGAAAAACAAAGTGTATTTCTCAAGTACCTTGCTTCTTCAGATTATTTTTCTGTTAGTAGCTGTTAAGAAATGATAATAGGTTGTAAGCAGCTTCTCATTGCAAAGTCCTCATATATGTCATCAGGGCAGTCTAGACGGAAAAAAAATTGTCCTTCACAGAAGAAATTCAAATAATACTCTAGATAATAAAGGTAGAAACTTTTCTTCCCTCTTATGTATATTGATTTTCCTCCACATAATTACATTCTAACAAGCTTTAATGAAAATAGAACTTAGTAAGTGATAAATATATTTATATAAATTATGAAAGCTCTCAGATGGTAAAGCATCTGCCTGCAATGCAGGAGACCTGGGTTCGATTCCTGGGTTGGGAAGATCCCCTGGAGAAGGAAATGGCAATCCACTCCAGCACTCTTGCCTGGAAAATCCCATGGACCGAAGAATCTGACTGATAGGCTCCAGTCTGATAGGCTCCAGTCTGATAGGCTCCAGTCCATGGGGTCACAAAGAGTCGGACACGACTGAGCTACTTTACTTACTTTATGAAAACTCTATAATACAGAGTCCCAATGTTTACACATATCATGATTCAACAGAAAATGCAACCAGAGCAGATTTTATAAGAAAATATTTCAATCATAGCATCATCATAACCTTTAGGTAGTCTTTTTTTCACTGAAAAGAACATATTTCATTATCTCTTCCTGTATTTAAACATATCCTCACTGAGCAAGTAAGCAAGGGTGAGAGTACATGAATTAATCACAGCAGAAATGAATTGCATATTGTATTTATAATTAGTAAGAAAACATACCATTTGGGAAGTTAAAACAATCAATTCCTTAATTTTATAGACCATTTAAATATCTTAAGTTCATACAAATGGAAACCAAATCTCCTGATACTCTTATCTAATCATCATCATACAATAACACCAACAATGAGGAACAATATTAATATTTCAACATACATATCTATTGGTATAAAGTTACAAGACTGTGGGGTCAGGACTAAGAGTTATGAAAACACATTATGTCTTTTAAGGCTTCCCTGGTGGCTCAGACGGTAAAGCGTCTGCCTGCAATGCGGGAGACCCAAGTTCGATTCCTGGGTGGGGACGGTCCCCTGGAGAAGGAAATGGCAATCCACTCCAGCACTCTTGCCTGGAAAATCCCATGGACGGAGGAGCCTGATAGACTACAGTCCATGGGGTCGCAAAGAGTCAGACACAACTGAGCGACTTCACTTCAAGTCTTTTATCCCTGTGTGACCTATAGTAAAAAAACATATGGTGCTTCAGTTGGCCAAACATTACTCCAACAACTGTGGCTTCACATGCTCTTTACTGATGATGGATTTCGAATTTTACTGCTATTACTTCAATAAAAGCACTAATGAGAATACATCCAAAGTAATGATTCCAGTTTACTGAGAAAGAGACAATATTAAGCACATAATACCATTTGTGCTCAATACAGAAACTACTACAAAATGTATGGTAATACAACTTATGATCATAATTATTTTTATTAAGCCAAAAACGTAACAGAGCTTTACAAGGAGAACCCAAGTACATTTAATTAAACATAAAAATATGGATTAAACAACAACAAAAGAAACAGCCTATCACTGAAGACACATTAATATAAGAAAGTTACAAGGAACCCATTTAAGATTTTTAGAAGGTAACATTCTCATATTATTGGGTACCATGATGTAGAAGGAGGTAGTAATACTATTTGTAGAGTCCTTTCAATCTTTCATTTCAAGACTGGATAAGTCTACTGAGTCATGAGTTTTCAGGGTCTATAATATCTGAAGAATCACTATAAAAGCTTCATTAGCCTTCAACTGAAGAATTCTATTACTCTAGAAACTTAGAAAGTCAGGATGTCGTGAAAGTATAATCTTCAATAATGAACAAATCTTTGATTTATAAATAAGTTTATTTATAATGATATTTACATAATAAAACAAAACACATGAAACTCACAAGTTATACAAAGAAACTGATGCATAATAAAAACAGCAATATAGACCAACAGGCAAAAATTTAAAGAAAGATTTAATAAAGACTTAAATATCAAGTAGACAACTTTACTTCTAAATTTCACTTTGTCACCCACACTGAATTGGAATTGAAGAATGGCTCTCTCTTCAGGAGGTCCTGTACTGGAAATTCTGCAAAGTGGTAAATTATATTTTGATAAGAATTCAAAGTTAATGACCTATTTCCATGCAGTACCTAATGCTGCCTTAAAATGAAGTCACATTCAGTCTGCTTTGAAGTGAATCAGATTAGTTCTGCCAGACTAGAAAAATGTCACCAACATTTTGCTATGGCAGGACTAAACTACTACTTAACAGTAAAGACAAGTGGAGCAGAAATGACTGGGCAACAGTTTCAACAGAAGCAAAAGCCAGGAGAGGGAAAATAATGAAAACATGCACAAGAATAGGTAGACTAGTAAGCACAGTTAGTGCAGTTGGGAAATGAACAGGATTTACTTCATGGAGTAAGATAAAGGGTACTTCAGTTACTATTCACTGGAAAACAACTTAGTGCCTAGCCAAACAAATTTGTGTTAACAGAAGAAGTACTTGGGAGGACCTGGGCAGGGGGGTTAGTATATGGAATGCCACCTTTAAATTCAGGTTGAGTTCTTGTTGACAGTGGTGAATATCTGTTTCAAATAGCAATAAAATGAAAGCTATGTAATCTATACAGCTGCATTCTTTAACATAATAAAAAAAAAAAAACTCCAAATGAGACGAGCAAAAACAAGACTTAAGCATTGTCAAATAAGGCACATGTAAAAATCTACACACATTATCCAGTGAAAGACAATATATATATATATTTGGAGGTAGAAATAATTACAAAAATACTGACATTTCTAAAGCATTAGCGTATTTGTTACAAACAATCACCAACTAATCCCCATTCAGAAAACTGTTCTGTAAAATGATTATTTAACATCTTCAAGACTACATATTCGTGGCTTTTTTTGAAATTTCACATGTGAGCATCTGGAGAATTCAGTTAGTGGCAAAAAAGTTGTCCATACTATGAGAAATGTAATATGGAAATTATAAAAAGTTATAAATGTTCATAAACCCCATGGTCATCATAATGTAAATGTCCTTGAGTGCACCAAGTTGATACTTCCTCATCAGTTAGGAATGAACAATTCTTATTTCACAGGCCCATTGATGTTTTTAGTAATGTGGCTATATCCGCTGGCATACTTCCTTCATCACCTGCAGGTCAGAAATTGGTGTTAGAAGTTTGATAAAAATATTTTATGAAGCATACTTCTTTCCAATTTTCTCTACTTTTGGTGAATTCTTAATCACCTTTCAAAGCCCAGTTTGATTCAGTGTTACTCCCTGTTAAAAACCTTCTCAAATTCCTACAAATAATATTAGGGCTACTTCCCCTGTGCTCATGTTCACATTGCCAGCAGAGCAGTCTACAGCTTCTCTTACTGATTTGATGAAGATATAAAGAGAGATATAGATAGCCTGGATCATATCCTATTAATAGACCACACAGTATTTACTCCTCAGGTTCACTAAATAAAAGCATCTATATAACAATCTGAATGTGAAAATAAAGATAAAACTCACAAAGCCAAACAGAAATAATTTCATCTAAACTTATTTTCAGTCCAAAGATATAATCATTGACTTAAAAGAAAATTTCNCCAAACAGAAATAATTTCATCTAAACTTATTTTCAGTCCAAAGATATAATCATTGACTTAAAGAAAATTTCAATTAAATAAGACCTCAGTATCTAGACAATTATCCAGGTGTCTCTCTTTCTCTGTCACTCATACAGACCCCAGCTATAGTCTAAACAAAAGACAAAACTTTTATCTACTCTTCTCCTTTCAGTAAAAAAAATATGCATAAGATGATAAACTACTGCATAAACTCTCAGGAAATTCACTGACATGCTTGCCTCTGAACTTGTCCAAAGACTTGAAAACAGTCCATGAAATCCAAATTTAACATCACATAAAAAAGTAAGATGCAGAAATAACTGGTCATACAATAAAAAATAAACTTTTGAGGAAGCTGGGTGATAGGGTGGGAAGCAGGCTTTTATTTGCCCTTTTACATCTTAGGAATCTTGAACTATGTGGACTTATTTACCTTTTTAAGAAAAAATTAAAACTTTAAAAATCATTCTATTCAAAAAGATGGAGGAAATGGAGAGAGTTCTATTTGATGATTATTTCTAATATCCAATTGCTCTTTAATTTGAAATTATTCAATCTTTTAATAAGTGTACTGTATTGTACTCTAGAGTAATGAGTATTTTGCTAGTCAAAATGAAATTAATATAAATGTTAGAGTTCTTAAGAACTTAATATTGTGCCATGTGCTTTGGATTCATAAATATTTCTAATATAGTAAGTAAATTATAAAACTGCATATAAAATTATGGACCTAATTTTATTTCTGGGATATTTTTGTGTCAGAGACTGAGAATGCAAGAGACAGAATTTTTCAAAATCTAAGTGGTTTTATCAGTTCTGGCAAAATGATCTTAGTTATTGCAGTACTTTTGACACAAGTATGCTTATCTTCTCCTGTGCTATCCATAATCTGCATACCAATCAAGGACTCAGACCATCTTTGTTACTCCTTGCTACTGCTAAATTGATGCCCTTCAATATTTTATGCTGACAAAAAACTTACCTTCATCTACTGTGGTCATATCTTGTTCTAGTTTCAATTTCTGTTGATTAATTTTTAGCATGGATTCTTCAATTGTCCCTTGGCCTATTAATTTTATAACTAGTACTTCTCTAAAGAAAACACAAGATATGTCCACTGGTTACTTAATATAAAATTATTTTATATATATAAACTATGAAATACATAAATCACTTAAAAATGCAGTAAGAATAATTAGAAAATTGTNGCTGAAAATACAAAAACAAAAAACTAAGAGAGGACATCTGACAGATCATATTCTAATACTCTATAGAAATTAAACTGGCATTTAATTAAAAATAAATTTCAACTGCAAACACTCACTTTGTCTGGCCCACTCTGTGGCATCTGTCTTCCGCTTGCTTGTCATTGTAGGGATTACAGTCAATATCATGAAGTATAACAACATTTGCTGAAGTCAGGTTTATTCCTAAGCCACCAGCTTTTGTTGACAGCAGAAAGACAAAGATATCCATATCGGTATTAAACTCATCAATTAGATGAATCCTATAAGATAAATATATTAGGTTAAATCTCACAAAAAGGTTTATAGTGAAAACTAAAAGCAATCACATGACATGGAAAATAAACTTCAAGATGTAAATATATGCTCTTGGCACTCTAGTTATTTTCCTTTTCTATACCATTTATCTCCCTGCTGCTACTGCTAAGTCACTTCAGTCATGTCTGACTCTGTGCAACCCCACAGACGGCAGCCCACCAAGCTACCTGTCCCTGAGATTCGCCAGGCAAGAATACTGGAGTGGGTTGCCATTTCCTTCTCCAATGCATGAAAGTAAAAAGTGAAAGTGAAGTCGCTCAGTCGTGTCCAACTCTTAGTGACCCCAAGGACTGCAGCCTACCAGGCTCCTCCGTCCATGGGATTTTCCAGGCAAGAGAGAGTACTGGAGTGGGGTGCCATAACTATGCAGATTTGATTAATTCCTAATTAATTTTGTCTTTTGTTAAAAGACTCTTGGCTTTTCTAAATTCTGATATGGCTTTGTGATCGTTAGCCTTCTTAGAGTCAGTCAGCTATGATTCACAGACAATATCCCTGATGAACTACGCATTTCAAGATTAAACTATAATGGTTTATTCTCTTTAGCATTACTTCTCTTCCTATTCAATGCAGGAAAAAAAAACTTACTCTAGCTGATAAAAAAATAAACCAAAGATATAACGCAGTTTAAACACACTAGAAAAAGCACTGCTTTTAAGACAACCAAAACCCCAAACTTAATCAAATACCCTCAAAATAAGAAAAGTCCAAGATTTTAAGGTAATCTTGGTTTAAAGATAATGTGCTTTAGACTCAGAATGATTTTCAAAGAGAAAAGCACTGACATACATATAACTCTACTAGCTGTTTCAAAATATATTTGAATATGATTCAGAACAAAAATTAAATTTTCCTCATCTTAGGGTAATGAATGATCTAACGTAACCAAACATAAGATTCAAAGCAATATACAATTCCATGAAAAGCTCTAGACATTTAAAATTCTAACATTTACTCTTATTTGAGAGCAAGGTAGAGAGATTTTCTGAAACCAAAGTATACCAACCTTTCAGAAATCTGAGTCTTCCCATCTAATCTGAGGTACCTATGCTGATGATGTTTTAAGAGAACCTCTAAAATATCCAGCATCATGGTAAATTGGCTAAATAATACAACTCTATCACCCTGTGGAAATACATATATTAGTTAGATACATAAAAAATAAAATGCTAAGTATCTAATGAAAAACTGCTTCTTTAATAATAATAAGTAATCATAGCTAAGATAAATTTCTTATTTTAGATTATATATAAATTATCTTCTAAACTTTGGACCTAAAATTGATTTTTAAGACTAATTAATGGGAATAGCTACAAAAAGTACTAATTAGATTGTGATCTTACAAATCTAAGCTATTTCCAATGTAAACATTATGAATTTATGTCAATGCTCACAATAAGGATTAATTTATGTTACCACTGTATCTTCAAAATACTAATTTTGAAGTGATTATATAGAATGTCACCTATGAAATAATGACAATTAAGATTATTTTAAAAATATATATTCTACTAATTTCTATTAGATGGAGGAAAAGTAATCAGGAAAACATGCCCAAATACATCCAAAAAATGCTCAAAACATTAATTTCTAGAAGAATGTAGAACATAGGCTAAAACCTCAAGAAAGATCAAATCATGCCAGAACTGCTTTTAAAGTAGCTGAACTAATTGGGAAAACATATAAGGTAGAAATATTATTCTTTAGTACCTTCTGCTTCAATTCAGACAAGATGCATCCTAAAACTCGAAATTTTCCAGAATCTAAAATCAAGTCCATGTCTAACTGGAAGTTATTAATGTGTCGATACTGTTTACAAAGTACATGTAATTCAAAGTCTGTCATAACTTCCATATCTTCAAAGATCAGGTCAGGGTTAGCCTCACAATGTGTAGGTTCCTCAAAATAAAACAAAACAATATACACCTCAAAATGAAGATAACTTATAATATGATTAGAACAATCTAATAAAATTGTTCAGATCAGATAAAATATCTAAATCATTAGATATTTCAGTGCAACAGATTTGGCAAAGGAAATTAATAATTATTTTTTAGCTATAATACAGATAAGAAGTTCTTACTGTTTTAGAGATAACATACTGATATATTTACAGTTGAAATAATGTCTAGAATTTGGTTCAAAATAATCCTGGGGAAGATTCTAGGTGAAACAAGAGAGAGCGATCTCATTCCAGATGGTAACTGTAGAATATGGGCGAAGGTTACACAGGTAGAAACTTTCATTATACAATTCTCTCTATTTTTACATGTCTAAAATTTCCCATGAGTTTAATATAAAAACAGTTACAGAAAACACGGAAACAAAAGCATATGGCTGTGTTAGAACAAAACTTTATTTGTAAACATAGCTACTGTCATATTTGGCCTCACGGTCACAGCTGGCTGACTCTTGATATAGACTGTCAGTGCTTCTTGGCTCTTATGTCTCCTAATTGTTTTCAACTTTGTCTTAAAAATATTTTTCTTAAATATTTGGTTAAAGGGTTAATATCCTTATTAGGTTCAGTGGTCTGACTTTTAGACTAACAATGAATCTCAAGCTTAATAGTGCTAATAAAGCTTATTGTTAGCATACAAAATCCTTACCTTTAGCATAAGCTGAGACATTTCCTTGAGTTTTTCAGCTGTGTAATATTGGCGATGTAATAAAGGATGATTGGCCATTTTTCTCAATTGCATCATGACATTGCACATTTCTGTATTTTTTTCTGTGATCCAAAAGGTACACATTAAAAAAAAAAAAAGTTGATGGCTGTTTGCTGAAATACATCTCAATGCAAACAAAAGGTTTTAAAACTATTTCTTCAAAATTCCAACTTAAAAAAAAAAAAGCAAATCCCACTATCATACGATTCAAACAAAAAAGCAGTCCCAGTACAGGATTATTCTTTACATAAAATTGTGAAAAAAAGGTTATACCCAGGTTATTGATAGACTTTTTCAATCTGTTGAAGAGATTCATATACAGTTGTGCCTGCTTCTCTGACATTGCACATAACTCAATTCGATCTTTTTTGGGGGGTAGCTGCTTGAGAACCTATGAAAGGAAAACAGTTTAAGCAGATCATTCAAATAAAGAGTAAAAAAGATTTTAAAACCAATCATAATAAAAATACACAGATAAGAGTTACCTCTTCTTTTACTCTTCTGAGAATAAATGGTTTTATAATTTGTTTTGCATGTGCTATTCTCTCCTTTTCATATATACTTTGCTCATCTGCTGATTTCTAAGTAAAGTAAGAACATGACATTTTAAAGTTAATTACACAACACGAAACTCTCTCCCTCACTACATTCTGAGTTGTTTCCCACAGAAACTGAATTCATTCTAGATGGAACTTGAATTCTGGGCTGACATATAGTTCTAAGACTCCACATGTACTTTCAGGTTTTGTGACAAATCATGTACTCTCCGGAGGTAATGAAATTGAACTGCACTAGGATACTGTTCAGAAGTAATTAACTGATGAGTCATTACTGATTACACAGATAACGCTCTTAAAAAGATATGTATGTATTTAAGGGAGTTTGGGTAGAGGTAAAGAGAGAGATAAGTAGAAACTTGTATCTATTTGTGGAAAATGCCCCCCAAAGAAAGCTAGTGCAGGTGATGCAAATCATTAGTCTACAGAAATAGGGTCGTTCTAGCCAAAACCTGTTAATTTTGGAGAAGAGGAATTTTATTCTAAGATTCCTATGATCTGCTAAGGCCACCAAGTGGGAGGGAATATATTAGTGAAATTAGAAAGGCAGCTGGCAGTAGAAGATTATCAGAAAATTCTCACAAAATACATGTGATTTGGGAGAGTGTCAAGAACCTATATAAACATTGTTGTGCTGGAAAATCAGAGTTCCTGAAAACTACACTCTCACTTTTTCTAAGTAACAGGGAAAAAACCATATTTTCTTCTAAATAAGATTTCTTTATTGTGACTTTTAATTTATGGAGTGTTAATGCAAAACACATCTCCAAGTATATGAATTTTTGGGATAATCTATCTTGCCTGGCTTTATAGTTTACCTATTTAAAAAAAAGCTCATTTATCTAATTTTAAAAAAGATGATATGATCAAACTTTCTCCACATATTAAATATCTGAGCTATCCACTGATTTGAAATGATGATTCAGAAAATCAAGACATTAAAAACCAAAACTTTCACAGAGTGATTATAGAAGCCTCCAGTTTATTTCACATTGTATTTTGGCTGACGTCCCAACTCATCCAAATACAGGGATATCAACCACTTAAACTTACTTCATAAGCACATAAGGCCGACGAAAATGAGAAAAAAGACAAAATTAAAAAATGGTCCAGATAAAACACAAAGTAAGACATTTGAGAAAAAAAAAATGAATTTATGCTTACTGTCTTAGAAGAAAACATTCTTCTTATTTCACTGGTGCTACTACTGAACATATGTGGCATAACAAAATTCAACAGCGACATGAGTTCTAACAGGTTATTTTGCACAGGTGTGCCTGTGAGCAGCAGACGGTTATTTGCCTAAGAACAAAGATAAAGTTTAGATTAGTGTTGCCTTAAAAGAAAAAAATATCTATATACTTTTTGGTTATCTCCCTCAGTGGAGAAGAAAAAAATTAAAATCATTATTAGTAATAAAATATTCTGTGATGAAAGATAAGCAATTCTAAAAAATTATCATCTACTGTACTTAAAGGTAGAATGTATAAAATAGTCAGTTTATAAGTGGGTAACTCATGTTCCCACATTACTTTTCTATGAAGCAATGAAAGAAGATAGATTACCTCTGATAGCCATAAAGTTTATCCTATAGTACAAAGGTTGGCAAACTGAAGCTCATGAGCTAAGAATGGTTTTTACATTTTTAAAGGGTTTAAAAAAAAAGAAAAAGCAAAACACAAGTGATAGTAGCTATCTATGCCTCATGGAGCATGAAAAGTTACTTATCTGGTCCTATACAGAAAAAGTTTACTGGTGCCTAATATAAGATACCATACACACACATACACACACACAATCTGAAATTTTATCATACTTGGAAAAATTCAGAGAACATTCTCTTACATTAATCGTCATAAGGTGCTGGTAGCGGATGGAGCCCATATTCTTCAGCATATGGCCCTCATCAAAAATTGCATAATTCAGTTTCAGCCGACGAAACAGACTACGATCATCAGAACTGCTGATGGCACAGTTATACCTGTCACCAAAAGAAAAAATCAGTCTCTAAGAATAAACCTTTAAAAGCATAGACTAATGTGAGATTAACGTTTCAAAAAATTATTTTTATTTATATATTTTTAATAGCTAGTACCTAACACAGCTGGTACTCAAATAAGTACTGATGCACTTATATCCAATAATTACTGATGTACATGTAAGTGTGTGTGTGTTAGTCACTCAGTTGTGTCTGACTCTTTGCTATCCGATGGACTATAGCCTGCCAGACTCCACTGTCCATGGAATTCTCCAAGCAAGAATACTAGATTGGGTAGCTATTCCCTTTTCCAGTGGATCTTCCTGATTTAGGGATCGAGCCCAGGTCCCCTGCACTGCAGGCGGATACTTTACCACCTGAGCTACCAGGAGGATGATGTACATGTAACCAAGTTACAAAAGCTGCAATATGCAGTTAAAAGACAATTTATGTGTTGTAATTAGACAACCTCTATACATCTAGGAAGAGGCCAATTTGGGTACAATTTATGTGATCTGCAATTATCACATACTTTGCTTTATGAACCGTTATATTTTAAGAAGGAGTAAGGAAAAAAAAAACATGAAGCTAAGACATTTCGGTTAAGAACATAATGTGCTGTGCTTAGTTTTCATTATATTAAACTGGTAGAGTGAATCCAAGAAATAACAGTTAACAGCAGCTAGCAGTACAAGACTATATATGAAAATGGAGTTTCTTTTATTAAGAAAAGATGAATTCTGGATGAATTCTTTTAATCATGGTCTCCTACAGGATTAATTCAAAAGTATTATTATGGTACTATACACAAAACTGAAAAATGTGTAAATCTTCAACATAACTCACTCTATTACTTTTGTTGCATAGTCCTTATAATAAATTTTATTTCATTTTAATACTACTATTTTAAAAACATTTTTGAAAAAAGATTTGGTGGCTGTACAACATTTTCTTTCCTCCCAATTTTTTTTTCTCAGTACTTACGTGGTCACGATTACATTGTATTCTTCATATCTACTATGAATGTTGTATCTAATCTGTTTACGTTCTTCTTGAGAACCTAGAATTTAAAGATGAAACATACAAATTGATTGTATTTATTGTACTTAACTGTATGTTAAGATTTTGAAGAAGTTTCCAAAGTTAAGAGGATAACGACATATTCTTACCATAGTAACAGAGCACCTTTAAAGTGGGGCACCATAAATTAACTTCTCTTAACCAGTTATCTATGAGAAAAAAGAGACATTACTTGCATCTGCCACAAAGGATATATGTGTGCAATGAAATGAACACTAAAGTCTAACAAGTTCTACCAGGAAATTCTTCTTTTAAAAAGTAACAGAAGATGATTCTGAAAAATCACAGACTCTTCACAATTTTATCCCTGAGATTCTCAGGTGTCATCAAAATAAAAAGCAGAAACCCAATCATTATATTTACAGATGATTATTAATTTCTAATTTTGATGTTTCTTTTTTTTGGGGGGGGGGTTACGTTCATACATACATTCTTTGACTCCAGTCTACAATCAGTTGAAAAACAATGAAACAGTAATTTGAATACGGATGAACTGCATATTTCTCACTTAATAAACGTTTAGTTTTAAGTTTAAATCACTTCAGTTCAGTTCAGTTGCTCAGTCGTGTCCGACTCTTTGCGACCCCATGAATCGCAGCACGCCAGGGCTCCCTGTTCATCACCAACGCCCGGAGTTCACTCAGACTCACGTCCAACGAGTCGGTGATGCCATCCAGCCATCTCATCCTCTGTCATCCCCTTCTCCTTCTGCCCCCAATCCCTCCCAGCATCAGAGTCTTTTCCAATGAGTCAACTCTTCACACGAGATGGCCAAAGTACTGGAGTTTCAGCTTTAGCATCATTCCTTCCAAAGAAATCCCAAGGCTGATCTCCTTCAGAATGGACTGGTTGGATCTCCTTGCAGTCCAAGGGACTCTCAAGAATCTTCTCCAACATCACAGTTCAAAAGCGTCAATTCTTCGGCGCTCCGCCTTCTTCACAGTCCAACTCTTACATCCATACATGACCACAGGAAAAACCATAGCCTTGACTAGACGGACCTTAGTCGGCAAAGTAATGTCTCTGCTTTTGAATATGCTATCTAGGTTGGTCATAACTTTTCTTCCAAGGAGTAAGCGTCTTTTAATTTCATGGCTGCAATCACCATCTGCAGTCATTTTGGAGCCTCCAAAAATAAAGTCTGACACTGTTTCCACTGTTTCCCCATCTATTTCCCATGAAGTGATGGGACTGGATGCCATGATCTTTGTTTTCTGAATGTTGAGCTTGAAGCCAATTTTTTCACTCTCCTCTTTCACTTTCAGCAAGAGGCTTTTTAGTTCCTCTTCACTTTCTGCCATAAGGGTGGTGTCATCTGCATATCTGAGGTGATTGATATTTCTCCCGGCAACCTTGATTCCAGCTTGATTCTTCCAGTCCAGCGTTTCTCATGATGGACTCTGCATAGAAGTTAAATA